>OY982582.1:7098391-7698391 GCA_963859945.1 Euplagia quadripunctaria
AACGTACCCTACTACGTGTGCCATTTTTTTTCAATTTTTTCTAGCCCTCTCCCCCCCTCCCCTTCGCCAAGACCCCCACTCCCCCTCTAGTTTTCACGTAGTAATTTATAAATATGGTTTTAAATAATGTTTTGCCGACAGAAAGTTAAAAAGCGCTAAACGCTTGCTTGTTACCACCTGTGAGTTTAAAACGCGCTAAACGCTGCGGGCCATATTTGAATATAGTTCGAAAAAGCAAGAGATTTCCCTAGAGGATATTGACTACGTGACGAAAACCTAAGCCCCCCGCCCCTGTGACCAAGCGTGGTATTTTGAAGACCCCCTCCCCCCTCAGAACAAGTCACGTAGTATGGGTACGTTCCCTAATAGCATGTTAGATATAATGAATGAAGTTTAATACACAAGATTCGATCTAAAATTTACTTGAACAACAATATCGATACGTAAATATATTGTCTTTAATTTAACTACTGCAGTTGTAATTTAACCTCATTGAAAAAAACCCATTTCTTAAAATTTGAACTATCCTGACTTCGTATGCACGATGAAAAATAAATCTGATTATATTTGACTTGATTAAAGTAAGAGTAGAAGAAAGAAGCTATTGACAGTTATGTTTCTTAAACCTTTTTATTTTTATTAAAATGATTTTTTATAAATTTCAAAGCTCATATCAGCTCAGACAGCATTATTTTTGTGTAAATAAGTAAGCATGCTTATGCAATGTTGTGCGTTACACAAAGCTAATAATGTAGTGTCCAGGTTGTTACCCGGAGGGTACGCTCAGGGCCAGGTCTATCTAAAACACAATAATATGTAACTCTTCTAATTCATCAACATTGTAAGTAAATGATAAAAATGTTCAGATATAAAAAATTGGCAACTGTTTATATAATGTTTTAGGCCTAAGCGTTTAAGCACATGACTTAAATGTGTATTAGTCTGAAATTAATTGATTTATGAATCGATATTTTTTTACAGCAACTGTATTTATTCTCTCTCAGATTTGGCACAGGTATAACTTTGATGGATACACGGTAAAACTTTATTTATGTGAACGCCTTATTTAAAAATATGTGTGTGTGTGTAAATTTAGAGTTGGGTGCTGATTATCCGAAACTTATTAGATGTGAACCCTTTCGTTGAATGTGCACAAATGTATTGAGCATTTAATAACATCAGGTAGGTTTCTAAGGCCTGTTTATTATTGTGCCAGCGAAGTGTTAAAGATTTCTTTAATTGTAGTAACTTATGTACATACTATTATATCGTACCTATTTAATAAATTAAAAGATGATTTTAATTTCAATGTTCTTTCATTGCAACATTTTTACACAACTGCCAAAAAAAGGAGTGTACTGTTTCCAGGGTTCTCTCTGTCCAGGGGTCTGTCTGTGTGTCAGTCAAACCAGCAGTTACTTCCCGAACCAGCCGTGCCCGTAAAGAACCTGCATCAGTCGAAAGGAAAGGGTCCCGTGCTGCCCACTCGACGATGACCGGCTGAAGCGCTTCCGTGGGACATCCAGCCAGGACGACTAACGAGCCATTGTAGCTCGGCGAGCGGCTTCACCGCTTCCCCGCGGACTTATGTCTTCGGGCGGAGGCCGACTATCGCTTCCTAGAACTCAGCCGCCCGCCGATATACTTCGGCGAGCACTTCCGCCTCCAAATCCCGCGGGAGAGTCCCGGCCAACGCGCACGCCGCCTCCGTCGACACGGTGCGGTATTTGCGTATAGCTCTAACCGCCATACCCTCTGAGGGCGCCAGAGGCACTTTATTCTGGGCGCTCAGAGCCTCCACCCACACGGGTGCACCGTATAGTGCCATTGACCGGACAACCCCCGTGTAAAGCCATCTCGTAGCGACGCTGGGTCCACCCAAATTGGGCAAAAGTCGCCCAAAGGCAGAAGCAGCGCTGAACAGCTTTGGAGCAAGCTGCAGGAAATGCTCGTCGAAGCGCCGTCTTCCGTCGAGAATCAGGCCCAGATACTTTATGTGGGCCTGAACCGGTACCACGACGTGGCCCTCGGTGTAACAGATTAGGGGAAGTCCCCTCTAAGGGCTCAGTCGTACCCCATGTTCCACAGGAATAGACCCCTGCGGAACACCGCACGACATGGGCCGACGACTCAAATATTCAACTTGGTTCTCGTATACTCCTCTAAATAGTCTGCCACTAGCCGCCTCAGGTACCGTGGCACTCCGCGATAGTGGAGTGCTTCCCTGATGCAGCTGAATGGCAGACTATTGAATGCTTTGGCGATGTCTAACGATACCGCCAACAGCACGCCGCTATAAATAATTATAATAACATGGTAAAAATTAATGAAGGAATACGTTCCTTGTATATATTATAGTATATTTTTTATTATTAATTATTAACAGGTACTTAATTGACAAAAATGGGTGATTAATAAAATAAATATACCACAAAAACCATCAAGAGTTTATCAGTGGTATATCGGACACATCATCTCATGGTTTGACATTGTACGTAATTCTCTAATATATGTTTCCCGAGTACACAATTTTTAGTATTAATCGCACTGCAGAGTTCGGAGGATAAGCCGTGTACCATAGACATTTGTATGTTTAGGCAACCTGTAAGTAGGTAAGTATGACAAGCAACGTAGTGATTCATAGCAGGGATGTTACGGATATTCGCATCCGCAATCGCGGAGCTTCCGCAACGATTTTGACATCTGCATCCGCAATAATCAATGCGGATGCAGATGTAGTGCAAGTCGCGACAAGAAAGATAGTGAGCGGGGCCGGCGACTGGAGTGTGCCGTAAACACATGCTGATTGACCAATAGGAGCGAAGATTTCGTTGACAAGATCCGACGCATTTGTTATTGTATATCAGGGATATTGCAGATATTCGCATCCGTATTCGCAATTGCGGAGCTTTCGCATCGATTTTGACATCTGCATCTTCATCCGCATACGCGGCTGTCAAAAATTCTGCATCCGCAACATTCCTAGTTCATACCACACATTTTTTTCCTACATTTACAATGTTGTGACTTTCTCGTGGATCGTTGATCACACACACGCAGACCTTACCGAATACGTTTAGTATTTTAGTGTTTGAATAGCCCACTTTCATCATCTTCGTAAATTGTTTTGATTTTTAATGGAAAAATGTTTTTAATATACTTAGTTGTAATCTAATACTGTCAAGATAGCTTTATTACGTGCACCCGTAACTACTGAGGGCATAACCAATCACGGAATCAGTTAATGCTAGATACATAGTTCTAAGAATTTTATAAGGTATTTTATAAGTATGCGTAGTTTACATATTTAATATATATCTTAACTTATTGCATACCTACGTAATCGACATGGGGTCCCCAGTGTAATTTATTGTCTACTAGCAGCGCCCCGCGGTGTGACCCGCGTAAGTCCCGATCCCGTGGGGAATATCGAGATATAAAGTAGCCTATATGTTAATCCAGGTCTCCAGCTATCTACATACCAAGTTTATAATATTAGTGGGATTTGTTTTACATATTGGCGGCAATTTAAATAGGGTCTGTCGTGCATTGAAATGGACTTGACTAGAGAAAATTATCGCTCAGTGATTTATTACCACCTTCATTGCGGTCTTACTAAACGACAATGTTACGAGAGACTTCGATTGGCATTTCATTAAGAAGCCCCATCTCGTGCCACTGTTTAGAAAGGAACGGAGACTACTTGCTTCGAAATGCAATAAAAATATTAACAGACTTATAGATCATTCCGTTTTTTATTTTCTAAAAACTTTCAGTGTGACCCCCATACAAGTGATTATTTAAATAGTGAGAATTAATTGTAATTGTGTCAATTGCGAATTATTAAAATTAAGTTAGTAAGTAACATTCTAATCCCGAACCTCAGCTCGTAACATTATTTTTTAAATGAGCAAGACATATTATCATATAGAAATACACCTATATCCGTCATTTTATTACTAAGGCCTCTTGTTCACGGTACGGTTTCTTAACCGTACGGCTTATCAGCCGTACGGTTAAGTGACCGTGAGAGTTCGTATATGTCACGGCAAAACCACCGGTCAAGTCAACGGCCAGTATGGCTAAGTTGCGTTTTTTCTGCCCAAGCATCACAAGAAAAAGGTTATCGTTGCTTAGGCGTTAGAGTAGGAATCATACTTAAGCCGCTTATTTTTATAATCATCGATAGTCTTATCCCATATTATAGGCCTTTCTTGAATCAGTGTAATTAGGAATTCTTGATTTAGGTTAATTTTACTCTTCACTCGTAAAACAAAATCAGCATAATGTAAACTGTTCCAAAAACAATTGAAGCCGTGAAAACATCTGGTGCCGTCGACACCGTCCAGATACTCACAAGACGATATAACACTGATTAAAATCAAGCCGTGCATAGACGCGGTACGCCTAGGGGCAGACATGGCGCAAACGGCGCCGTGCCGTAGCGCCACCGCTGTATGTCAACAAGTTTCCACAGTGATCCATACGACACTGACGATCGTGCCTACACACGATGACTTAACCGTAAATTTTTACGGCGTATAATGTGTACAAGAGGCCTAATGGATCACAATGTTGCCATAAATGTTTTATTTTCGAAATATCTTTTATTGTATTTTAACACAAACAGTGATGGACACGTAAGTAATTACAGCAAAATGACAATTAATTTTGAAAACGACTCAAAAATCTTTCTCTTAAATCACTTATTGATGAAAACATTAAAATCCGTTGCATAGTTTAAAAGATCTAAGCGAACAGAGGGACAAACGGCGGGAAGCGATTTTGTTTTTAACCGACTTCAAAAAAAGGAGAAGGTTCTATGTTCACCGATATTTCCGTCATCTATGGACCAATTTCAAATATTCTTTTTTTGTTTGAATGGGTTTGTTTCCCAGGTGGTTCCATTGTCACCAAGTCTAAGGTATCTGAGGGAGAACTAGAGAAACCCTCAGAAATTAAGGACAGATGTAGTGTGTTTGTTAATTTTTTCTTGAAATTGAGCAACATTGACGTTTGAAGTGATTAACGTTATTGTTATTAACCGACTTAAAAAATGGAGGAGGTTCTACTAACTACTAACTTATTCAATCAAGTGTAGCAAGTTGTTAGACACACTAAAAATTTTACCACATCTCAATAAAGTACCAATCGGGCTTATTAAACTAAAGTTCGTTAATTTACATTACAGTAAGTAATGTTCTAAATACCGTATCTACTCAGTACTACCGTACCTTACCCTAAAAATGGAAAACCGGGAGTCGCCATTGAGGGAGCGCCGGAATCAGACGAAACACAACCACCGGGCATGGGCACTAGTTTGTTACTATAATCGTTATTAACCGACGATAATTTGGTCATTGATGACGGAGACAGGCTGATATCTATGATAAAGTAAGCTCAATACTTCCGTTTTGGTGACACTAATGAAGAAGAAGTCGAAGTTGAGTCTTTTTGTTGCTTAAAAGTCTAGAGCTTAAAAGTAAATGAGACTCGGGAGCAGGACTCATTGGCTTTTTTCTTGATGCAATTGTAAAAGTAATGGCCTTAGAAATGAACTATTGTCGAGGTCAAGGGTACGATAATGGGGTGAACATAGTAGGAAATGAATAAATAAAGGTGTCCAAACCGAAATTCTGAACCAATTTCTTTGTGTATTTTACAATACACGTGGTTGTCACAAAATGAATTTAGTAATAGCTGAGGCAGCCAATACTTACGTGAAATCGGTTTCTTTATGTGCACTTCTCCAAAGACTTTATTTTTCTCTGAATCAACAGAATCAATCAAGCGATGGGAAGTGATATCTAAGCATGTGCTATGTAGCTGTTCGCTTAAAGTACAGTTCAGGTTGTGATGCCCTTGTGAAGGAACGCGGAGTTGTGTTCCTTCATCACAAAGGGTCCTCCTCAAAAATTAATTAAGGGGTATTAAGATACTGATGCCAAATATGCGATTCTAAAAATTTTTGTCTATCTGTTTGTATGTTCACGATAAACTTATAAGTTACTGAAGGGATATACTTGAAACTTAGTATGATAATAGTTTGAGTGCCTGCGCAGGTTATAGGGTACTTTTTATCCCGGGTTAAATTTTGGTTTCCATAGGAAAGTCGATGAAAGCTGTAATAACATTTTAACAAAAGTAGAATGTATATGCTTATTTCAGGTAACAATATAACGAACGTTTGGTCTAACTGGTACAGTGTACGCTCGCTATCCGGCTGCATGCTGGATCGAACACTACCCTGACAATCTTTTCTTTTTGGCACTTTTTTATATTTGCTTTAATCCTTTTTTAACACTTTTTTTAAATTAGGTATCGTTTTAATAAAAATGGCTGTATTGTCTAACTTACAACTAATATACTTACTACAACAAACGTTTTCTATATTCTACTAATATTATAAACGTGAAAGTTTGTGAGGATGTATGTATGTATGGATGTGTGTATGTATGGATGTTTGTTACTCTTTCACGCCAAAACTACTGAACCGATTGCGATGAAATTTGGTATGTAGACATCTGGAGACTTGGATTAACGCATAGGCTACTTTTTATCCCGATACTCACACGGGATCGGGATTTACGCCGTCGTTACCGCGGGGCGCTGCTAGTATAATAATTTTTATGCTCGTCTTCGCTAGGTGATATTGAAGTATGTTTTTGCCACAATAGCACACTCTTCTGAATCTTCATAAAGAAACAAATGACTTGGTTTCATCATCACTGGAATCCTCGTCGCTAATTCAGTACCTACATGAAGCAAATTATGAAGTCAAATTCATAGTTACAACGGTGGCTTGGTCAGATATATTGTATCAAGCGAACAATGGATAGGTATTTAAATAACGCTGCCAAAAATTGCTTGGAATTTGTGAAACAGCACCGAACCTCTTCATCTAGTCGGCTGAGATAGTTCAATATTTAAGTCAGCCATACTACTAAACTACGAAGCCGTAGATGAGACACCAACATATTCTAAAGAATTTATTAAAATTAACGTTGTCTGTTCTGATTGAAACACTCGATTAAAACCACTATCAAAATTCAATGATACGTGGTCATTTTTATACAACACGAAAGTAATTGCTGAAAGTTCCATATTGGAGGCTTGTGCTGATTTGCAAATCGATTTGAAACTGGTACTGTGACGTGTCTGGTTGTGAATTGGTTGAGGAACTTACGAGCTTGCACCCATTATTAAAACATATTCCATCCAGCAGAGCCACCTAAAGTTATCCGACTAATAAAAATTAATGATGTGCAGGATATTTTCCCGACTGAGTGGACCGAGTGCTGCTGTTTCTTTGCTGACTATACCTGTAATTTTCACTAAAGGCGAGTGAAATTTCAGTAAATTAAAACTTTACTAAAACTTATTTACGTTCTAATATGTGTGGGAAAAGATGACATATAGGATCTTAGTATTTTGCACATAGAAAATAAAAAAATTGCAAGCACAAAAGCTAGAAAGATAAGGTGATAGACCATCTAGGTTTTTCATAGGTAGTTCTTTTAAATTTTTTGAAGACTACGTGCGACAGTGTAAATAAATATTGACAAACAAAATTCTATCATTAATTTATTTATATAAAACTTGTAACTTGTCACCTCAGCAGGCAAGCAATTTCGGTATTTCTCTACACACATGCCTAGCGTTCAGCGGGAGAGAGAATGTTCCACTGAACACAGGTCTTAAGTATGGCGCTAGTATCGTTGCATCCTAAAGGATCGGGATAGCCTTGGCTCTTATGCTCATGTGCTACTTAAAAAAAAATAAAGGTAATATTGGCTGAAGAAGTTGTTGCAGAAACGAATCGTATTGTGCCACGAGAACATTGGGAAAGAATTGAAAGATGGCGAACCAATATTAGAAATTGATTGAGAAATTACCCCAATGCTACTATACATGCGGCAAGCTAGCAGGACGGTAAGGATGATCTAGGAAGGTCTGCCTTCCGGGTGGGAAGTGGCAGTTGGCCCCCGCCCGAAGAAGTACGCGAATGGCGTGCGCTCGCCGAGCCAGGTCGTCCCGGCTGGAGGCCCCACGTGCTGGCTTTACCACCGTGGAGGCGCTCCAGCCGGATCCCTCCTACTTAAGGTGCAGTATGGTACACCGTGTAGTTTTAGTCGGTTCGATTCTGACACACCGCCCCACCGAAAACCCCGGTGAGGTGACGGCCCGTGGGGGTTTCCACACGAACAAAAAAAGAAAAAGGAAGGTCTGCCTGTCATGCCGCAAAAATTATCCGTACTTGCCTATGCCTATCCGTAATTCGAAGCTTTCAATTTCTCGTTTGCCCTTCGTGAAGTTAAGAAAAATACTACCTAATAAATACAAAGTTGTAAACCCAACAAAATGTTGACCCTTGCCCACATATATATATTACAAACGTAAATTCGTACGCAAACAGCAATTAAACTTACCTCCTCATCTCCGCATGCATTTAAATACCTAGCTCTTACGTCAAGTCTATAAAAATATATAAATACTTATCAAGCTTCCAAAAATAGCATAAAGTCAAGAAAGCTTATTATCGTTTATAAATAAATTAAAAACACTTTTAATAGAGAAATTGCTACTATACCATAAGTAAATGTTTGAATAACTCTCAATTTTATTGAAGTCTACAGAAATATAAGCGCTAAAAAACATAATGAAGGAGTGCCGGACAGGGTTCACAATGATAGTAACTAATTTAAGTCCTACCACCTAAGAAAGCATTATGAAACGCAATAAAAAGTATTGAGTATTAAAACTATTCCAGTCTTGAAATCACTTGAATCCTTGAAATGACGCCGTCATGGTTTTATCGGGAATTTTGTTAGTTTTTTTCGCATCAGTAAGTGTTAATCCACATTTTTTTTTATTAAACAAACACTAATCACAAAAGAAGATCTGTAATGACCGGAATAAACAAATACCGTTAAAGATGCTATGTTGCCAGTGCTACAGCACACAATTTTGGCAGAAATGTTACAAATATGCACCAATTATTATATTCAACTAAATATTAAAATAGGAATAAATTTAAGTGAGTACCTATACCCACTGTACAAAGTCTCCAAACTAAACATTGCTGATTTACTGTCGCATATATTGATGGCCAAGACCGATTTTAGTTAGGATAGTTGGTCTTTTAGTAAACAAAAATATATCATTTTTGGTGATTTTCGTTTGCGTTCTGTTGTCAAATGTTCAGCAAATCATTTAAAAAAATAATAATCTGAATAATAATAACACAGAAAAAGGAATTGAAAGGAAGGCAGCCACCGCTAATACCGAAATTTATTTTTTTTACTAAAAACTCAATCGGACAGAACATCGTTCGAGGCCCCTCCATATTATTAGCAGCTTAGCACGTGGATTGAAGGAATAATTTTGTTCTTGTTGGTATGTGTAGTATGTAACTAAATACAAACATAACAAATGTACTTCTGAAATATAATAGTAAGTATTACCGGTTATTTGAACAGGTTCAAACATCTTAACGTCATTTTCATTTGAAACAGCCACTTAAAAACGTTTTCTGCAGAAACGAGTCACCACCCAATTTTATTGCTCGTTTGCGATTATGGCAACACTGATTCTAAAAGACTTCAGTTATAAAGAGATGCGTGTATACAAACTTTTCACAGTTTGTCTTCACTTTCAGTGAGCACGTCGAAAAAGATGTTTTTGTGTCACTAATTTAAGAGGAGCTATTTCAATCATGAGGGGTTACGTAACAAATAGGTGCGTATTTGGGTGGTTTTTTTAATTTATATGGGGTCAAATATAAATTTACAAAAAAGAGAGGGAACCTCAGATTTCAAAAGCCTTTCTAAAAAAATGCATCAACTTCAATTGAATAACGCGATTATGAGTTATCGCTAGGCCTGCCATCACTTAAATTACCGACGCCGGACAAAAACTTCAAAAACCCCGGACACATGTGTGAAATCGCGATTTTTCCCGGACACCATAATTTAACAAAAAACGCAGTTTTTATTTTTTTATTAATTTATTATTAAACCCTGGACGCCCTCTAAACTAAGACAAATCCGGGGAAACCCGAACGTGTGGCAGCCCTCGTTTTCGCTGAACAAACATAAAACATATGTAGTCAAATCTTGCTTTTAATTTTTAATACGCTTTTTTTATTTTTAGTTTCATTTGTAACTAACTGATATTTTAAGTTCAACTGCATAGTTGCATTTTTTGTAAAAATGCAATTTTACATAAAAATAATACGATTTTACAAAAAGCTATCGAGCAAAGCTTGGTCTTCCAGGTACTTTATATTAAAAACAAAGTGCTGGAATAATGTAATAATGTGCAGTGGACGATCTAACATCTTTAAACGAGCAATTCTTGTTTATACAGAATCTGGGAAACGGCTCCAACGATTTTGATGAAATTTTGTATACAGATACAGTTTTGCATTTTAAGTTCAACTGCATAGTTGTATTTCCTGTAAAAAAGCAATTTTACGAAAAAAAAAAACGATTTTACAAAAAGCTACCGAGCAAAGCTCGGTGTCTCCCAGGTACTTTATATTAAAGACTAAGTGCTGCAATTATGTATTATTGTGCAGTGGACGAGTTTAAGAGTCAGAGAACCAAATAAACTATGTCATTTTTTAGTTGACAAAAGAAGAAGAAATGTTATTATTTTATATTACGTTATTAAAAGAGTATGTTATTAATCTGTAAAATTATTTTAAAAGGAGTCTCATAAATTATTTTAGTATTTTTTTTAGTTACCTATTACTTACATATTCGTTACTACACTATTCTTTTTACAATAATAATACGTTGAAGTTAATATAATATCGCTTAATAGTAAAAAAAATTTACAGTTATAATTCTAGGCAACAATACGACATTTTCTTTTCTGAGCGGCACTTTTTTTGGTCACGCTATGAATGTTAGCTTTTTAGAACGTTTATACATCTTTTCAGTCCGCATCCAGAAACCAAGTATAGGTATAGGAACACACCATAATACAATTTTGATACTACACACATTACTTTCGAAAGGCATCGGAATATTTTCATTACTTATTAAAATTAAAAATTTCAGAGAGGGAAATAAAGCTATTTCTCATTTTATGAAACTTAACACTCGTATTGATTATCAAATAAATAAACTATTTCATTATTTCTAGTTTTTATTTTTAGTTTTTCCTTTATACATTTGTACAAACCTAGAGCCTTTTCTACTTCGCGAGACGCGCACACACACGACGGTCGCGCGGCGTTCTATGAGTACACACAAGATATATTTTTGGTTGCAGCCAACGCTAGGTGTTATTATTTATATTCTGTTGCCTATTATAGCGTAAGTAGGTATTTTCGCTTCTGTATGGGAGTGATGTATTACGAAGTAACTATTATCTTGTCTCTGGTTGAGTAAGTACCTACTTAATAATATGGTCGAAGTCGGTTAGAAAGCAACAGCAGCAAACTTCCCTTTTTTGCCCTTTCTGTTCTCCTTTTGAAATTTTTACAGAACCTTGGTCAGAATTAAGTACTTAATGTTATTACCTAATATGGTCAAAGTCGGTCAATACATAATGCAACAAAACAAAATTTCCATCTTTTTGGGGTGGGCAAACCCGGTAATCGAGAATCATCCAAGACTAAAAAATTCTAAAAGGTCCAAGAATACCTAAGTTTCGTCACAAAAGTTGCAAATTACAACCTACTTACTTACCAGAGTATCCATAGACAGACTGGCAAATACATTATACAGGGTATATCTGATAATGGAACACTTACATCACTGCAGGGCAACCTTAGCAGCAAAAAGATTTTTTATTTTAAACTATCTGTTTAAAAGTTGTGATCGTTTAAATTTCCAGGTATAATTACCCTCGTTTCTTCTAAAATCTTAAACCATAATCATTATTTTAATTTGAGAGAAACATGAATTTGCATGTGTTGTAATCTGTGGTAAATATTATACTTATATTGTTACACAGAGCTCCATCTATTAACATTTTGAAGCAACACCCTACTCCCTACTTTGTTAATTTTCTCTGTCATGGCCTCTGTCGCTGATCGGCCTCAAGATATTGAACTGTGTATAAGCCTGTTAAAGTTATATCTTTTAATAAATATACTTATACTAATACCGGTCTATTCTGCTTGGTGTATCAAAATTCAATAACTCCAACAGCATGCTTCCAAAATGTTGTTTTCCATTCTTATATTATGTAGATTCATAAATTGCTAGTCTAAGGCCATACAGTTTTATACAATTTAAGCCTCTTCGAAGGTAATTTCTTTTTATGTGAAACATTCAATGCGGTGGATCAGACCGCTGTTAGGGGTCTGAACCGCTACATCATCATCATCATCATCATGAATATTATATGTTCTCACGTGATAGTAGTTTCTAAATTTGGAAGTCGTCAACCTACCACATTTCCAGTAAACGAACGGCGCCGAAGTATAAACCTGACAGAGGACAAATACTTGTTCTACTGACATATAGTTGTTTCAAGTTGTGTGGTATAAGTCCATCAATTGAATGTCAACAGCTCCCACAACAAAAGGAGTTTGAGAGTGGTTGTTGTGAGTGGAGAGAGAGAGAGAGAGAGAGTTGGTTAAAAATATGATTATTAGACAGCTCTTTCTAGATACCAACCATTGGTTCAACACGGACAAACATACTAAGATATTTTTTTAGTAATACGTACCTACATATTATACATAGAAACACCCATACCGAAGAAATAGACATATTCGTGCATACAAACATTTGCACTGAGCGGGAATCGAACCCTGGACCTCTGACGTTGTAGTCGAATGCACTACCGCTGCGCCATATACATATATCTACTGGCGGACCCGTCAGACGTTGTCCTAATTTTCGTTTTGGTATCGTAATTGATTTCAACAATAAAACAAATAAACTAAAAAATAGCAGTAGGTATCTAAAACTTTGAGCAAAAAATGAAAAAAAAATCGAGAACCCAGTTGCAGCACCACCTACCCGGTCCAATCGTGAATCTAAACGATCCAAAGATCAAACACACAATTTTTTTTCGTCTAAAAGTAAAATAAAAAGCTTAGAAGCCGATTGGAGCACCACCTACAGGGTCAAATTGTGAAAAAAAACGCACAAAAAATTTCATCAAACGAACCGAATAAATTTCATTGATATTTTTCAGGTTTCTGATATTCGCAATGCTATACGTGACCTGCGATGCGATACATCATCTGCGGAATATCGTTGGAAATCCCTATTGGCAGGAAGCTTATCATTACCCAGGCCTATACACACCCTGGTTGGATGCCATGGTGGCGCCAGATACTTTTGTGCCGCACAGGAATTTTACTCCAGACTTTCGCCTCGAAGAACCTTACTTTACCGTATATAATAAATTTTTTTTCAAAGAATATTATAGACCATATCGCATATCACCGCAATTTAAGCAGACATCTTGGTGGGATTATAATGTAAGTTGATATTTGTATATACTAAATAGTATTGATTACAAACCGGGGTCAAGGAAACAGATGCGGCATGGCGGCATGTTCTTTTTATAATTACTGTGATAGTGTAGAATATTTCTACACTATCTTTATCTAATACAGAGAAAATGTCTTAGGAATCATTAGGTCTATTTTGTGAAAACCATTCTGGCATAAAAACTGGACAGTACACAGTTGCTAAAGCCATACGGTTGTACTCACGTATGTGATTCGAGAAAGCCTGACAAGACGGACCGACGGCGACGGTCAGACAAGAGTCCTATAACAAAAAGTGAAGTGACGTCACGGTGCGTCCTCGTTGTCTGGCGCGGCTGTCTTAAGTTGGCGGGGCGAAATCGTTTTTTTACGTTTTTTTTGCTCTCTCAACTGTTCGTTAACTGTTCTTAACTATTCGATCAAAATTTTTATTTGTTCGATCTTAGTTTTTTTATGAAAAATAAAATAAAAAAAATTACCCTCAAGTTGGCGGGGAGAAGTCGTTTTTTGACATTTTTTTTTACTATTTCAATTGTTCGTTAACTGTTCTTAACTGTTCGATCAAAAATTTTAATTGTTCGATCTTAGTTTTTTTTTTTATAAATATTGCTTTTTAACTTAGATCGAACAAATAAAAATTTTGATCGAACAATGAAGAACAGTTAACGAACAGTTGAAATAGCAAAAAAAAAAGGTTAAAAAACGACTTCTCCCCGCCAACTTAAGAAAGCAATTTTTTTATTTTATTTAAAAAAACTAAGATCGAACAATTAAAAGTTTTGATCAAACAATGACGAACAGTTAACGAACAATTGAAATACTAAAAAAAAATGTAAAAAAACTACTTGCCCCGCCAACTTGAGGGTAATTTTTTATTTTATTTAAAAAAAAACTAAGATCGAACAAATAAAAATTTTGATCGATCAGTTAAGAACAGTTAACTAACAGTTGAATGAGCAAAAATAATGTAAAAAAACGATTTCTCCCCGCCAATTTAAGACAGCCGTCTGGCGCTGCACTTGACTGGTTGCGTGATGCGTGGCTGACGTTCCCTTTGACGTTAGGAGCGTGCGAATGAAGGCACCTGCGTTTCGTTGCATTGTGCGTTGCGGGGTTATTTTTGATAAGCAGTATGATACACTACCAAAATGTATAACTTTTCAAGCTCGGAACAATTTCATGGAACGTAAGTTTCAAAGGCGGTCTCCGCGTAGAGCTAAACTTTAACAGGAACAATGAATGGTAAAATTTATTTTATTCATTTAAGTATTTTCCCTCGCTAGGACGAAAGCTTTTTGTACATATTATTTATATACTTATAACATGGATACATACATATTATGTTACAATCCATGTCTATCTTGCAGAAGTGTATAGCTGCTGTTAGGTTTATAACTCTAAGTAAGTTTTTTATTTTGCTATTTACCTTAGGCCTCATTAAAGTATCAAACACTGCTTATTATATGAGAGCGTTCACATAGAAGCATTTACTACTAATTTGCTTCATCGCAAAACGCGTCAGAGTCATAGGATGTCCGAAAAAGACTACCTACTGTCAGCTACCATTACTTCCCACGTTCCGCACAATGCACCGCGTAACGCACCACGTGACGGCCCGCGCAACGCCCCGCGGTTGTTTTTGTTCATGTAATTCACAGTAATTCCACAGATAGCGAATTAGCGATTGACGCGCGGTGTGACGTTGGCCGCGCCGCATAACGCACCGCGTTTCCGTGACCGAGGCCTTACGAACACATTAGGTACTTACGTCACTGAATTAGTAAAATAATTATGTTTGACCATTTTGACCAACAGGAAAAAGCGTGGCTCCTTGGATGTTATTGCTGTACAGTATATAGGTCAAACGCTATACTTGCTACTTGTTCCATATTAACACTTCGACACATTCTAACAACAGCCACAAGCACAGACGTTGTTTTGAGAAACTACAAACCAGCACCGACTTTGGAACATGTATTATCAATATGGTATGAGCATAACGCTAACGTTCACAACGCAACCATGTATCATCCTGGACCTTCACGCATTCATTATCATCCTTTGGTAAGACTTAAATTTATTTGAAAGTAGACGGATTTCTTCTTTAAATTTGGAAATGACTAATAGCCTTGTGGCGTTTAAATAGTGGCGCTTTAGTAGTTGCATCGAATGTGATATCGAGAGATTTAGACCAGGAATGGAATGAGTACGCAGACGCGATAGTATTGAATGTCACCGATTAACATGGTATTTGTTTAGTGTTGCGGGTTATGTTTCCGTTTGGAATCTTACTTCATACATACATAAACTCACGCCTTTTTCAATTCAGGATAGGCAGAGAAAACAGACACTTGCTGTTATCCTAACATTTATTTTTCAATTTATTTATCATTTAACATAAAAAAAAAATATTTAAACATAACACTGTAAACCACTAAGGTTTGTGGAATTATTACACAGACAGTCAGTATCGCAAAATTACAATAATTTTTACATAAGTATACGTCTATCTAGGCAATCTGTTAGCTTATTATAACACTATGAGAACTAGGTAATAATCTCCTAAATGTCCTTTAATTATACCTGAAGGTGATTACTACAGTTGTTTAAGAAAAAGTATATTTGTTTTATAATTTAATGTTACTGTCTGTAATTTCAATAACTAAATCCGGCGGTAGCTTGTCATACATGCCTGCCGGTTCCGGGTACTTTTAAGCCGCCTTTTCTTTGGAACATTTCCAATTTGATCAGCTACTAGTAACTCTTTACTTTGGAACATTTCCAGTTTGATCAGCTACTAGTACCTTATCTAGATTATTTTTAAATTCTCATTAACTGGCAAAATTTAAGAGGGGTTCTTAGTACGCTTGGTTTAGCATGGGTTGTAAAAATTAAAGGAAGTAACTTATTTTGTGTTTTCGTTCTTTATAATAATTGCAAACTTATGATTAACGACAAGTATTTATTTACGCGTGAGGTGTCTTTGCTGTACCCGGTTCGAACGAAGTTCCTTTCACTAGAATATATAGATTTATTGAATGGATTGAATAAATTTCACTCAAATTTATAGTAGGTACCTATAGTAGTAGTACCTATACTGTACCTACCTATACTGTAGTATATATAGTAGTAGTATACAACCAACATCAACTTACAGTAGTATCGCTCAGAATCCACAGATTGCGTAAATTTCTTAATATTTTTTTTTTTTTTTTTTTTAATTAATCAACTCACGGTCAGCATTTTTCTTTGCGCTAACACTTATTTTTGTCTAGCCGCCATTCGCCGAGCGTCTGAAGTGTAATATGCGATAAGTAACTTTGTTCAAAAAATCATAATGGTAATAGTATCTTGGGTAATAAAAGCAGCAATACCTTTTCATTTAGTTTCCTATGGTTAAAATAAATTATTTGAAGATCTTCTACAAGTGAGCGTTAAATAACTTAAAAATATTAGATTCGTTATTATTTTCGAGTTTTTAAATTGTAAAACCAACCCTTTAAATTGTAAAACCAACCTTTTAAATTCGTACCTTCAGTATTTTTTCAAATCTCTATCTTTCTTCTCTTCTCATTTTATTATGTCTTTGCATCTTAAGGTTGACTGGCAGCGAATGTCTTAGACATTAAGTCCGCCTTTGTACACAATGTGTATGAAGTCTAAATAAAAAAAAGAAGTAAATGATTTGACGATAGCAAAGTGTGACGTCACAAGTCATTATTTCATACAAGCTTGTAGAGAACGTATTGTTTTGACGTTAGACAGAGACAGAGGAACTGATTTGACTTGACAGTTAACTGATACTTTGTTTTGTCGCTTTACATTTCTAAAGGGAATAGTGGAAAACCTGGAAAACAGCGATTGCAACAAAGGGATTCGGTTTCCGGATTCTCCCGGAGCGATGGAAATACTTTGACAAAAACCTTTGTATGTCCTAAACAGTAACCCTGGGCAGCAACGGAAAAGAACGGTGGATAAAAGATCTTCCACTTCCACTGTTCTTTCCCCAAAGGGGGACTGCGAGAAAAACTGTTTAAAACCATCCAGGCGGAGGACGTGGCTTCGTCGTCCGTGTATTTCTTCAAAGAAAGTTTGACACACCCAACTGGCTAACCTCTAAGGCTGAAAGGCAACCGTGGACCTTCGGATATGCTAGTCCCCTGTACGTGTATTCGAGTGCTAGCTGTCCGTCAAGCCTTTGACTTTACTCTTTTATAAGGATGGGTTGGCCGCGTGCAACAGCGTGTGCTAAGTTTACACGTATGCCAAGTCTAATACTAGGCACGCTTTTGGGAGTAATTTACATGCTTGTAAAGGTGTCAGGGTGCTCCGCCAGACACTGAATTTGTTTCGGCTATTACTTTACCATACTTCTTTGGGTTCCGTAGTCATCAAGGAACCCGTATAGTTTGGCCGTGTCCGTCCATCGGTCCGCTCCAAATCCTCCTTTTCCTTTTCTATCCCATGTAGTATCGTTGGATAAGTTGTTCAAAATATTCCGGGTGTGTTAAAACCGTTGTATGGATTCAGAAACTTTGTTTGCGAAATATTGAGCTTTAATTTAGAGTGCTAGTTTTTTTAGAGTCAAGTGTTATACACACACGCTTTTACTTCAAATTCAAATTCATTTATTCATAAGAATACAAGCTCACAGTTAACACCAAAACGCTTATATCTATACTAAGCTTACAGAAATATAGTTATGATTACAATGCAATAATAAAAGAATATACAATCAACAAAAAATTATAGATCATTTCTTAAAACTATTCAGAAAAAGGTAAAACATTTTCTGTATAACATAAGGAGCATCAAAAAATATGTCTGCATCCGGAGTATTCTGCAAAAAGCTATTTATTAGTGATACGGCTCGAGTAGTAGGGCTGTTGTGCATCTGGAGGAGAGGCCAACTAGGTGGACACGACAGTAGTCTATGTTGCCGTCTGCCGACACCACGCATGTATTGATCAGGGACATAGAAATAAATGCACTCACGTACGGGTGCATTGTCGATCTTATTTATAAGCAAGAAGTAATAGTGCATTAACATTGATAGATCGCGTCTGAGCAGTAAAGTGTCAATACTAACCATCCCCGATACAAACAAGGAAGGGTATAGAAGTGGATAATACCCATACTGTCGTTTGTATAAGTACCTCGCAAATTTTCGCTGGATTTTTTCCACCATACCACTGTATAATTTTTCTTGTGGGTTCCAAATAATCGCGTTGTACTCTAATTTACCACGAACATAGGAATTGTAAAGAAGCCTTATTACGTGGACATTTTTGAATTGGGATGATGTTCTAATAATGAATCCCAGACATTTGTTAGCTGCTTTACAAGTGTTCGTTATGTGTTCTCGAAAATTTAATTTACAGTCTATAATTAAGCCAAGGTCTTTGATAGATAGTACACGTTCTAATGGTACGCCTTCTAATACATACGTTGCTTTTATAGGAGAACAAGAGCGGGAAAAACTAATATAATAATAAAATTACTTGTCGCTTGCTAACATTTGACAATCGTGTACGTACGCGTAACTTTTCATTACAGCCATAAGGCTGTAATGGATCCGGCATAAGCCGGATGCACACATTTGCCACTTGCTACAAACTAGAAACCTCTTCAAACATTTGGCATGAGTTTGGGAATCAAATATCGTCATCCACACGCTTGCGAGTGCGTTAGTGTGTTCTGAAGATGCAAGTATGACGGACATCGAGCTTGTGTCGGCCATAACATTTGTCCTATTTAAAATTTCACTGAGCCGATTCCATGCATCATTTACATTATTTTTATCTTTATGATCTGTTATTACGTCTGTTCGCCGCTAGTGCGCAAGGCATACTAACGAGTATTACGACACTGCCTTTGATTTGGGCGTCAAAAACCGATAGAGTTCGGTGTGGCCGCAAGCTAAGCCAAACCTTTGGCAAATCTTGCTCTCAAAGCAAACATTCTATCCACATGTTTTAATTTGTGACTGCCTGTTGAAGTTTGGCGAGCGTGTGGACGCGGCATTACAGCATGTAGTAGTGATATGTTGCCTCACAACTCTGTGCACTCTCTTTTATCATCATCTCACTTCTTAAACAAATTAAAAAAAAATCTTTGGCGACTTGCATTCTCTCATTGGGTTACTAAACAACAAAGTTCCTAAAACTCAAGATCAATATAATTAAATCCCACCCAGTCATTTAGGAGAGCACTCCGAGCAGGTCTCCATAATGTAATTGGATCTGTCATCATCGAAATGTAACATCTGAGTAGGTATCCGCTTTCTATAACGGTATGAAAAGAAATTGGCTCATGCCCAAATCCTACGGGGAGTTTAAGTTCAACTAAGTATACTTATTGTTATCTATATACACTCACACTCAAACACACACGCATACAAACACACAGTGACACATCCTTACATACTAGTCAAAAATCCAACATGTTGTTGTTGTTATGTTTGTCACACAAAATGTTTTACACAATTAATACTCCCTAACACATAAAGATCAACCTTGCCCCACATATGGGTGTTTCATTCGCCTCTGCTTACCCTTAAGGGAATACAGGCGTGAGTATTATATGTGTGTTAAAAGTCAACAAATTTGTGGAAGCAAACTGCGAGAGCCCACACAAATTTGATCTTACTTTGGTTGCCAGTGTTCAACAAACCTAAATAAGTTAACTTTATTTACTTCTGGAGTGTTTGTACCAGTAGTTACATTTTGTGGTAATATACAGTGAATACTTTGTTAATATTAAAATTACCTAAGTTTTATGTTAAATTTGGATAAATAGCTTTTTTTTTAAATGATAGGGGCAAACGAGCAGACGGGTCACCTGATGGTAAGTGACTATTGTTACCCATGGACACCTACGACTCAAGGTGGGAGTAGGGGGAGGGGTGTTAGGGCCTCCGGCAACTTGTCTCGGCGAACCACAACGAAAGCATTGCTTCACGCTGGTTTTCTGTGAGGCCGTGATATCACTTTGGTCGTGCCGAAGGAAGGCTCCTCGCACGATTTAAGATTCAATTTAAGATTTCTTTGAATAGGCAAGTATTTTTTGTGTTTAGGTATTGCTACACTGCACTCCTATTATCTCGTTCGTTTTATTAAAATTATTTAAATGTGTAAATAATTGTTGGTGAATGAATTAAACCTTTTCTTAATTTCAGTACAGACGCGATTACGAAGGTAATGTTTCCCATCCAATACCGTGTTTGTATGATGTAGCAGTGTGGTCAACATATTATAACTTAGGCGGGGTCGATTGGCCTCCTGTTGTTGTATGTCAAAGAGGCGGAAGTACGTGGTAAGTAGTCCATACTTACAAAATACGGGTAGGATAAGTGATTATCTGCAGATTTATCGAAGTATAAGAGGCCACCTGCTTAGCTTTTCCAGCTCTTGCATAAAATCATATTTCTTAAACTAAAGCTCTTCTCTAACTGTTAGATTTTTTTATGGTATTGGTGGCAAACGGGTCACCGTCTGCTCGTTTGCCACCAATACCATAAAAAATCTAACAGTTGTCAGGTGATCCTGATGGTATGTTACCGTCGCCCAAGGACACCTGTACCTCAAGAGTCACAAGTGCGTTGCCGGCGTTTCAGGTAGGGGAGTAGATGAAGCGGGGGAGTAGGGGAAAGAGGGGAGGGGGGTTTGGGTCTCCGGTAACCTCACTCACTCGGCGAAACGCAACGATGGCTCTCCTTATGGCATAGTTATAAAAAAAGTGCGATTTATACGGTTAGGTTTCAAATGAAAACCGCGAAGGCAGAAGGATAGTTGCTATGCTTGTGGAGAAAAGTCGTGGTTTATTATATACTTGCAACCTGCCTCGGCTTCGCACGGGTAGCAGAGACATCTTCAACAATCATCATCATATTTCAACCAATTTACACAAAACCTTAACAAATTATATACCTAAACCTTCCTCATGAATTGCTCTATCTAATGGTGAAAATCCGTTCAGTAGTTTTTGAGTTTATCGCGAACAGACAGACAGACAGATGCGGGTGGGAGACTTTGTTTTATAATATGTAGTGAAGAACGAGGGGCGGTAGTAGCAGATGGTGATGAGAGTTATTGTCGGATAAGAGTCAACTCGGCCCGAGCGGCGCGGAAGGTGGATAATGGACCTTTTTTTTACTTTATATTTCGGTTCACCATCAAAGCGTGTTTTTTTTTTTATTAAACTGTCACTTTAGTTTATATTTTACTAGCGGCACTAGATACCGTGGGGATATCGAGATAAAAAGTAGCCTATGTGTTAATCCAGGTCTCCAGCTAACTACATACCAAGTTTCATCGTAATCGGTTCAGTAGTTTTTGCGTGAAAGAGTAACAAAGATATATACATATAAACATCCTCACAAACTTTCACCTTTATAACATTAGTAGGATTGCCAGTTTAAAAGTGCTCGCGTAATTACCACTCGGTCTGAGTTGACGTTAACCTGGAGTGTCCACGGGGCGACTTTGTGGTCGATGAGGCTTGGTCACTCATAACGTCTGGTATACTTAGGGCTGCCATCCGTCCGGATTTCTCCTAGTTTAGAAAGCGTCCGGAGAGGGTCCGGACGGGGTTTTCAAAAGGTGTCCGGGTGAAACCTGGATACTCTGTGTCAGGGGAAAATTATGATTGTTAAGATGTTGATGATGATGAATCGTTAATAAGCGTACGTTTTAATAAAAAAAATAGGGTGTCCGGGAAAAAATGCGATTTCACACGTGTCCGGGGTTTTCGAAGTTTTTGTCCGGTGTCGGTAATTTAAGTGATGGCAGGCGTAGGTATTCTATTTATTAAAGAAAGGTGTAGTCATAATTTCAGGGGCGTTAAATACAGCGTGGAAGTTTGAGCTACGTGAAAAACTTACAAAAACGTCTTTCTGTGAATACTTTTCACAATACAAAAGTCAGTTATCATAAAAATGCGAGATTAAGGATTTATTGTCATTAGTTTTATTTGGTACAACTCAATGTAACCGTTACAAAGGTAAGGTATTATTTTTGTGCGGTACGGTGAATGACCTTAAACGTTCGGCGCCGTCAAGACCAGCTGATTGCATAAAATATTTAAAGATTGATTACGTTGCAGTTTTTTGCCGTATGCGGTATTTATTAAAAATTTTTTCGGTAAAATGTTCTGTTTACTCATTGTGATATCATTTTTAACCAACAAAATGTAATATTAAAAAAAAAATGATGAATTTTCATTAATTCAGAAAATTTTAACGGTTTTTGAGTAAGCATGATGATCTGAATATCTGATGTTTCTTACACCCTGTATAGCCCACAAATAGTTGTTAGCCTGAAAAAATTGATGAATACTTATTGACTATGTTAATGTTTTAAATAAAGAATAAAATATTATTGTTTATTTAAATCTTTACGCGCACATTTTCGGTCCAATCCGGACACTCCATCAACGGTTTCAAATACCTATACTTAGATCCTTTCATGTCAGTCCTATTTTTAGGCAATGTTAGCTTTATTGGAAACTATTCAAGTTGAATTTGTCGACCTTAAAAAAAATCTGTATTAAAAATCCACGAATTTTCGCGCTTTACTTCATTCTAGAACCTAAAATATGACTGACACTTTGTTTATCATGAATGTACGTCATATTATTTAATTAAAAACAAATAAATTAAAATAATATTAAATTTTAATTAATTTTATAATTATGTTATTTTCAGGCATAAATACACGCACACCATAGCTGTTAGTTGGGGTGACAGACACTTTGTTATTGGATTTCTTTTTATGAAGGCTTACGGCCGTCGACCAATACCTTCTTTTAGATTCGCCGTCAGAACAGATAGATTCCTATTTCCCTGTCCCAAGGTAGGTAACTACTATTTGATTAAGCCTATATTTATTTATGACTGTATGCTGTACAGTACTATCGCTCGCGTGTACATACTGTACATATTTATAATTTTTGCGCGGAAGCCTAATTCTTTTTTCAAAATTTAAGTAGCCTAAGTTACTCTTTATAACACTAGCTATCTGCCAGTGAAAGACCCGTGGAAATCGGTCCACCCGTTCTGGAGATTAACCGGAACCAGACAGACAAAAATGTAAAATATTTTTATTTTCGCGTTTCGCGTAAAAAAACTCATTATGACATTACAAACAGACACTTTAATTTTATTTATTTGTATGTATATATAATATAATTAATAATGTTTACTGCTACACAATATTATTCTTTTAATAATTGTATTTGTCCAAATAATACAGTCACTCTATTTACATATATATTTCTCATTATCTGCAAGGTTTCTAGCTTAGCAAAGCTTATAGATAGGTACATAGTCCATTTAGGGTTGTTCGGCCAAAAAGCCTCCTCGTGGTACACGCTTGGCATTAGAAGTGTCAGAACCTCTTTATTTGCTTTTGGGGGCGAAGTTGCTTATTCCAGAAAATATCTCGAACATAGCATTTTCCAACTGGATAATGCGAAACTAATTATCTCTATAGTTTGAAGAAAAATAATTTACTGTCTTTAACAATTTGCTGACAATGTGCGTCATTGTTTCTTACCTTCGAAATAATTCTATGAAATGTTAAAGGAATTTATGGCTGACGTTAACACGTGTATGTTAATAGTATTTACAAACGATTCTCGACTTGAAACGAAGACACCTGACTTTATTATTATATTATATTGTTACAAGTAACTGATTTATAAATACTAGAGATCGCGTTGTGGTCTAATTTCGACCATGGTTTATTTCATTTGCCAATATTACTTGACCTGTCATTGTATAGACTTTTGTACCATGACAGGTCAAAATATATACTGGACACTCATAGCTGTATGTACCCGTTTTTGCATTTTTTTTAACTTTGTAGCAAATATTGTTCAAAAATTTTAGCATTCGTCACTTCTTCTCTGTATAAACTATAAGTGTGCGAAATTTCATACTCCTCCGTCCGCCCAATTTTCGTAAAAAGTGATCCAAAGTTTTCGCTTCACGTATTAAAATATGGATGAATAAAATGCCTTCGAAAGGCAAAAAATTTAGCAATTAGATCTTAGACGGAGAATTCGCGCAGCAGCAACACTCGTGAAACTGGCCGAGAGCGCCGGTCATGCACCGTCGCGCGCTCCAGCCTGAGACTTGCCCACTGTACGTGTACGTTGGCAAACCGCAAAGCTGTGGAAGTAGTAGACAGAACTTTATTTACTTAAGGCAACATGACCGACCGATGGGAGGCATTCCGATGCTTTTCTGTGGTAATTTTAGGCAGAGCCTCCCCATACCGCAAGGAACAAGAGCCGACGAAATTTGTGCCTATTTAAAAGGTTCTATTCTATGGCGCTGTAGAACATCTATTCATTTGAGTATTAATATGCGGACAGACACCCAAAGGCGCAGGAGTAATTAACTATTAAAAAATAGTGACGGCCTATACCCCACACATGACGATAGTAAATTATTTTAATGGATAATCTATAATGTTCCATTGCTTCACAGCAAGAGCTTATTTCCTATCCTAAATATCGGGAACTAACATCCTAATAGGCCAACAAGCTATTTTGGCCTCTCGACCAAGCAGTAGTAATAAATTTACAAATAGTTGCGCATGTTTGAGAGGGAAGTAAGCAATATACATATATAAACGTGGCCACAAAAGAATAGGTATTAAAAGAATAGGTCACCCTGTCTAACCAGCGCACATAACTTGTTTTAAAATCATAGTGCCATTCATTTTTCTTAGACCCTTAAGTCCTCCCCATGTTTGCAATGACACTCGGATGAAAGCTACAAATCTCCACTAAAATGTCATCGTAACCGGACTATTGGAAAGTTTCGGAGCCGCTGAGTTGTTATGCCCAGGATCTCCCTCATTTCCAATAGTTTTCCGTTCGTTTACGGGGATTACCCGATTACGATTACGATAGTATGTCGCTCTTTTGTATGTAAGTTATCATAACCATCTTTCACGCTCCAGGTGGTTCACCGCCAATATATTTAGAGGTATTTTTTAAGTAGAAACATTCGTAGTCCTTGGAGTACCCCTTCATTTAGGAGGAGATGGTTCACCTTTTATAACCGGTATATTGTGCGATGTCCTTTTTCAGTTTATCAGGAATTAAAAACCGTAAGAGGTCCTGAAAAAAAGGAATTTTAGAAAAAAAAGCTCGGCAGCGACCACCTTGATATAATATCAGATGTTTTTTTTTATTTTCCAGACTGAATGGCAATGGTTCCATTGTATTCAAGGTGAATGGGCCAGATTAGGAATGGATTCAGGTGGAGCATTACACTTAAGTGACTTGGAAAAAACCGGTCGAGAAGACGGGTTAATTGGTATATGTGCTTTCTCTATGAAACTACGGTCAAAGGACATTGTACATTACTTTACTGTGGTGGACAACCATCCTGTAATCGACTTTGTTAGTGATGCATACAACGGAAGACTGCCATACGAATTTCTTGATAGTAGATTTTATGATTCAGTAGATTCTTCCCCACGTCTTTATTCGGGTTATCATATTACAGTCTATTACAGTTCTTGTTTTCAACCAACCAACTATTACCCTCCTAATTACCGTCGTTAATATCGTAGGACTAAACAATATCTTCGGTTTGTGGTCTGCCATGTGTTTTGAACAATTCGTCTTTCTGATTCAATTTGTAGCTGCTCGGTATATACATAGAGGGATTAATACACATTTTTTATTAGGAATTAGCTGTTTATATAATAAATTATATTGTATGTAAATAAGTACACTAACTTCACATTATTTCTTCAAAAATATTATATTAAGTCTCTGTCATTTTAAAATTGTATCTAAAAATATGTGAATAGCCATCGATGAATGGGTTTCAAAGAAAAGTAAGCATATGTAGTGCCCTAGTGGAAACTAAGTATTAAGCGTTGAATAAGGAATAATTCAGTTATCAACACACTGACCAAAACAAAAACTAGAGCAATATAATTTGACCTGATTATAGAATAGAATAAAACTTTATAGTACACCGTTAAAATATTGTATGCGATGAATACACAAAATTGATATGTACAAAAGGTGGTAAAATGCTTTAAGCAATAAGGCCACCGCCTTATTGCTAAAAGCATTTTATTATATACATCCCTTAGATGGACAAAAAATTACAATAGATAAAAAATTCGAATGGATGACTTTAGTGTAAGAAGGAAATAAAGAGAAAACGCATTTCAATTTAGAGGAATCATATATTAATTGTGACTAATAAAAAACCAGACAAGTGCGAGAATGACCGAGGGTTCCGTAAGCAAACAAACCTATATAGAACGTCCATCTCGGGTATCGATTCTCGAAGACTTTTGTCCGTCTTTTTCGAAAGACAAACTTAACTTTTGTTGCGATGTACGAACAAGTGAACAATCCAACCGCAAAATATAAGTTTGTAATCACAGATTTTTTTTTTATATGATACAACAACAAATTAACGACTTTCGGATTTTTCCCTTCACTTGTGCTGTCAGACTTTGCTTCTTACCAAATTTCATGATTCTAGGTAAATGGGAAGTACCCTATAGGTTTTCGACCCAAAACCTATCGGGTACTTCCGGTTGACCTAGAATTGTCAATTTTGGTTAAAAAAAAAGTCTTACAGCACAAGTAAAGGGAAAATTCGGAAAAATAAAAAAAATTGAAAATTAAGGTAAAAAATCTAAATTTGCCCATATCTTTTTATCGTGTTGACTCAGAACCTTGATTTTTATACACCTAATAGGGACTATAGACCGCGGTATCTGGTATAAATTTCAACTTGCTAGGTTTACCCGTTCCTGAGAAAATCGGTGGTGACACACGGACAGAGAGACAGACGGACAAGAGAGTGGTCTCATAAGGGTTCCTTTTTTACCTTTTGAGGTACGGAACCCTAAAAAAGTACCAATACCTAAAAATAAATGAAATAAATATAATTAGATAATTCAGGACAATAAATGCAACTATTAATTATCGTTTTGTTTATTTAAATACGATTTAGAAAATCTCACAAGCAACTAAGTACTTAGATTAATTCCTCAGAAATCACCCAGAAATGTCAAGCCAGTGGCTTCTATATTGGTGCTTTTCTGATACTACATCAGTCCATAGTGAAACTAAATTTACACCTTTTGAACCAGTTTTTGGAAATAAATACATTCTCCCAAGTTATTTATCTAATAACGTAGAGAATTTACTTAGCAGTAAAATAAAAAGGAAAGAAATGTATGAAAAAATATGAAACCTGTAACATATAGTAATGACTTGAATTTAGTTGCAATAAAGCTGGTGGCAAGTTACAAAATGTAAATTCAGGACCATTAGTGGTTCCTAGAGATATGTCGCCGAAAGTAGAGATCTTGAAAAATAACAAGCTAGACTTAGTGCATACACATCGCACTAAACTGTACCATGTTCTTTAGTTATAAGAATTTAATAACCAATGTATAAAAATACTTATAGTGGAGGTGGGGGGAGGTGTGGTGTGCTCTCTACACATATGTATAATCTTTGCCTAATGCAATAATTTATACAGGGCAAGTATGTCTTAATAAACGTAGGTTATTATGTGCTGGTGCTGGTAGGTGTTTTTATGTTGTTGGATGTTTTCATGAGTTGTTGTTATAAATAAATAATGAAAACAAATGAATCCGTTTTATTTTTGTGCCTAATATCGATTCCTCCTTCAATATAAATTATGTGATTTAAATTATTCAATCGATATTTTTTAGTTCGATTTTATCACCACCATAAATTTCGGCTCGAGAAACATGCAAAGTGTAAATGTTTGTCTTTTATTTAAATATGCAATCCATTTTAAATGCACTTATTAATTCTACTATAGATACTACATTCGATACTCTAGATATAAAACTTAACTGAGTTTTGGAAAGTTAACACTGCCATACTTTAGCCTTTATCGATAAAATACTCCCAAGCTACACTACTTCCTTTTGGAGCCATTGGTATTATAAAGTAATAAAAATAAGTTACTTCAATATTTTAACACAATAGTTATGTTTTATAAAAAGTATCACCGACTTCAATGCACCTCAAAATACCCAATTCGCTTCAAGTGTGCCTATAAAATTTGAAAAGTTCCCTAGATTTCTCCAAGATCCCATCCCTGACCTGATGACCATGGAACCACCTTTTAAACAAATGAAGAATTTTCCAAATCGGTCCAGGCGTCTTTGAGTAATCGGTGAACATACATCACAAAAAAAAATATAGTGAAACGTAGAACCTCCTCCTTTTTGAAGTCGGTTAATAACATCAAGCACGTTGATTATCTACTTGGACTAGGAGACTGGATACCATGTAGATCATAGTGATAATCTCCGCACGCAATCAAGTACCGCACAGAATGCCGAGACTCGAAAACTCGAAATACTACGTGGACTTGTAACTTTTTGCCATGCTCACCCACAGAAACCGGTTCTCACCTGTTAACCTGCGTAGATGTAGCAAGAGAGTGAGATGAAGCAATACTTAGCGGTACTTAGTTGTTTGAGTGGACGCACGCACACGCATAAACAAGCTGAGTGAATGCTTACGTGTGAGTGCTAAGACTAGTTGGACTAAGTAAGTATTGTCAAAATTGGTATAGGTGCCGCCTAGTCTCGTAAAATACTTAGTTTTCGGATCTGTTCCGCCAGATCCCAGTAGTTACATTTCTAGTAAATACGACTCATTTCTATCACAAGTTATTTTGTCTTGGGAAACATGTTTTCCTGCGATTATTCGTAGAAATTTGTACACTGCTACTCACTAAAACTGTCCATAACTTTCACGAATCACTGGATAATGTATGTAATGTAACGTAACAACGAAAGAAGTTGAAAAATGTGATTAAAAAGTTTGACCAACTGCAGTAGGTGTTATTTATATAACCATTTTGGATAATATATGTGAGATCTTTATTTTGGCGATGGTGTGACGACGGACTATTTAATACTCGTATCTCTAGCTCAACGTCAACGTCTCATGGTAAATACTATCTTACAGTACCAAACTGTCAAAAGACTCAAGATTTGACAACAACAAAATGCTCTTAACTTAAAACTCCTCACCTGCTTGCTCGCCATGATTCTTTTATAAACCATCCTAACCTACAACTACCTTTTTTTTTATACTGGGGAAATCCATCATGGACTATCCTCTACCTGGGGTGCGGCAGAGGGGTGTGCCGGACTCCTACCGGCTAAAACCACCAGTGTGTTCCATCTCGCACCTTCTGCCGCTCTCTCAATCACTCTAAGCTGGATCCTGGAACTAACCTAACTGGAACCTGAACTGATGCAGTTGTTGTGCCGCAGGACGAGTTGGAAGTGGTCACGGTTACTGTATCTTGGGACCATTTGGTGCTATAACCCGGCATGTAAGGAATCACATTGGCGCTAGCGCGTCCACTAGATTTTTGGTTATTCCTCACGGTGTTAAAAACTGTGTCCAATTTTTTTTTAACTAACACTAAAGCTCGAAAATAGTTACTTACTAAATAAATAATAAAAAAAGAAAAGGGTTAAGGAGCAAAAGGTACTAAACTATTTCGCCTAATCCTATTTATATTAAAAAAAGAAAAGTGTTCAGAAACAAAAGGATTTTATGACTCTTCAAAAAACAGATAGATTTACAATAAATAAGAATAAAAATATATTCTAATTGCACAGTCATTTTCTTCTGATCAAACACTATCACTTGTTAAAGGGAAATTTTCGGTTTCTGAAACAAGAAAAGCACAGTGGTTAGTTGAAATTGTAGACTAGTCCGATAAAGGAGGTTAAGGATTGAACTTCAACTTCAGAGCTATATAAGGCCCATGATGAACTTTTTTTTAAAGTATCACCGACTTCAAAGGTCAAAGGCGCCTATAAATCTTGATAAATTGTATAATTTATTTCTTAATTTCTTTTTCTTCAAATTTAAATGGGACTGTAGGAGTTGAAGTTAAAGGCCACGTCAGTCGTTGTTGGAATCTTGCTTCGGATACTTGTGGCAACAGTAATAATAAATTGTATTTTTGGTGACATTGATTATTATTTCTCTCTTGCACACAATTACCCGTACACGCAGATATGTACATCTAAGTGACACATACCCTAAAAAAGCCAACCTTGAGTAGAACTAATTTAGTTAAAAATTATATATTGAAATCGTTTTACAAATGACGAAGATATCGAGTAAGATACACACAAGGTAACGCGTAAGAAACTTCGACACGTAAGGGCCGGCTCGACCGGAGTGATACCACGGCCTCACAGAAAACCCGCAATGAAGCAATACTTGCATTGCTTTTCACCGAGTGAGTGAGGTTACCGGAGGTCCTAACGCTTTCCTCCCCTCCCTCTCCACCTTTCTCCTACTCCTACCTTAAAGGCCCGTGACGCACTTTTGCCTCTTGAATTGCAGGTGCCCATGGGCGGCGGTAATCATTTACCATCAGGTGACCCGTCTGCTCGTTTGCCCCTATACTATAAAAAAAAAACAATATTCATTCCAATTGAGAATCTTCTCCTTTTTGAAGTCGGTTAAAAAGGACAAAAGAAAGAATCTACTCTTTATCGACAATGTTGCCGCAGACTAGGTTCACAAAAAATATAAGCCCTAAGAAACAGTTACTAAATAATAATAAATCCAGAAAAAAGTACTTTGTCTAGTAGAGCATAAGTGTTGAAGCAGAATTTGGAGAACACGGCCTCATAGAAAACTGGCAGTGAAGCAAGGCTTCATTGCTTTTCGCCGAGTGAGTGAGGGTAACGGAGGCTCTAACCATTTCTCCCCGCTCTCCCCTCTTCCACCCTTCCCCTACTCCCACCTTAAATGCCGGCAACGCCTTTAAGGGGCCTTTAGGTAGGTAGGTAGGAGGGGCACTATTGATATGATAATAACAGACGTTTCTGGACTCCCTTCCATTGATGACGCAGTATGACACACCGTCTGGTTTTAGACGGTTTTGATTCCCAAACTCTGCCTCCCGAAAACTGCGGCGAATGTACGTACGCACAAGAAAAAAGGTTTAGTGTTGGAACTATTTATACCACTATCGGTACCAGTCACAGTTTACTATTTGGCGAGCCTACTTCGCCTACTTATATCTATTGAAAAAAGAAAAAAAATGGAATAAGTAATTTGAAGTGTAGTTGCTATTATGCGATACACTTACAGTTCATATGTACTGTAAACCCATTGCAGCAGCATGTGCCAGCACTGCCTCGGCTGCTTGCCGCACCTCTAGATGCGCACGCGCCGATTCGTACCACTGATGCGCCGCCAACCGCGAAGCACCTTGTAGATGGTTCACGTAGCGCAGCGCTATGGCTAAATTGCCGCGCTCCATCCAAAATCTGAGAAAGAAAGACCGAATAGAGTAGTTTCTCAGGGTTAAAATAGATTTTTAACCGTCCTCATGAAAGTAAATTTTGTTGTTATTTTTTTAAATGACAAATGGTACAACAGATAGCAACGTTTTCGAGAAAAAAAAATTAACAACTACCGATTTTTTTTAATATACTTTTGTCTAATGAACGTAGAGATGGATATACTAAATCTGGCACCTAAACGTAGCGTATATAAGTGCGCAGCCCCTTCCTGCAGATATAAATAGTTTTCGGCAAGTACCTGTGTCGCATAGGCCCGGGAGCCAACGTCTGCGTGCCATCACTGCGAAGGCCGTCGCGAGGATACGGCACTCCACACTTAGTGGAGTGCTCAGCGTGGACGAAACAACGCCGTGATCTCGCGGCGGCTATTGGAGTGGGAAGCCTCTCACTGGAGACCATGGTTCTGGCCATATTGTGAGGAAGTGATGTCCGCTAAAGAGGAGGCGGAAAGGGAACGGGAGAGGGCTAGTACTCTCCCGTCCCGAAGGAGAGGCACCAGGCGCCGGAGAGCGCAGAATGATCTCCGGCCTCCATGAGCGCTGGCCTGGGGGTAACGGGTGAGGCTGTCCGTTACTCTAGCAGAAGCAGGCCTGAGACGGTGGCGCACCGTGTTCCGCGCGCGCCTCTCTGCACTGGAAGGGGGCAAGGCCCTCCGCACTCAAAGGTGTAGCTGCCTTTTGTTTAAGAGGCGGCCAAGGTCTGCCGGGGTTCTCGGGGACTTCCTTCCTAGGGTATACCCGAGTCCCTTGCAATAGACTCATATATGACGGAACACCGTGTGGTTTTAGTAGGTTCGATTCCGACATAATACTTCACTGGCAGCCCCGGTGGAGTGATGACCCGAAGGGGTTTCCACACGATAAAAAAAAAGATATAAATAGCTTATTTTCAAATCATTTTAAAACATCATTTTCATCTTTTTGGTGGCTTTTTACACGCTTTACATTAGCTTCACTTGTATGTTTATAACCGACTCCTTTGACCCACTTTAAACGGCCAGATTTCATTCAAATTTTGCACACCTGTCAAAGACCGATGACAATGCAATAATTCGATTAAATTTTTTATTTTTTAGTTGACTTTTCTATAAAAGCGTGTTTTTTAGTTCTTTAAACTATAATTATTAGTAACATGAGTTGACGATTGCCATTGCTAAACCTACGCCAGACTCAATCAAATTAAGTCAAATATTTGTTTTAATTAAAACATGTCAACTATTTTGTCAAACACATACATACTATTTTGTATTTTAAACAATACTTTCAGGTATTTTATTATAACTTGTAGAAATGCTATAAAAACATACAAGTTTTACAAAAGCGTAATGAAACCTAAATTAATTCGGTCAATCAATTACTTAAAACGCAGGACACAAGTTCTTGATACCAAGTCACATGCTCTCAATACTAGCTTATTAATTAAGGACAGTTTTGTTTGAGATGCTATTCGTAGCTTAAGAGCGTATTAACACGTTAACTGCCAACTCCGCATATGTGCGCCGGGGGCCAGCCCCGCGTATCTGCGGACCATATTCCGGATCAATTTCTACCGATCCATGTGCGGCTGGAACTCGACTCAACGTGTTAACCGAGATTGCTCATATGTTTTATTAATATCAGTTGGATGTATTTGACAGTCAAGGATATGTCAATAACTGTCAAATCAGTTAGATTTTATGAGCACAAACAATGGGGCCGGATTTACCGAGTATTCATATGAATATTCCGTTAGAGTACGTTCACATAACAAGCGTTAAGAGCGTGTCGAGCGCGCGTTGGGTTTTTGTATGGCGTCCATTACACGGTAGGTTTTGCTGTCAGTTTTACCACAATCAAGATGGGGATTGACGAATAACCTATCGTCTAATACAGTGGTTGATGTTTGCATAATATTGATTGCCCAAAATCTGGATATTCGTCGCGCAACCATCAATGATGACTTTTGTGTGAACGTGTAATGGCACGGTACCTTTTTTTGTGAACTGTAAATTTTTTTTTGGTAATTTTATCAATACCCCTGACAACGTTTATACAAAATTTTATGATGATCGGTTAAATAGGGCGCGAAAGTGTAGTAAACAAGCAAACTGACTTTCGAAGTTTTCATTAAGTTTTCGTTATGGATTCACTAACAATTACTTTGACGACGGCGACGTGACTGTAATAATGTTTGTATTTAAGTTCAAAGTTACAATAAGTGTGGTATACTACTTTAGTGTCTACTAAAGTAGTATACCACATTTATTACATGTTCTTTTAATGTTATTAATTTGATTTTAGGATGAAAATTGTTACCATTTTAAAGAAGACCACCAATCAAATACTTCAGTAGAGGATGTTAAAAATAATAAAAAATAAATACCATTTGATCATACTACCGGAGAGAACTGAAAAAAAACATCAGCTAAAATATGGCTATAGTGATCTCTTTTTTAAGTTTTTTGTTCATAATTACAATCAAAATCACAATAAAAGCTTTTATGAATCCATATTATCTTGAATGAACACCTGTATTCTCTACAAAATCTCTGGTATGATTGACGTCAATGTCGATATTATTTCATCAATCACCAACAATAATTCGTCAATCATGACTTTTAGAATTGATTGACGCTTGCATGAGCGTGTAATGGACGCCTATAGTGTTCACATGACGAGCGCTTGATCAAATTCGTTGTTCTTGTGGACGAGCGTTAACGCGCGTTATCAAAGCTCAACGAACGTAGCCTTAATTGGAATCTTTAGCATAAAAACAGTTTATGAGTATTTACAAATAGTCATTGCTTTTCTACAACATTACTGGAGAAGTTCATGAGATGTTGATTATTTACCCTAGCTAAGCAGCTATAACTATTAATAAATAAGCGACAGTAATACGATAGTTTGTCAAGCGGTTATCCAGATTCTAAATCCTATAACTAATATTTTACCTTGCCCGCCGGAGTAAATCAAATGTATCGAGCTCTTTGGAAGGTTCTTTCGGAGGTTTTTCAAACTCTTCTTGTGGAATACCTGGTAACTGAAAAGATTAAAACACCGATTAAAAAATTCCGTCCATAATTTTGGTAGATTTATCTCAACTTCCGAATAGACCAGAATTTACAAGTAGGAATTATAACTGATAAATTCTCTTCATTATCGTAACTTGCCCTATTACTAAGTTTTCTTAATATATTATGTATTTTATTAGTTAATTTTGGTTCTGACGTATATTACTTTATTTAACCTTGCATAATTGTTGTAGGCCTCTGAGGGAAGTCTGCGAAGCAGGACTTGCCCGACTTAGTGATCCTCAAGTTCTCGAACTGATAAGAGGGCTATGCTCAGTACTGGAATACAATATCCAAAGCTTTGATTTCTAGATATTTCGTACGACTCATACAAGTTTTGGTCAGGATTCCTTAAACATGATGGGTTTCCCGTTGGCAGGAAGTCTGTGCAATATAATATAATATAAATTAGTACCTTCATAAAGAGTAGGAGAGATTGCAACCAGGATAGAATATAGACTGGCATTGGTCCACCATCTTCTTCCACTAGTGAGACTTTCATTGCAATTTGTTCCATCTGCAAAACGGTAATCATTTATTAATATAAGTAGATAATCTAGTTTAGGATAGTGTATCTTCGGGACTATTGCTCTTTCGCCAGTTTTCATTCTTCGGGACGTGCTAGGTACCTAACTTTATAAGGACCACTTTTTTTTTCGACGAAGTAAACAAATGTGTATGACACCCAGATTTCGGCAGCCTATGTGAAATCCTATCTCTACATAATACTCAATAGCTGGTCTGTTTAAATTGTGTATTAGTACTGAAGTAATTTCGCTCGCTCGAAGCTCGCTTGCAATTTGGCCAAATATATGAGCAAAATTCACACATGAGTCTTTTAAGTGGCGATAGCGTCTTAGCTAAGGCGTCGGACTTGCGATGAAGTGATTAAAAGAAGAAAAGAGCAAAGAGAGGGCAAAGAATATGCAAACACTACGATGTGAGTAGCGGGGAGCCAATTTATTCTACCATAAGAATTTAAATTTTGTTGGGTGTGACCAAGGCCGTCTTAGGCCATGCCGGGGCCCTTGGGCACACGAAATTTTGGGCCCTGTTGGAAAGTGAAATTTCGTTCCATGTTCAAATCTTCTATTAGATCCTCGAAATCAATTTTTTGAAGGTCTTCACTTTTTATTCACGTAATTGATCAATGATTAAGTTATTCATATAACATTGTGGTTGGTAAATCGTTTATTATTCTCTTTAGCTGTGGGCAGTCTCCACTACGACTGGTAATCTAAAAGCAAATGAATATTCTTGTAGCAACTTCAATGCTCAGAAAAAATCTTCTAATTTAAAGTAGTATTAGCTTTTGCAAGATAGTTGACAGGTTGTTTATGTACTACCTTAAATGGGGCCTTTCGGGGCCCCCGTGAGTATGGGGGCCCTTGGCATGTGCCCCGTGTGCCCTTATGGTAAAGTCGGTACTCGGTGTAACTAACGATGCCAACCTTCGGGCAATGAAAACAGTTTTATTCATACGAATAGAATTTATCGACAAATCCACAGATTAAAAATAATCGGTCAGCGGTTTCTTTGAAATAATTTAGGATGACTTTCGTAGCAGTAGTAAAAAAGTATAAATAATTGAAATTCAACATTTTATAAAATTGCTTTGTTAAGCAAATTAAATTGTCTTTTTTAATTTAAAAATTAATGATCAACACACTCAATGTCACAAATATGGAATACCAGTTATTTTAACCGACTGCTTTTTTCCAATCAATTGCAGCAAAATGTCAACCACCGACATGTTTTATCGTGTGGAATTCCTCTATTGGTACATGGACCGAATTTCTTTTCCAATAACTTTCACCTATTACTTCCACCTTTACACAATGTTACAGAAGAAAACTAGGCCTAAGCCTAAGTTACTCCTTATAACACCAGCTATCTGCCAGTGAAAGCCCCGTGGAAATCGGTCCACCCGTTCCGGAGATTAGCCGGAGCAAACAGACAGACAAAAAAATTTAAAACTAATTTTTAAGCATAGGTACTGTGCAAATAACTGTATATCTATTAGAAAATAGTTTAATTCAAAACACTTCACATTAGCCGTGATAATGTTAACAGCAAGAACTCTTATTAATTTTATAAAAAATAGGAGTAATAAACGAACTGTAATAGACGATAAATGTCTCATACAGAGAGTCCAAAACGCCTGTGCCCAGTTTTGCTTTGCGATTCCACGTCGAAGCCACGTAACACGTTTTTTAAATAAAAATATATTTTAAAAATGAAAAATAGACGCCAGCTACATCTGGCATGTCTGATGTTTGTAGTGGTCAAGTGTCAGGAGCTGCCGTACCTGTACAGTAAGCTTGAATGGGTTACTAGTCGTCGCGACTGTGTAAGCCGGCAGTGCTCCCTGCAGTTATCCATACTGCCTCATAAATCGGCTGCTTTTAAAGGCAGCTTCCGCTATGCCGCATCTAAAATTTGGAACAATATACCACCGCCTATCCGATCTCTTAATACTACTAGCACTTTTAAAAAACAGCTACGTAGTTATCTAATTGATGCACAGCGGAAGCTCGCCATGATAAATGTAAACATGTCGCTAATCTAAGTAGGTATATAATCCATATGTAGTAAATAATAGTAAATAGAGGTAAAGGTGCGTCTGTGCCTATTTGTATGTGTGTTTACCTGTACCTTAGGTCTGAGTGCACAATAAAAACCCGTCCACACGAACTCTGTAATTAGTACCTAGTTCATACATTTTTTTTTGTCTTGTTTAGATTTTTTATGCGTGAGTCACTAAAGGGATTAGTTGAAAACCAGCGTCAGGTATTATGCCGAACTAGGTCCTATTTTGATCATGCTATGAGACACCTCTCACTTTGTTTTTTTTTTTCTTTTTGTATTTCATTGTGTAATGTGTTGTGTAATCTTTTGTCATTCTATTTTTTAATGTGTGTTTTTAAGTGTCGTATTTTAGTTGCATGCACTTTGTTGATGTATCTGTGTGTGTCAAAATAAATATTTTTTCTTTCTTTCTTTCTTTCTATAAAACAGTTCACATTTTTTTAAAAATAAGTTATCATACATTATTACGACTAGTTATACCGATAGCGCGACGCTATTGGTCAGTTGACAATAGAGGGGAAGGGGGGGGGGGTAGGACTAAACGCTAGGCATACATTATGACTGCACGGGAGGCGCAGCTTAGCAGTTACTGTTATTTAGTGATTTTGATAGTTTATTTTATAGTTATTGACATTGACAATTAAAATAAGGAATTTGACAGATGTAAAGGAACAGGTCTCTATGAGTAGGCAAGATATAAATAGCCGCCATTGATGTTGGTGCCCGTTTCATACATTTGTTTTTTGTATGGGACTTCTGCCAGGCTGGTCGCAGGTTCGAACTCCACCTAGTACTCTGGTAACATGAACCCACTCCTGACCCACGTAGCACATTTAGATTGGCTTAGCTAGCTAGGAGTTATTAAAGAAAGCAAGAAGCTAAATTAGAAAAGAATTAAGCGGCGGTAGCGTATTGGCTAAGGCGTCGGACTTGCAATCAAGTCGTTGCGGTTTGAACCCCACCCAGTGCACTACCGACGCGAACCCACTAATAACACAAGCATTTCATTTATAAAAAAATGGAATTGTTTTAAATGGAGAAAAATGACGAAGAAACTTCTTTGAACTTTTTTTGTTTTTAAAATTTCGCGACTTTGATACATAGATAGATATGTAGATAGATGTGTGATAGATATGTAATTCCCGACGATTCAATCGAATTGCACCGATTCGTGGTTACTCGTGACGAAACGTAGGGTAACCAGGAGGTATTGTACCTTTTAAATTATTATCCCGATTTGTTCCTTTTTTCTTTTAGTTATTGTATTTTATTTATTTCCTTTTTCGTATTTCGGAATGTCAAGTCGTGATCCGAGTGGGTACCTGGGGTCCTGTGACACAGGTTTTATACCTATCTCAGGCACCAGCGATCCACAACCGAAATTGTCCATTGTTATAACTTGATCTTATATTTTATTGTATTTCGGTTTTGTTGAAAAATAAACGATATTATTATTAAGTCCCGAATTACACATCTAATAAACTTCTTTGAATATCATTTTCAAAAATAAAGATCTCACTCACTTACCACTTTGTACTTTTCTCTCAACACGCTTTCTGGAACGACGCCTTTTTCTCGGACTGATGGTGGTATCGACTTTAACACAGTCAGCACTAACTTATCTTCTCCGTCTAAAATAAAGAGATAAATTTAAAATATCCCCGATTAAAAAAGCCTATCAAAGAATAGAAAAGAGCTGATGATCTTCGTACGGCTGAACAGATTTTCTTGATTTATACCTAAGAACACTCTCGATCAAGTCATATTTCAAACAAAAAAACTAAGTTAAAATCGGTCCATCCTTTTAAGAGCTATGATGCCACAAACAGACACACAAGTACACATGTTAAACTTATACATGCATCAATCGTCTTAAGTCTGGGGTTAAAAGGGAGAAAAAAACTTTTTTAAGTCTGATCTCCGTGAGCTAGATATCTTTCATACTACATATTTCACTTTTTTTCATTATTGCAAAATTGGCCAGTATCGTACAAAAAAATAAAATAAGGTAAAATCTAAAACCCGGCTACGGATAAAACTCCTCTAAAAAGAATGAATTAAGAAAATAATTCTGGTTCTAAATTGTTATCTAAGCTGCTTATTTCATTATTTATCATCTAATAAAGAATAAATAAAGGAGTAATAAAAAAAAATGTATTTTACTTGGACATATAGATATAGTTATATTAAGAGGATATTCATGATCGTTTGATACCTTGGGTTACTTACTTAACAGGGTAATGTGGCATGGGACCACGGCTTGTTATAGCGGACGTTCACCTCATTTGTTAAATTTTGATAGGTAGTTTAGAAATATGTACAGATGAACGTACATACCTATATGTCTTACAAAAATCATACCCCTCTGTAGTCGGGTAACAAAAAGGGCCCCTTCATATTCATGGCTATTATGCTTGTTTACATCTTATGTATGCCGGGTCCCCACGCTTGCCAAACCTCGACAAGCCTACAAAATTCAAACGCTAGTATAGAACGTTTGGCTTTTCTTGTCTAGGTTTGTAAGTATTTCGGACTAATCCGGTCGAGTGTCGGTTTGTTGAGACAAATCAAAGGAAGTCTGCGAAGCGCTTGCGAACCATCTACACGTTTGTGCGGCCTTGGAGGCGTAAAGTTTGCGTCAAGTGTCAATCGTGTCTACTCCCCTGCAGAAAAACAATACTAATCTAGTGCACTATTTAAACGCCATTCTCTGTAAGATCCTCAGTTGGCTGGCTGTAGGTAATCCAAGCAGTAACGTGTTATATCTTAACTGATTCAAATGTGCTCAACCTCCTCTTTCGTCATCTATTGATTTATTCTTTCAACGCAGAATATGCCACAGTGCCAACCGAAGATTCTTCCTATATCTAACCGGATAACCGTTGTCAGTAAAACGGACCTGAAGCTTTTTCGATGGCATTTAGTTCTCTGTTGACGTTGATATACGATCCCCCTTTCTTTGTAGCCGCGAGAAGAGAAGCCGCTGCCGCCCATAGCTCTTGAGACCGTCGAGTTTCGCGTTCGGCTTTTAATCGAACTGAAACATATATAACGTTACATTTTAAAGAGTCTCCCTGAATTATTTTATAATCACAATAGTACTACTAATCTACTAATCACAATATACATAGCCAGTTAATAAAATATGCCGTTGCAGAAACAGAATCTGAATGTATTTTACCAAAATATTATTCTGTGATCTTGGTCAATGTTTTGGATTTATTTTTTTTAAACTACCCCATAAAATCTTATGGGGTAGTTTACGCAAGTTTAGCCATTTTATCTGTTTAGGACTTACTGAAGAAGAAATAATTAGCTTCGTGGAATAAAAAAGGAAAAAAACATTCCTTTACTCCACGTTCGTAACTGATCTTTGATAACCAGATACGAACATGGAATTTTTTTCTTGTTTGATAACCAGTTACGAAAACGGAATTTATTTGTCGTTTTCGTAACCATGGTTCATGACCAGCTACGAAAATGGTATTTTTTTTCTCTGTTCATAGCCGGTTATTAATTAGGAATATTTTTTTCCACTTTCGTAGTCGAGTACGAAAATAATAATAAGAATAAATATCGAAATAGGAAACGAGGAAATATCTCATGCCTCCTTTGACCGCAAACACATTCATAAGCTCAGAAAATATATTTATATTTTAATAAAATAACAAGAACATTGCAATGCTGAGTAGGCAAAAAACAAAAACAAAACTCTTAGTTACAAGTACAAACTAAATTTTAAATGGTGAAATTATTTCCAAGCAGTGCCCAACGGTTATAATATTTTTTTCTAGGTCATCAATTGCGGAATTTATTTCTGTATCAATTTCTTGATAATTGCGGGATTTGACAGTTTTGCTGCATATTCGGATCTTCGTTTCTTTGGCTAAAAAATGTAACACTTGACCTAAGGATGGGTTTTTCCGCCCCACATACTTATTTAGTATTGCATGCCACCCTTCAAGGTGATTGGTGGTTCTTATGTCTTCTTTGTAACAGCACCATTTCTTCATAAATTGAATATCGTTTAACAAAAAATTATTATAATAGGAGTTAAATTGTTCAATCGCCACGCATTTAGGGGTTTTTTGCATTATGTATTTGTACCCGGACAAGATGTTCTTTAGTGGTAATCGTGCTAAACCTGCACATCTTGCAACGTGTCTTTGTACACTTGATTTCAGTCCTAATGACTTAGCTTTTTTAAACAGACTCTTACAATAAAGGAAAAAGCAACCTTTTATTGTGGTTATTGGAAACACCTTTTCTATAGCTTTCATGGCACTCCTTTCATAGTCGAGCGTGATTTTCTTCGGCTTCCAGTTAGGTAATTGTTTTTTTATTAGTTGTAGTAAGATCTCATATGTCCTTTCTTTTTATTGTGAGGAAATAAGAAAAATAAAGGAATTATTTGTTTTGTAACTTTGTTGTATCCGTGAATCGAGTAAATTTGTTGAAATGGTGCCGGACGTGAGCGAAAAGTACCATCCATAAAAAAATGGTTAATATTATCAAGAATATTGTGAATGTCGGGACAGCAAAAAACTAGAATTCTAGTCGCATAATCATACTGATGATGTGGCTGAAAATCCGCGAGTAAAATTTTTTCTTACTTTTTGGGTACGGATACTTCGGCCGGAGAAATTATTAGTTTATCACACCCAAACTTTTGTTTCTGGCATTATACAGACCACTTTTTACACTACTGATGTCTGGTAGTTTAGTGACTAAATCCGTACCATCATCCTGCAGATCGCAAGTCATTTCTTCATATTGTTTCTGAATAGGTTCCAAATTCGAGCTAATCTTCGCTTTTAAATTATTGAATTGTTCTCAAAATTACATAAACAATTACTATTGTGTGATTTTTTTAGAGAAATTATTTTTGCTGTCAAGAGTTACGTTACCTCCACAGCCTTTTAGATTGTAACACTGATAAAATTTATTTTTGTTGTTATATCTTTTCCTTTGATGGTACTGCCGACCATCATAAAGCAGCTTAATGCCCCCTCGTTTCATCGCCACAAATTCTATGGATTTTTCTTCGATTGACTCCATTTTGGTATTTGGCACTACCTTCAACATATTTCTTTGAACCATACAGAGAATCACAGAAAAAGATGAGACTTTCGCAAATGACATTTCAATGTCACTTTGAAATACTTATCAGCCAGTTGCATTGTAAGTATTTATCATATAGTAGGTAGGTACCTATTTATTCAATGTCGATGGTTGGTCTGCGTAACTATTGCCAACTTTTTGATGAGTTAGTGCATTCAGTACTACTTTTGGTAAATTTTTCATATATTCATACTATAAGTACCACATCACCAACTATCTTAGTTTGTCAACTTTTTTACGATTTTTGACATAAACTGAGAAAGTTGGCAAAAGTCACGCAGACCGATGTTAGTATGTATTATAAGGGCAAGTATCTATTAAACATGGCTTTGTCTTGAATGATCTATCAACGCCCAGCCAAAACTACCCAGATGGACCAGTCACCTTCCATACTTCCGTCGTCGTCAAAAATCATTAGGTAAATTATACCACAGGGACAGGAATTGAATGGTTATCCCATTCAATTCAGTTATGAAAAGTTTAAAATCTTGACATTTCCAGGTTATGAAACTCGACTACGAAAGTGGAAAAAAATATTCCTAATTAATAACCGGTTATGAACAGAGAAAAAAATACCATTTTCGTAACTGGTTATGAACCATGGTTACGAAAACGACAAATAAATTCCGTTTTCGTGACTGGTTATCAAACAAGAAAAAAATTCCATGTTCTTATCTGGTTATCAAAGATCAGTTACGAACGTGGAGTAAAGGAACAAATTTAGTTGCGAAGTTTACTGAAAAATAGAAAGGTGCACGGTGCGTCAGAGACATTGTGTATGCAGTTAATTTTAGATTTGGAGTGTGATGTCGAAGATTACAATACTTTTTCCAGAATCCCCACACATGCATGATTGGTTGATGAATTTCATTGGTTGTTAGGTCGCATGCGGGGAATACCCGCGTGCTGCATATCGACTGAGATATCGGTGGCGCACTTTCATTAGGCCTTATCCCGTATTCAGGCACTCGACATGATCGCTATGTCGTGGCCTCGACGAGGTGGTACCAGGAGGTTTCCACGCGAATCTAACTACTACGCCCTAGTGATGGTCAAGGGTTCAAATTTGCACAGTAATACTCATACCATTAAGTTTATCTTCAACAACTGCAAGCTTCATTGACATGTCAGAAAGTTGGGCAGCAAAACTATTTTTCTCAGCTCTCACTTTATCGGCGACCATTTTGTTGAACTTTGCCGTTACCTAAATAAACCATAACATATTTGTTTTAATTTTACTGGTTTTCTGTAATTTGGTGCTTAGGCTGTTGCCAAATAGGTTCAGCGTTCCGTGGAGTATCGTTGTCACCCCTCGGTAAAAGCACCTGGATGTCGACTAGTCTTTTGAGTCGGTACTAAACAAAACTTAAGGATATGGAGTCTCTAAACCTTATTATTTATAATAATATGTGTTTTACAGTGTTTTATTGCTCTGAGTTCAGAGATATTTTTCGTGATTCGTTAAAAATTAGTAATAACTTCGGATGGGGATTTTTGTTTTGACTACAAGTTAAGTCATTCACTTTTGAAAGGTTGGGATTATTTTATGTTTTGATGAGCTGTAAATTTTGATAATATAGATATGTTACAATCGTTTAAATATTTTGGACTTGGGAAGAAAATCCAAGTTATCAAATAAACATTTAGATATCTTGGATTTTCTATGATTACCAACTTATTATAATGATTTTTATTTAGATATACCTCTTTCTCCTTGTCTGCCAGTTTCAAAATGAGTGCAGCCTCATGACGTTCACTCTGTTCCTGAATCAGTTTTTTCAGAAGATTATCATTTTTTTGTTTTTGCTGGTCGGCCTATAATAAACATCACTGAGTAAGATTTACAAAAATAAAACCGGCCAAGTGCGTGTCGGGCCACGCGCAGTGTCGGGTTCTACAGTCGCCCGTAACAACATGTGGACTCAGAAGGGGCTTTATGTTTATTACTATTAATTGAGGCCAATAACGTTAATGTTGTATTTTGTACGAAATTTTCCAAGTAGGTACATTTTATACGTTGGGCGACTGTAACTCTTTAACTAACAAAGCTAACTTAGCCTTGATACTTTTCCTTCTAAATCCGTTATACATACTACCATCACGACTTTTTTCATATTTCTCAAGCCAACAGTTTAACTTGTACTTAGAGGACACTTAACTCTAACAAAAATTATCACTTTATAGTTTAATTTTTCGCAAACGAATCGTTGAATCCAAGAATAGCCTGAACAACCCGCAATATTTTTGAAATACCGATCCAACAATACCCCTCACTACGGGATACACAGGAAAAAAAATCACCCGCACTTTACGTGTAGGGAACCATAAAAATACATTTTAATTTAATTATTTATTTTACCACTTTTTCGGCGTTATTAATATATATACCCATGCAAAATTACAGCTTTCTGGTACTAACAGTCTCTAAGCTAAACCGCTAACGGACCAACGGACAGACAGACATAGCGAAACTATAAGGGTTTCTTGTTAGGAATACGGAACCCTAAAAAAACTACGCAATATATTTCTATAGTGTTATAAATCTATACTAAAGTGACAGACAAGGCACAATAAGCGTCAATCAAACTAGCTAGTTGGTTGCACACTAATTTAATACACAGCGTGTTACAGAAGGATGTGGTCAAATTTAAAAAAAAGGCTGGCATTTCTTTTTCTTTGGCTTTCCCTAGGTACACATTTCTAAACATTATCTTATAAATTTTCATATCAATTTCAATGATGATGCTTTTTATTTTTTATGCAGACATTTTCACAAAAAATCTGGACATATATTTTTTTTATTTTTTATTTATTTATTTAGATACATTTACAATATTATTACAGGAAACCTCCCATTCCATCAACATCCTTGGTATTAAATACCCAGACTTTCATTCATGTAAGCTCTCTCTCATTAACTTTATGGATCAACTTTCAAGTTCTATTTATTTTGTCAGTTTCAAAATAAGATTTCTGTAGGTATTAAAAATCAAGAATTTTTCTGAAATTGTTCACACCTTATGTTATCTACGGGGTCTACTATACCACCCGAAAATATGACCACACCTTTTTGTAACACCCTGTATAAAAAGAAACACGAGAAGGGCCCAGACCCAAAACCTACCTCGCGCACCTATAGACAATTAACTAACAATTTTTTTTTTGATTTGATTTGAAATTTGATTACAGACAATTTGCCTGGCTGTGTATCGTAATCTGCGTATCGTATACACGCAGTTAGTAGAAACGAAGCCTAGATATATTAGTTATACTAGCTACCCGGCGCGCGGCGACGCGTTGCTGTGACTAAGGAATTTGCAGATAAAAAAAAGGTGTGTGTCAACTCCGATACACGACTGGAGTTTACAATTTACTGGAGGATCTCTCCCGCTCTCTCTCTCTCTCTATCTCTCTCTCTCGTTATTTGTAGACGCTGTACAATGTAATAGATATTCTTAAGGGGTAAATTGTCTTAATGCCGAAGTTTTCAACTATCCTATCTCTCAAGCTGGACCAAACTGCACACTGTGTGCAAAATTTAATTAAAATCGATTCATTGGTGTATAGGAGTTCATCGCGGATAAACAACGTGACACGAAATTTTTATACACTAAAATAAAGATACTTAGGCTGCGTAGGTCCAAAAGCCAATTCACAAATATACGAAATTTGTAAATTTCGATTACCATATCTTTGAAATTCTTGTCGATTTCAGCGCTCCTTTTGGCAAGTGACGAATTTAGCTGCGCTTTTCTGTTCTGTTCTACTTGTTGACCTTTCGGGAGTGCTGTGAAATATTTTAAATGTATACAAAATAAATCAAGAAAAAAAAACGCGTACAGTGTGTTTGGAACACCCCGTTGGAACGAAGCTCCTTTTGCTGTATACCGGGTGCTAGCTAAACGCACCCGAAAACGAAGACAGATGATAGTACTAATGATGTACCTTACCTAATTCTAGTTTCTCTCAATTCTGTTGATTATTTAAAAGTTTCTTTAACCTACGTGTCGTTATAAAAAGAAAATCTTACGCGAAAGTTTAAATTGTGGAGTATGACAATTAAAAATCTAAAAAGAAAATTACCATGACAATAGGGTAATTTTGGGCAACATGGAAGTGCTTTTTCATAAACTTCAGAAGAATTTATTGGAAGTTTTACAGGACGTCTGTCAGCTAGTATAATAATAAAAATTAAAAAACCTTACCATCATACGCACGGTTCACCCGCTCAGAGATTGCTGCGTTGGCGGCTTGCAATTCGCCATCTAATTGTTTTACCTAAAAAAAGTTTATATCAAGCACAAGAACAAGATATGCAACAAACAAGAAACAAAATATTTGATTCTTAAATTTTATTTCTTTTTTTTCATTTCGTAATATATGTTAAATCTTGTATTGTCTTGTTTTGTCTTCAATTGGCGGGATGTAGTCTTCTTGTAGCCTAAAATCCCGCCGCTTGAATCTGCAGGTATACGTCTGTTTTTATAAAACCTAATTTTGATGAATCATGATAGCAGAAAATATTACAGCAAAGATGCCCGACAAAATGTAGCTGTAATCATCTTAATTAAATGTACTGTAGGAAATTGTTTTTTGTTGAAAATTTGCAGTTACATATTTTTAAATGAATCCAACGTCATTTGAAAGCAAATTAGTATCTCAGACAGCCGCAATTGGCAACCCAGCAGTAAAAGGTATCTTAATGTTGTTTTTTAAGTAAATAATGTATCTATTACAAGGTTTTGTCTACACTCTACACGATAACACATGGCTGTCGTCTATAGGTAATATCCATCTGTGGTCTACATCATTAGTTTCACCTCCCCAAATGGTGATTGCAGGTATCCTGCAGATTCAGGCGGCCAGAGCTCGTGCTATTGTGGAAGAGTGTTTAATGTAGTCAGCATCAAAATGTTTTGCAGTACTAAATAAAACCAAGCCTTTTAGAACTCTATATTTCATCATATACTTTGAAGCTGACTGTACAAGTCAGAACCTCCTAACCCGTGAGCGACTGGATGCGACATGTTACGGCACACGTCCAAACTGGTTTGAGAATGATCGAAATCGATTGAGATAAATCGAAAAGATACATCAACCGTAAGACTTGTAAAGTCTAGTAAGTTCCATAGGGGCATTTAAGGAGGAAAGAGGAAAAGAGTGTTAGCGTCAGAGCGAAGCTACTTCAGAAAGTACCACGTCTGACATATTGCATGTCAAGAGTAGGCCTGCCATCACTTAAATTGCTGACTCCGGACAAAAACTTAAAAAAATCGAAATCGAGATTCTTTCCCGGACACCTAAAAAAATGCTGATTTCATATAAATTCTTAGCTTGTTAACGATTCATCTAACAATTGTAACTGTCCCCTGGCACAGAGTGTCCGAGTTTTACCCGGACAATTTATGGAAACCCCGTCCGGACGCTCCCGTGACGACCTCTAAACTAGGACAAATCTGGGGAAACCCGGACGGATGGCAGCCCTAGTCAAGAGGGACATGTTACTAAGTCCCGATATATATATGTGTAAAAAAGAGGAAATAAAGCGTCATCACAGAAAGTCTCACTAAAATTCAAATAATAGTTCAAGTTAAACTGGCCATAGAAATAATGAAAAATTTCATTGACCAATGTAACTGGAATGAAAATTAATAATGAAAAAATATACTTACGTATCTTAATGTGCTGTATAATAAAATATCGGGATCACCCTGCAGGTGTGGTTTCTTGTCAGTGTACTTTAGACCAGGGAACAGGGCCATATTCTCTAACGTGTATTTGTCAACTAGTGATTCAACCTGTTATAGAGTGATTAGTATTACTTCGGGCCCTTCAATTAATTAATTCGCACCGCTCGCCGCCAGCAGGGCATTCATCCTCATAGAGCAAGAGCTCATAATGAATTTTGAGAAAGTACTTTAGGCCGTTAGATATTTTAAGCAGTAAAACTTGAATCCCATTCAAGTATGGAATGGAAAGTCTTTTACCGTTATTATCTTGTAATGAGAATGAAAATTTATTGGTAGGTAATAAAAAAACATACTATCGTTAAATCGACATGTTTGCAGGGCTGGGGAATAAAAATGCTACCTTTTTCAGACTTGCCACGTGCAAAAACTTGTCCGACTCAGTAATGCGAATAGGTCGGCTAAGTTTTAGCTTGTAGGTAATAATTAAAAAAATTGTTCCAGGGCCCACGGACTAATATGTCTACATTATGTTTATTTAAATTTCATTAAAAGTAAAATACCTTTTTTGGACAGTTTTTTAATAAAAGTTTGAGGTCGTCTGGCTCGAATTTCAGACCAAGTAAAATATCTGCCATTTTTTATTTCTATATTAAATAATATCTCCTTTCTGTTTATTAAAGTTTCATTCGACATAGAATACCTTTTTTTGGCACTTTTTTAATACAAGTTCAGGATAGTCTTGCTCTTATTTTAGACAAATTAAAAAGTGTGACTCTTTTATTTTTATGTTAATTAATACGCCTACTTTTTATTTCTTTAAGTCGTATTCGACCTAAAATACCTTTTTTGGGCACTTTAGTACGTGTTCGGAGTCGTCTGGCGCTAATTTTAGACAACTTAAAATGTCTGGCATTTTTATTTTTATGTTAAATAATATAGTACGAGATCCGGCTGCAGAATTAGTGCGCTCATCGAGTATTTGCTAAAAACCAAATGTTTACGCATATTTATGATTAGTAGAATACATATATACCAGGCTGCCTATCAAAATGTGGCCGCTAGTATTTTTAATTAAATTATTGTATTATTGTTTTTTAAATAAAATATCGTCCACTTCAAGGCAATATGTATAAAGACTCTTTTTTATTGTGTGGAAACCCCCACGGGTCATCACCTCACCGGGGCCAAACGGCGAGGTGGTATGTCGGACTCGAACCGACTAAAACCACACACTGTTCCGTCACCGGGTCTTATAGCCGGGGCTCAGGTGTACCCTAAAAAGGAAATCCCTGTGAACCCTGAAAAATCACAGTTGCCGTTGCGCACTTGGCCGCACTTCTTCGCAGCCCGGTGTAAACAGGTATGATTTTGACACATTTATACGTTCATAACAATCATAACGTACATTTATTATTTATATATCAAATTAAAGCAAATTTTTTTCTGTTTACGAAAATAGTTTCTGTTTACGTAAATTTTTTGTTAATTTCTTTTTATATACGGCTGCTTAATTAAATTTGGGTTTAAATAAGGGTTGCGGGCTATTAAAGATGGTAAATATTTAAGGTAGAGCGAAAGAGAGTTATCGCGTAACATCACTAGTCAGACGAGGATAGCGATTGCTAGCTGTTCGACACTTTATAACCTTTGCGCATGCGTCGAATGCTAGTGTTCTCAACTGAAAAGCTGCGACAGTTTTATTCCAACATAAAACCAGGATGTTTTGGAGTTCGTAATACACTACGTTATATATATTGTTGTTTTATTAGTGCATCTATAAATTATCAAATTAATTAGCGTAAAATAAAATTGATAAAGATGAAGGCGTGTTTTCTGTGTGACAAAAAATGCAATGTACGTGACTTTGATAATGCATCATTCAAAAAGTGTTCGCTAATGTTATTGTTTCACCGGAAAAAAAATATAAATATCATGACACTTTATTAATTATTGAATTTACTGATGATTATGGATATCATACAGTGTTTAAAAAAATTACAGTTGTAAAGCAAAAAGATAAAGAAGAATTCGAAAAATTTTGCAAAACACAAAGCGTAATTTAAAAAAAAGAGCAGTCATGGGACTTACCGACAGAAGTGTAAACTTAAACGATACGACGAACTTAAAACGTCACATTAACAGGTTGATGACATAAATTAATAAAGAGACTCAACTCAATGTTTAGATTAGCGCCCTCTAGTTATTGGACCTACGTTTCTTAATATGATGAGAGCTGTGATGGTACCCTTTACAAAATTCTTCTAACATGTATCAAACTTTATCAACAGTAGAAACAGTGGTGTAACAATAGGGTGGCAGAGCGGCCAAAATACCACGGACCCATGGCCGTAGGGGGCCCCCGGCCCCGACCTCAAGGCCCTAAGCGCACGAAGCACCAAGAGTGAACTTGTGCGGTGTGCCCCTTCCAATGAATTAGCCACGGGCCTTAAATGGTATAGTTACGCCACTGAGTAGAAATATATAGTTATGTATCCATAATAATATTTGTATGTGTGTATGTACTTATCTAATTCTTTTTTTACTGTAAATATTTATAGGTATATACGAACATCTGTGGCATTTCATTACGGGTAGCTGGAGCCCTAAAAATCCGACAATCTAGTCTAACTGCAGAACTTCGATATCGCCTAGTACTTGGGTTGTGGAGGTCTGATGGCAGTCGCTTCACGTAAAATATCGAAGTTCGGCCGTATCGTGGTTAGACTGAAAGCCGACCCCAACTTAGTTGGGAAAAAGGCGCGGAGGATGAGTACCTAGTTTTATAACATGATACTACTATCTTACACCAAAACTACCCCTTATTCTTCTATCTATTAGCTGCGCCCCGCGGTTTCACCCACGTAAGACCCTCGTTAATTTTTCTTAAATTTTCTAATTTTCCGACCAGATTTATAATTTTTTTCTTTCATAAGAACTTTCTCGTCTCGACCAAAGGAAATAGGGATTAATTTTTATAAAATATATATAGATTTGGTCCATCCAAAGGTTGCCTAAAAGAGATCACTCTTAGCGATAAGGCCGTTCATTATACGAGTACAAATCTACTTTGTGTATTTGTGTTAAGCAATATGTCGTTAGTTGGCATTTTGCACAACAAAAAACTGTGTAGTGTCGTGGGACACCAGATGGGAACGAAGTTCCTTATTATAAAAATATTAATTTCAAGTTCTGTTCTAGTAGTTGTGACTGGATTGTGATAGGTTTGTGACTGGTTTGTGACTAGTTTGAGACTGGTTTGTGACTAGTTAGAGACTGGTTAGAGACTGGTACGTGACTGGTTTGCGACTGGTTTGTGACTAGTTTGTGACTGTTTTGTAAAAACCAACAGGGTTCCTGGGAAACTCAACTCCAACACAAGTTCCGAGTGTGCTATTATAACACCGTTATTTTATTTACAATGATTTGTAACATCACAATCTATAATCAAATCTTCCGATAATGACGATTGTGGTATTTGTAGCGATAAAAGTGATAGCTGCGATGATAGTCTAAGTGAAAGCTCCTTCCTTTTTAACTTATTTAAAAATCTGAATCATCTGTCACGGAAATATAAAAATATAAGATACATTTTTAAAATGTTTAATTTTCTTAAATATATAATTAATATGTAACAGACGATTGGATACTTGAATAAAATCTAATATTTTTTCAAACAGTACTTGCACAACACTTCTTTTACATAAGTAACCTTTGTTTTATTTTTCATCAGTATTAATTTTTTGTTGTAATTTTTAAATTATTTTGAAAAGGAAGACATTTCTTTTGGAGTATTTATTAAGTCGTCCCTACTAATGTTTGCACCGGTGGTTGAGAACACTAGCATTCGACGCATGCGCAATGGTTATAAAGTGTCGAACAGCTAGCAATCGCTATCCTCGTCTGACTAGTGATGTTACGCGCTAACTCTCTTTCACTCTACCTTAAATATTTACCATCTTTAATAGCTCGCAACCCTTATTTGCGGCCAAATTTAATTAAGCAGCCATCATAATAAACAGAAAAAAAATTAGCTTTAATTTGATATATAAATAATAAATATGCGTTATGATTGTTATGAACGTATAAATGTGTCAAAATCATACCTGTTTACACCTGGCTGTGAAGAGGAGCGGCCAAGTGCGCAACGGCAACTGTGATTTTTCAGGGTCTTTATACATAAAGTGAATGACTTTTTTTCCGAAAAATCAATTAACAATAATTTAATTAAAAATACTAGCGGCCACATTTTGATAGGCAGCCTGGTAGATATATATTCTGATAATCATAAATATGCGTAAACATTTGGTTTTTAGCAAATACTCGATGAGCGCACTATTTCTGCAGCCGGATCTTAGACCAATATATCTACTTTCTGTTTATTAAAGTTTCATTCTACCTAAAATACCTTTTTTTTGGCACTTTTTTAATACAAGTTCAGGATAGTCTGGCTCTTATTTTAGACAACTTAACATGTATGGCTCTTTTATTTTTATGTTAATTAATACGCCTACTTTTCATTTCTGTCGCATTCGACCTAAAATACCTTTTTTGGCTTAAATATTTTGCAGAATATGCACCATGCGCAGTAGGATCGAGTGCCGATCTGGTCAGCCAGACTTTCCATTCCGTACTTGAATGGCATTCAAGTTTTACTGTTCAAAATATCTAACGGCCTAAAGTACCTTCTCAAAATTCGTTATGAGCTCTTGGGCTATCACACCTTGGAAACTAAATGGTAACGCACGGTACGGTTCCAGAGGAATTTTTCCCCGCGAACACGCCGGCTTTGAAATGAGCTCCCTGCCGAGGTTTTCCCGAGGGACTACAGTGTGATGTTCTTCATGAAAAGAGTGTATAAGTTTTTAAAGGGTTGGCAACGCGCATGCGAGTCCTCTGGAATTGCAAACGTCCGTAGGCCACGGTAACCGCTTACCATCAGGGGCATATGCTTGTTGGCCACTGATGTGGTATACCACAAAAATAAGTTATTCGAACACCAATCGAATACTTAGCAAAATATGTATGTCTATACCTTAATTGGCAAACCAACCAACTCCACTTTTTGTAATAATAACAAACAGATAACTCAAGAAATCACTGTAGTATTACAAAAAAAATGTCTAAAAGTACTTTATAATAGTACATTATCAAAAATAAAAGCTTACGATATTATACGCCAACGGATTTGTAGATTTTTGATAAGTAGTCGTCTACAAAATAAGTATAACTTATAGGAAATAAAATAGTGGGGCACACATTACATATTTACTCAGATTGCACTACGCCCCACGATTAGCGGCGGCGCAGCGGCAGCCATCTGGCATCTTGGATTTACAATGATGTTGAATACACTTAATTGTATTGTCACCAGAACTAAGATGTGGAGGAATTTGACCCAAAAAAACAAACAGGGCAAGCTAAATAAAACCGTTTAAAATAACCGAAATGCAGTTAACGGGATTACCAATGAAGGGCTTAAATTTGTTCTTTAAACAATATTTAATACCTCATTAACGAGGTAAACTAAATTTTTAAATGCCAATATTCAGCTTTAGAATGATAAGATAACTTTCCAGAGCTTGCAGTATGCACGTATGTTTTAGTTCTACATAAGTTCTTTACAGGGTAACTAGGATTAAAATACTCCTCGTTCTAATTTGAAAACCAACAATAACATTATATCCCAAATGGGTACTCTCACCATTGAGTTTAGCCGAGCGAGCCGATCTTTCCGCTGAGCTCACAAGTCTTGACGAGTGAGCCGAGCTTTTAGCTGCGCTAACTCTTGTCGAGCGAGTCGACCTTGCCATAGCGCTAAGAAGTCTCGCCGAAGGAGCCGATCTTTCCGTTGAACTCACAAGTCTTACCCGAGCGAGCTTATTGCTGAGCTAAGAAGTCTTGTCGAGCTAGCCGAGCTTACCGCTGAGCTAAGAAGTCTAGCGGGCCGTGCTTATTGCTGAGCTAAGAAGTCTTGACGAGCGAATTGATCTTGCCGCTAAGCTAACGAGTTTTGTAACATGGTTGAAACCAGAATGTACAAAAATCTTGATAACATACAAATTTTTGCTCATAACTTACAATTTGCAATTGCCTGTCCCTCGCCACAGCTTTGTCATTCTCCCACTCATATTGCATGCGGGATGCCGTGTATTGTGTCTTAAAATTTCTGAACAACAGTTTCGCATTCTCTATTTCGTCCTTGGAGGCCTGCACACCGCAGTCCAGGTAACGGACCATTTCCTCTATGCAAAACGATCTCCTTAGAATCCCAGTAATAGAGATTAAATATGGTGATAAGACGAAAGGGTAAATAAAATAATAATCATTACAAATATTATAAAAGAATTTCAAAAGATTCTAAATTTTTTCTATTCACCTTATTTGATCAGGTATCCGATAATAATTAAAGAAATCCATTAGGCTCGAGGCTAACAGGGATTATACTCATAGCACATAAAATTACATTTTCTATACACCCTTTGACCTAAGTAGGTAGCGTCGATATAATTTTTATATTTGATAGAAATACATTAAAAAGTTAGTCTTTTAATTTATTTCTTTATCATAACGGTGCCAACACTTGTTCGAACATGGTAGGTACGAGAAATACGTAAGTAAATGTAATATACAAGTAACGGCACAGATAAGATAATAGTTACAGATAAGATAATAGTAACGGTTAGCCAGCCACTCTGCTGTGTAGGTATAAAGGTACACGGCGCGGGCGGGATCGACTAATTGAGCCAACATTCAGTGGGCTGCTACGCGCCGTTCGGCCCGCACGTTGTTTCGATGCTCACTCACGCGCTGCGGTGCATCATCCGTTCGTATCTAGACTATCGAGTTATTAGTCCCTAGCCTAGGTTTATTTGCGGCATAGGAACATAACTTTGGTAATTAAATATTCAGATAAATTAATTCCTTAAAAAAATATAACACTAACGTCACGGCGTCGTCAGAACAGATAAGAATTACGCGATAGAAAGACAAGGCAACTTCTAGGTGAATATAACTGTAGGTAATTAGCGCTGTGCGACCTGAATTGCGACTTTACTGTGTCGGAACAAGATTCGCTATTTATTTGAATGATTTGGCGGAGTGAGACATCTGTACCTGTACTAACTATTATGTATTCTGTGATAACGGTAAGAGTTCGACCGGTTGGTCAACGGTAGTGTGTATATTAGTGTTGGTGTTAGGTACATAGAACGCAGTTCAAAAAGTGAATGGTGCATTAAAATCTATTGGCTCACTTTTTTGCAAAGTTACCAACAATACCAAAGACATGTCTAATAGGGTAGGTGACTGTCAAGTCAAATCAGTTTATTTTTAGTAAACGTCAAAACGATAGCATTTTTGTATGAAATACTGAGGCGTGACGTCATGCCTTAGTATTGTCAAATCATTTACTTTTAATGTTAATTTAATAATTATAGTCTAAATTAAAAACGTTAAAATAAAACTGGACGACAATTTTCACAGTATTTTAAGTTATTTTAGTGCGACACTTACCGAAGTAATTTATTTTGAGCATAGGCATCTACCCAATTACTAATATAATTATAATAAAAATTTGTTTAGATCATTCGATCTTATCAAATGAAAAACGGTAATCATTATGTCAGAACGGGCTCAGATAACTAAGCTAGTCAGATTATTAACACGTTTAGCCGCTATAGCAAGTAAAATCAATAATAGTTATTAATTTTACTTGACAATTAAAAGTGTAAAAAAAGCTTGAACTTACCAAGTCTATTTATTGAGTCGCAAGCATTGCTCAATGATTCCTTAACAATAGTTTCTCTTTCCTCTTTAGCGTCGTGCAACTCCTTGAGACTATTATAGGAAAAGTCTTCCATAGTTTCGTCAACTAACTGAAAATTTAAAATGCCTGATTGATAATTGTTAGAATTACCAGCTATTAATACGGCTACAGTTGTAGTATAAGTAAAGAAAAAACTAGCTCAACAGATTCGAAACGGAATTAACAGCAAGGGAGTGAGAATGATAAATCACTGTCACTATTTTGAATTTTTTCATTTCGTTATTAAGAAAATCCATAAATACTAACTTTGGCAACTTTTTAAGTTAGTTTTTATGGATTATCTCAAGAACTGAGTGAATAGTTCCAAAATAAAAAATATTTTTTTACTTTTATTTTGGAACGATTTAAAATCTTTATCGTTACACGTTGCACCTGTTTTTACGAGAAACGGAGGTAATATATAATAACGGATATATCTGGAAATTCAAACGTTCATAACTTGTAGACAGAGCTTTTTCAAAAACTCTTTTTATAACTGTGTGCCCTTTCAGTGATTTATGTAAGTATTCCATTATCTTACACCCTGTATATAAATGTGGTTTCAAAGGTTTGCGTATGGACGAAAGTGAATGGCCGTGTTACAAAGTCATCCTAATCCCTCCTATAATTGTGTAAAAAAAGGATAGTATTTGATTTCACTGCTTACAGAAGCAATCACGCAAAATTAATCGAGTTACAGAAATAATCCCGATTTTGGCCAAGGCTTTGGCACTAATAGGAGCCACTCTATTAGACATTAGACAAGACTGGTACCACCATTTAGAATTCTTCTAGGAAGCAGTTTTCGTTGTTCAATTTCAGTTGTTCGCTCAGCGGATGGGAGCTAAGAGGGAAAAGTGTAAACGCAACATAAAATGGTGACCGCTATACAAGGTATGCCTCTCGATCTTTCTGTCTCTCTCTCTTTTTCTCTTTCTCTCTCTCTCTATCTCTCTCTCTTTTTCTCATAAAGCCACTGTTTTTTTTTATTTACGCCATCTGTGGATTTTGCGCGCTGCTACTCTACTTTGATTTTGGTTGTATACTAATTATCCATATAGGTATTAATTTGGGCAACTTTTACAGATGGCGCAATTTTAATTTTGAAGTTTTTTTCAAATATTACTAAATTTAGATACAATTTATTTGTCATAGCGAAAGGAACTTCGTTCCGACCAGGTCACCTCACGCGTTTTCTTCACATTTATAATATAGCATGGATATTACCGAGTTGTAATAACTACACGCTTGTTTTGCCGTGTAGTAATTGCTGTCGATCAACACACCATATTCTTTAAAGCATCTTTCAATTTCACAAATGCCTTGCGTCACTACTGGCGGTGGTTCCGGGTCACAAGTTAATGACTCATCTGAAATCAAATTGCCTTATCTTAAAATAGATTTTACAGAAAAATTGTTTTTTGTAGTCACTGAGTTATTATTACTAGAGTATAGAGTAGACACTGCGAAGACAAAGTTTGTGTCCCTGCACCGCAGTGAAAACAAATCTTTGTAGCAGTTCGTTGAGCAACACGCGTAAATGCCATGAAAATCACGGCGCTTAGGACCTTACGCTCGCGAGAAAACTACAACTCAAAAACGATCGAGCGCTGCTTGTTAGTACTGTAGGATTTGACTACAAATTATTGTTTTAGCGCTGCAACGCTTTTTCATTTAAATTCAAATAAAAACGGAACATGTATTTTGTTCTGAGGGGCTTCTCTAGTACATAATTTCTCAATGTTTGTAGTAGTTATTCTAACACGAAGGTGCATATATTATTGCCATGGAGGTGATGCCTATACAGGCTTACGTCAGTCCTACTACCCAAATTTGTAGCTGTGTCTTTAATTTGACGTTCCTGGAATTTCTAGGAATTTAGTTTACCGACCAGGGGTTCGTGGCTAAGTGGTAACCGAGTAGGTTAGCACATTACGAAGTTAAGTAATGCTAGCCAGGTTAGTCTAGGATGGGTGATCATTCTTAACACATTGAGACCCCTCCGTACCCCGGAGAGCACGTTAAACCATCGGTCCCGGCTGCCATACGAACATCTGTCTAAAAAGTCCGACAACTTAGTCTAACTACAGAACTTCAATATCGTCTAGTACTTGGGTTGTGGAGGTCGGATGGCAGTCGCTTCACGTAAAATATCAAAGTTCAGCCGTAACGTAGTTAGATTGAAAGACGACCCCAACTTAGATGGCAAAAGGCGCGGAGAATGATTAGTTTACCGACCATATTATTAACTTAATATTTATTGTATATTGCAACATTCGCTATTTACCTACGGTTTTGAATACACGGTCTCAATAAGAAGTACTGAACAAGTCGAACAATAATTTACGATCGTGGATTTATGAAAAGCGTCATAAAAAGTTTTTTTTTTACAAATACAATAATGTATTTTAGGTGTTTTACTTACCCATTTAGTTACTTCAGATGCAAAGAAGTATTAGACATAATTTTGAGATCGTCCCGAAGACCTTTATTGCACGATAGTACCTACAGATACTCAAGATACGGACAAGATTCTTATTGTGTGAAATCTTATAAATAAATAAAAAATGGTGAACCGGTCTACTGTTTGCGCTTTTGGAACTTTTAAGTGACCATCTTCAGCTTGTCTCGCAAATATTTTAAAACAAGGGTAACAGGTATTGACGTCAGATAAAACTTGGCCGACATATTGTCTCACCTTCTTCGTCTTCATCGCCTTTGATTTTGGGGGCAGCAGGTACATCTAAGGAAATTATGAATTATTGGCTTCAAAAGAAATAGACATGCTGCTTAGAATATCATATACATAAAAGTACATAATCTACGTTTAGTTTCGCAGGGCCCTGGCCGATTTTTAAACAGATTAGTTCTTTAAAAAAAAGCCTAATTGTTTTAGTTATATTGGTTTGGATTTTTTGTCTCAACTTAAACACATAGTCCGCTGATCAGTTAAAAAAACCGGCCACGTGCGAGTCGGGCTTGCGCACCGAGGGTTCCGTAAAATATTTTTATTATATTATTATGATTATCTGTGCTATAAAACGTTGCTTCGTACCAAATTTCAAGATTCTGAGTTCACGGGAAGTACCCTGTAGGTTTTGATTCCCTTGCGGGTGTCGAAAATTTGCGGCATAAACGGCTGTATCTTTTGATTGCGTTGGCTTAGAAGTTTGATTTTTTTACAGCTCCAAGGGACCTTAGACCTAAGTATTTGATATAAATTCCAGCTTGATACCTTCACGCGTTCCTGAGAAAAGGGTCTTGACAGACAGACAGACTTTCGGACGGACTGACAACAAAGTGATCCTATAAGGGTTCCGTTTTTTCCTTTCGAGGTACGGAACCCTATAAATTAAAGCAAAATTCTGTTCAATTGAAAAGAAAAGTAAGTTTTTAGAGGTTCACGTGTCACAAGCCGAAAATACCTAAATATTTTGTTTATTAAAACCAAAACCATGTTATACTTATGTATAAATAAAACATTTTTTATTTGAAAAAAAACATTGGACAGAACATGGGACCCTTGTCATGTAGATTAAAGGAATTACCCGAACTCCAAATTTTCAAGATGGTGTATCAAGACAGAAGAGGACAAGTCAAGAAGAGGTGTCTAAATGATAATTTGATAATAATAATAAAGTAATTTCAATTGCTCCTTGAAATATCTATATGAGTTGCTTTGGTTCTTCTACGGATCCACTCGTTCCAAATTGTATATCGTAGAAAAACACCAAATATGACTTCTTCCAGAACCCACTGTGTAACTTCGAGCTCTCTTATCAGTATTCGCTTGCAGAGTAATTTTAGAATTAATTGACCTACCTTCAAATTCCTTGCCTGTATATTCTAAATACGCAGCCACGAACGTCTTAGTTGCAATACTATGAAAAACCCCGTTATCAGAACTCTTAATTAATGAGCTTCTGATATATTAAACTTTACGACCTTAGACGGATATTCTGTCTTAAAGAACAAAAAATGGCTCACCTCAAAGGATAGCAAGAATATTTATCAAACATATTTCTTTGAAGATTACCTACTTGGAATTTGTATTGGTTTCTTTTCATCAAGGGCGCATGGTTTCGGCCTATCTTTGTCTTCAAAAAACGAAGCAATGTACTTTTGCATATCTTCTTTGCACTGAATAGCAAACTCTCCGTACGTCATATTCTCCTGGTATAAAATAGCTATGAGATCGTCAGCCCAGGGCGCATATAGAGTTAGCCAATCCCGTACCTCTGGGGAGTTTCTGTAACATATTACGGCAAACGCAGATTACTATTGGGTAAAATGTTATTTAAACGCTTATTGACGTGACAACGTCTTATAAATTGGTTTGCCGGGTGACACTTCAAGAAACTGCGTTACGCTCCGCTCACGTTATGCGCTCACAATGAGAGCGAGTGAGAGGCACGCGTCCCTTCCACTCGGGCATGGTTATTATTTTACCACTCAAAGTCGTTGTCACGTAAAACTTTCGCCCGTATACCGACTTTACAGGCAACCAATTTTTTTTTTAATGCTCGCTTACTGAAAAATAAGAACAAGGGTAAATACAGATTAAAAATATATTCAATACACCCAAAAAAAACTCTTAAAATGTATGTGTTTCTAACGTAATCATTAGATATACAAGATGATTAAAATTAATTATACACGATACACATGTAATACGACCTTTTTCGTCGAGGACCTTGGCTTTTCTCTTTAGAACTGTAGAACAACGTGAACTTATGCTTATGTACACTTAAGTACTTTACCACTTTAGAACAAATGGTTACGGTAATTGATACTTCAATCATCGAGATATTATGTACTAAAGAAGCCACTTAGAACAAAATATATATACAATGTATATCATGTTGTCACATGTCATGTTCCGTTTTTATTTGAATTAAAACTAAAAGCGGTGCAGCGCTAAAACAGTAATTTGTAGTCTAATCCTACGGTATTAACCCATTTAAGCCCGCTGTGCCCAAATGAGGACACCTAAAGAAGTACCCTCAACTTTTTTATGCTTTTGTTTTTTCTTTTTTCTAATGTAGATATTTGTTGGTTAAAAAGCTATTGACTCGTTATTAGACAAAATAGTGATTAGAAATAGATAAAAGATATTTTGCCGAGCATCTTGTGGAGCTGTTTCAGGCTTCGATGATCACAATGATTAAGGAATTTTTATTTGTAACTTTTTCCTCTAAATCTGCTAGTTTTCTTAGGTAAAATACATAAATATGTTCCGGACAATAGGGTAAAATTTAATAATGAAATAGTTGAGTATTCTATGTACTAGGAGCGTTTTGCAATGGTGTCACCAATTGGGGCCAATGGACACATCAGAGGCAAAATATTCGTATAATTGTCATCATGTAATTTTTGAAAAACAATGTCTAAACTGACATATAACAGTTATAGTGACTACTTTGAGTTTCAAGAAGCACTTGATGCTGTAATGCTTGAAGAAGACGATGTAACAGAGATAGATTTAGTAGATACCAGCAGCGCCCCGCGGTTTCACCCGGATCATTTCATCGTTTGTTCGATCATTTCATCGGGATAAAAAGTAGCCTATGCGTTAATCCAAGTGTCCAGCTCTCTACATACCAAGTTTCATTGCAATCGGTTCAGTGGTTTTTGCATGAAAAAGTAACAAACATCCATTCACCCAAACTTACATTTATAATATTAGTGGGATTCCTGCTGAACCAAGTGTGTTTACCTACAAAGAGGATGGCGATGTAGACCATATACAAAGCATAGCTATTCCACAAGACATACCAAGTAAGAGTTGAAGTATTCACGAATCGAGATGAAGAGGACTGGAAAAGTAGCAATGACGAACTGTTCGCTGGAACTAAGAGATAGAACTAATTTTGCGGAACCTTGCGGAATCCCACTGGTGTAAAACAGAGATGTTCAGTGAAATTATAAGCTTATAGTTTCACTAACGGTAATGTGCAAACGCATCGCAATGATAGATGTGCTGAAAAAACAAAATAGTTGCAATTAAAGATATGAAGAAGAAAACCTGTGCTGATCTTGACTTTCGTTTCGACCAAAATTTACGTTACGTTGGATGGGCAACAATCTAACAGTGACAAACTCATGCCACCTTTACCTTGTAACTTGTGATATCAAGTTAGAGCAGCTTTAATTTCGTCGCAACATTGCTCTTCAATATTTGAGACATACAAGCAGTGAAAATTTGCATCCAACATCTGCTGTGGTGCCAATTTTGCAGAATGGTGGAGTAGGTCACTACCCTCAAAAACTTTCGAAACAACTTCGATGTACCGTGTGTTATAAAAATGCATGTTGGAAATGCAAAAAGCGTGTGAAAACTTTATGCATTGAAAGAAAATGTTTTAAAAATTTACACACCGTTTAAGCCCATTGTCCCCATTTGAGGACGGCTTTTTTTTTCAATGAAGGAAAATATTTTTTATTAGTTTCTTAAGGTTTTTTGATAATAATATTAGTTTCTACCAATTAATAAAGAAATTTTGTTATTTCCACTGTAAATTTGTATTTGGGTCCAAATGGGTTAACAATCAGCGCTCGATCGTTTTTGAGTTGAAGTTTTCTCGCGAGCGTAAAGTCCTAAGCGCCGTGATTTTCATGGCGTTTACGCGTGTTGCCCAACGAACTCCTACAAAGATTTGTTTTCACTGCGGTGCAGGGACCGCAGTTCGCATTACAAACTTTTTCTTCGCGGTGTCTATTCTATACGCTAGTAATAATAACTCAGTGGCTTCAATGTACGTTGATATTCTAAAGTTAATTTAAATTTGTAATTATTTATACCCAATCGTATCGGCGTGAAAGGGACTAAACTGATCTACGCCATCTTAGGCTGGGGTACTTGGAAGAAGGATAGAAAAGGCTTTGCCGTAAAGTGGACCTGTTAAGGTCTTCAATTCAACATATTATCCGGCATTTCCAGGCAAACAAGGAAACAGAATCACTTACTTGGCTGTCACAATGCCAGCTCCAGCTAGGACGAGCATGGTCATTGTACCCCATAACAAAGAGTCATCTTTAGGCGGCTTTGACGGTGGAGGCGGCGGCAAAGGGCATGCTTCACGCTGTCGCGGATTATATATTGCGTTGTTTGTTGGAAAGCGGGTTAATGTAGCTACATGACAATCTATTGGATGGCGGCGAGACTGTGGACAAAGTGACCGTGTTATTAAATTTCCTTCCCAATGTTTTATGTTAAGTAGTAGACTGTGCGTAATTCTACCACCATCGTCTCATGTCTCTAACATAATAATACACGGTTTATGCACATAACACGGTAATAATTCTCAATATGGAGTATTGAGACTAATTACCGTAACCTCATGTTTAAGTGATACTCAAAGGAAAAATAATCCGATGACGCTGGCTGGCCCATAAGTGACTTGATCACGAGTGTTCTTATATTTAATTCAAGAAAATCTATCGTTAATATAATCGTTGAAAGGATTTTCTAGTCAAAGGTAAGTATTTTAAAGAATCCTAAGATATGATGATAAGATCCTTGGTTACAGTAGTACAAATGAAAGTGACGACTGTTTAATCTCATGTGTCACCAAAGGGACATATTGAACATTTGTAGAGGGTACGATTAGTTTGTTTCTTTTTTCGTAAATCTTGTATTAGCCGTGCCCACCAGTTTTATACGGGTTTAACGTCACTGCTCTACTCCTATTGGTCGTAGCGCATTCAAGCAGGTTGAGGCGCGGTTGGTACATGTGAGAGTCCTACACCATGGAAAGAAATTTTATCGTCGGACGGTAGAATATTGGGCGGGTCGCCACGCTGTCTTACCTAAGGCATCTGTATTCGTCCCGGTATTGCCAAAGTCAGTCGGTTTTTAACCACTTTCCTGTGAGAATCCAGAGAACCCAGAGACTGCGAACCACTCCTCCCCCTCGATCGACGCCCCCCTCCCCCTTCATTTTAGTGACGAACCGTTAAGGGGAAGGATTGGTGCCGCTTGTCCCTCTGATTATTAAAGGCACAGAAAAGATATAAGTTAGTTCGTAAGTACCTATAGGATACACCGTTTATTAATCAGAGGGACACTTGAAGAAACAAATGTGGGTCACCGACTTTTCTTTTTTTTTATGAAAGAAAGAAAACCATTTTAGAAAGAAGAAGAAAGAAATAATAATAATAAATATATGTGAGTTTATCAGACTAGCCAAGTAACAAAATGATTAACAAATGGAATTGCTCTTTTTTAAACTTATGCCATGTTTTTTACTAAAATATATATTACTCAGAAATAGCAATGGATATTACCCACCTTTGAAGGGCAATTTCAATATAGATACATGCCAAATTGCGCTAATTAAATTCCTATGTTTAGGAACTAATTCTTAAAATCACTTACATCATTGAAAACTCTAGGTATAGAAATGGTATAGGTATCTACACACATGTATAAGCCTGCAGTAGATGAGCAGCTGCTAATAATGAAATTAAACTCAAGGCTTACAGAGTGGAAGACATCAAATTTTCATTCTATACACAAAGAGATGACGTTGTCAAATACTCCATAGGATTTTATAGATTGAACCCTTTGACCTTACATCACAAAAATATTTTTATATTCAGAGCGCCATTATGAAGTAATTAGGTACTGCTTTCCTCTGTTGAGCACAATAAGCCTTTCAGATGTCATGTCATAAGTGGGGACAAAAAAAGGAAACTTACTAAAATTGATCTTACACTAAAAACATGGGCCGTAGCTCTAAACATAGTTTATTACTGGAACTTTGAAACTTATTATTTTAAATTAATTTAAATTTTGATGAGTAAATCACATTCTTTAGTTTTAAGTTTATTGAAGAGGTTAATGTCATATCCCGTTCTGACACTACCAAATCTCAACGTAACGAAAAGTGAAAAATAAATATGAGTGTTACTTCCTAATGAGGTTCTTTGCCATGATTAAATGAATACTCGGCGCTTTTTTAAAGTACCTACAGAGCTACCATAAATAATTCATCAGTTTAAAAAAGGCTTAATTTTTAAGGGTAGGTAGGTGTGTGTACCTACACACATCTATACTAACTAGAGATCGCGTGGTGGTCGAATTTCGACCATGGTTTATTTCATTGGCCAATATTACTTGACCTGTCATTGTATAGACTTTTGTACCATGACAGGTCAAAATATATACTGGACGCTCATAGCTGTATGTACCCGTTTTTGCATTTTTTTTAACTTTGTAGCAAATATTGTTCAAAAATTTTAGTATTCGTCACTTCTTCTCTGTATAAACTATAAGTGTGCGAAATTTCATACTCCTCCGTCCGCCCAATTTTCGTAAAAAGGGATCCAAAGTTTTCGCTTCAAGTATTAATATATAGATATTATAAAGCTGAAAAGTTTGTTTGTTTGGTTGAACGCGCTAATCTCAGGAACTACCGGTTCGAATTGAAAAATTATTTTAGTGTTGGACAGCCCATTTATCAACGAAGGCTATAAGCTATATAACATCACGCTACGACCAATAGGAACGCAGCAGTGACCATAAACGCAGGTGAAACTGCGGCGCACGGCTAGTACAAGATATACGAAAATAACACAAACTAATCATACCATCTACAAATGTTGTCTATGTCCCTTTGGTGACACATAAGATTAAACAGTCGTCACTTTACTTTGTACTACTGTAACCAAAGATCTTATCATCATAACTTAGGATTATTTAAAATACCTCCGACTCGAAAGCCCCTTCAACGATTAGAAAAGAGCTGATGATCTTCCAACGGTTGAATAGATTTTCTTGAATTAAGTATATCTAAGAACACTCGATTCTTTCAAACAAAAAAACGCACTTAAACCGGTATATTCGTTTGGGAGCTACGATGCCACAGACAGACACAGATACACAGACATGTCACACTTATAACACCCTCTTTTGCGTCGGGGGTTAAAAATAGTACTACAGCCATCCCACTAATATTATAAATGTGAAAGTTTGGATGGATGGATGGATGGATGTATGGATGGATGTTTGTTACTCTTTCACGCAAAAACCACTGAACCGATAGTGATGAAACTTGGTATGTAGATAGCTGGAGACCTGGATTAACGCATAGGCTACTTTTTATCCCGATATTCCCACGGGATCGGGACTTACGCAGGTGAAACCGCGGAGCGCGGCTAGTTTAGAATAAATGTACTTTCCCCCATGATGTGCTTACGATCACAGTCTAGCAGGTAACAAGGCTCAAGTTTTTAGACCGAATGAGATAGGCGAGGGACGTTCCTTGCTGTTACTGACATAACAAATAGATAGGGGTACCTGTTGTACCAAGGTTACGTTTTTGGGATACCTACGAGGCAAACGAGCAGACGGAACACCCGATGGTAAGTGACTACCGTCGCCAATGGACACCTGCACCTCAAAGTCGCAAGTGCGTTGCCGGCCTTTATCGTGAGAGTAAGGAAAGGGGGAGGGGCGTTAGGGCCTGCGGTAACTTCAAGTATTGCGTCACACCGGTTTTCTGTGGGGCCGTGGTATCACTCCGGTCGACCCGGTCCATACGTGCCGAAGCATAATGGCTCCACCGTGATTGTTTTATTTAAAAAAAAAATTGCTAAGAAACCTAGGTCGGTTTTTTTCTTTATTTTTTAATAGTTGGTAAGAATAAGACCTGTAAAATATGCATATATGGAATGAACAGTTATTCAACTACATAATCACTACATATTATAAAACAGTCCCAAACAAGGTACCTTTCTACAACAGATATGACCGTATCAGTAGTATATCGGACACATACTAGGATTAGGCCTGCCCGGACACGTGTGAAATCGAGATTCTTTCCCTTACACCTTAAAAAAAACCCCCGATTCCATTTATTAATAAATTAAACAGCTTGCTCATCTAATAATTATGAGTTACCCCTGCCACAGAGTGTCCGGGTTTTAACCGGACACTTTTTGAAAACCCCGCCCGGACACCCTCTAAACTAGGACAAATCCGGGGAAACTCGGACGGATGGCAGCCCTAACTAGGATCAAGTCAAAGAGTATACAAACACTACGTTAGACTTGCAGCTACTGTAATGACTTAATGAGTTTAAGTAAAATTTATTGTATTAAAAGTTGTTTTACAAAATATGGGTTGGACTACATTTTTGTTTACATAATAAACCCCTCCCTATGCCTTTGACCGGCAGAGCGTAAATGCTTTGCCACGCCAAGTCTAAATTCACCTTAAATACCTACAAAAATCATAGGGATTCCAAGATTGTATCGATAACCAACTAATTATTGATGTTTATCTCCTAGTTTTTACAATAAAATATCACTTACAACTTGAAGTTTCATTTAATTTCACCTTATTTCCCAAAATAATGACGATTATCTACACAGTAGGTAGTTGCCAATATAAGCTTATAAAATAAAAATAATAAATAACACCAATCAAGAAGGTCGTCAATTTGTTTGCTGGGCAAACAAAAGCCATAATTGGGCATATCCATATCCCTCAATCGATTCACGAAGATACATGTCAGTTTTTATTGAAAGACAAACTTAACTTTGCTGTTCTATAAATTCTCCCCATACATCGATATACATCAGAGTAAATTTTCCAAGCGCAAAATATAAGTTCGTAATCGCAAAAGCATTTTTTTGATGTGATATAACAAGATATTAGGAATTAAGGACCTCACTCTAGCTTTCCATCAGGCGGTTTGAGGTCATTCTGTGTTTCACGTGTCATAATAATAATTTAAAAAAATTATAGGTATGTACTTAATCGTTTTTATGTTTTGTCGGTTTGAAAATAAAATTGATGTATTATTATAAATCACGAATTTACCAATAATTGTTAACGCTTTACATTATTTAAAAACGTTATCCAAAATATAGCCATACTTTCTGTAACAATCTGTATATCTCGGCAATATGTCTGAACCAATACGGCTCATATATTTGTCTTGTACACGGGCTACAAATTCAGGCAACAACGGCTGACGAAATCATCCAATCACTATAAAACTCAAGAAACACACAGATTATGGATACGAACTTACCTAAATGGGCGTGATACTTTTTTTCAGGCCCAGCTTTTTTTAGATAGAATTCTAGTAGATGACGTGGTGGGTCACACATTACTAATATTCTTGTTAACTCCTCCAGCTAAGCTAAACGCTTGTGTTAGGAATGGGTCCACTGGGTGGGGTTAGAATCCACTTGATCGCAAGTCCAACGACGTCAACGAGAGTGCGAGAGTGTGAGTTTGGTTTTAAACCGAATCAAATTGATTATTTATATCGTTTCAAAACAATGAAAAAAAATGTTTATTTACCAACACAGAGGTTTTAACTTATCAATAGAGTTTTTTATAACTTAGGTAGGTAATACCTACGCTTGGTCGGACGGAACAACTAGAACTAAACCCGCTAATTATATCACACATATAAAAAATCTTTACACAATTGATAGGTACTCCGTCATATCCCTACCTCGGTAAAATCAAGAGAATGTAGGTAATTATAATTAAGAAAAACATAGTTATCAACACCAACCGTTTTAAATCTTCGCGGATGATTTCGTTAGCCTTAGCCATGACTTGTAGCCCGTGTAAAAGACAAACATGAGCCATACTGGTACGGACAATGACGAAATATATTGCATTAAAATATTTATTTTTGTGATGGCTGGATACCTATATGGATATATTGTTGTATCTACATATTGCAGAAAAAATATTGCCCGTTTTCACACACATCTAAACGCACCCTTAGGTTGTTACAATAAACACCAATACTATTTTCTGTGGAGTTTAATATATTTATTTTTACAACTACCGGTCTAAAAAGGATATGAAAAACTTAAAGGTGGGTACGCAAAGGTCAGGGGTGCTTGGCTATACCTACAATCTTTTCGCAATGCAATCTAGACAGCGGCTGTTGTCCTTTTAATAGCATTTAAAATAATAAAATAAAAAAAACCGGGGAAGTTGCCGTTTCCGGGTAATGTTCAGCCAAAGCGAGAGTCGCCACTTGTATGTTGTCCTCCTCCATCTCGTATGCTCTCCCTCTGATTAGTGAGATAGTGCGGGTAATATAACAGGCAGGTTATTGAAAACACTCCTGCCACGAGTTTACAGGCAAAGATAACCACTGACTAATAAACGAGCCATGGTCTTCTTAGCAAGTGGTATAAAAAACACAATATACAATTCTAATAATATAATAAAAAATAATGTGATTTTAAACACATGCTCAGCAGCATGGAACATGAACAATTTACTATAAAAAGATTTTTATATCAGATATCCGGCTGTTTTATTTTTATTTCAACTTACTATTGTACGTGGGTACGTACAATATTAATTTGACACAAAAATGAAACATTCACATTAGTAGAATTGTCAGAACTATTGAGAAATAGTTGCAGAACTTTGCAGCACAAAGCCACAAACCAAAAGTTGAAGTTGAACTTTGCAGATTAACAGTAAGATCTGTTACATCAACAATTTGAATATGACATGCTATGAGTAGTTATGAGATAACAAAATGCATAGTAACACCATGGGTATGTATTTATAGGCACCGATAACATATTACTGTTAGATAGATTGTGTGCTAGTTTGATAATATGGTGGTACCAAAAAATATCTCCGGAATAGGGTAGTTGAAGTTGAGTTACTGTGACTAAAATAAATGATTTAACACTCCTCTTGAAATAAAGTGTGATATTAAAGTTTGAAAAATTAGATGCATAGTTATATTCTAGATCGTTTTTTTACTTTTAAAAGTAAAGAATGACGAAAGATATGAAGACTGCAAAGAATAATATCACAAGTTCTTTTTTCAAACAAGTTTCTATAGAATGTACAGTTTTGAAGTTTCATACACATAAAAAGATTTCACTTCTCAGTCAACTACCGTATTCCCCATCATTTCATGTATTTGGTTACATACTTAGGACACTATACTTAATTAATGATGTAATTTGGATCCATCCTGTATGTTTTATTACAAATTATATAATTTAATCAATACAATGTAGGGTTACCCACTACACTAACCCACCCAACGACTTCAGTGAGATTTTTGTCGTGAGAAGCTAGATTTTTGTCGTGAGAAGCTAGATTTTTGTTAATCATAATTAGCATATTCCAAATTTTGCTGTAATACTGTGGAAATTTGAACACAAATTCTCTAAACCTACAGGTGGATAAAGCTACTAGGTGTTTTGCTATAAAGTAATAACCTGTATGCTCAATTGTTCTTTTTTTATGTTATAATTACTAAGATATCCACTAACTTCCTAACTTATAAACATTTGCTAGTGAGTGTCATTTTAATCATTATTATAGAATATAAATATATTCACATTACACATTATTAATAGTAATTCATGTCTAATATGGTATATAGTGTAGTGTATAGTGAGATTTGAGACTTAGTATTACTAATATAAAATAGAATAGAATAATCTTTATTAGTACACCAACAACATATTGCTTAAAAAAATTACACAATGTGGATAATGTACAATAGGCGGCCTTATCGCTAAGAGCTATGTCTTACAGGCAACCTCTGGATGGACAAAATCGAACATACTAATTTAGTAATCAAAATACTATGTAAGTGTTGTTATAAGTAAAAAGTTTTATATATAATAGCTGTAGGTATATTAATTACTTTTCTAATGAACTTTTTCCACATAATATTGAAAAACAACATTAAAAAACTACAAAATTCACATGAAGGACATAAATATATAGAAAAATCAGTTTAAACGTGACACAATACCAGTGGTTATACTAACTTTTAAATCTTCACATTCCATTTTTTTTTTCTTCCCTTTTCCAATACCTTTTCGTGATCGTGTTAATTCCACCAGTGGGTAATCCATATTAACAGTCGGATCTATTGTTTTTACAAGTTTGTCTAGGATAAATCTGCTATATTAGAAAAAAAGTGTGATGCCTGACACCATTACAGTAGGACGCTTCACTCCTTGACAAAGGGCCCCTGTTGGGTCCGAAATTAGTTGGGCATCCCCAAAATACACACGTAAGTAAAACATATATCTTTAATAAATTTAAACTATAACTGACTAACCACTGATATTAATCTTCATTTAGTAAATATTATTTAGGTAAAAAGAGTGCAATATTACTTTTTTGTACTACCAATGGGATAAATAAGCATATTGGGTGTATACAACATATCATATATGTAAGATATATTTAAAACACAGTTATTAATAACTATAACAATTAGAAAAGAGCTGATGACCTTCGAACTGCTGAACAGATTTCCTTGAATTACATCTAAGAATACTCTCGTCACATCTGTGGCATCGTTGAAAGGTGACTTGATTAGTCACCTTTCAATAATGCTACAGACATGTCAAACTTATAACACCCCTCTTTTTGCGTAAGGGGTTAAAAAGTCTCAATCACCAACAATATACTTTAAACAACATCAGCGAAGGCTACCTTGTAATGTGATTTGCACTTTTTACATTTACTTCAAGTTTAAGGTTTTAAACTTCTACTCACAAAGCATTTAACTTTAGTTTTTTAATTCATATCATTCTATAATCACCAGATTCTTACTTTACATTAATAGTATGTCAGTCTTTATTATAGGTTGTTCACAAGCCTTTAGAAGACAAATCCTAGGAGTCATCAAGATGTCAGGATGGGTCATCATCAGAATCAAGTTCATCAGAAGAATCATATGAAGAATCACTGCTGTCCGATGATGAGTCCGAATCATTGTCGCTGTCATCATCAAAACACAGTTCTTCACCTTTTTTTAAGCCAGGCAATAAAGACATGGATGCCATTTGCACAGCCATTTCATTTTGCATTATTGATATTTCTTCTTGCTTTACCATCTCTGCAGCTTGTTCTAATTCCAATAATTCCAAACCTAAATCCTTTTTAGAAATTTCAATGTTCGCTATGTTGTTACACAGCTCATCAACTTCCTCCGATCTGCATTTTTGTAAAAATATTAAATAATCTTTTATATACAACTGGTTTAGTATATATCTTGCGTCATTACTAGTGTTAAACATCTGATGTATTTCAATCATAGCTTTAATGACAGACTTCTTGCCTCTACGGAACAATTTGACTAAATCATTTTTCACTTTATTGCACAAATCAAAATTCCTGAATATTGGATAAATCAATGCACGCCTGTAGCAAGCGATCAAGACTTGCCGCACATCCTTAAATGTGCAGAACCAACTCAGAGTTGAAGATAGTTTGTTTATAGTCCAGCTCGACTCCACAGTACTTTCATTCAAGGTAGTTCGTTTGTCATAACAGTATCCATAAAGAATATCAACTAACCCATACAAGACCTGCTTGTACTCTAAGGCAGTCAGTAGAAAGTTTTTGTTTGGTAATTCTTTTAATACACCCACTTCATCATCTGAAAAGTCTATGTTATTATTGGCATTCTGACTATTTGAGATGACATTCTCCTTCAAATACGGTTCTAACAATTCAGTGTCATAATAATCTGCTAAGTAGTGGTCTGAAGAAAATTTGTCATCTTCATGTTTGATGCGCAATGGTTGGCGTTCATCTATAGATACATTCTCAGGTACTCTCAATTCAAAAATTTGAGGGAATTCATTGCCTATATTGCTAAACTCAGTAGTTATTTTATTAGCAAAACCGTAACTATGTTTGCTACCACCATCATAGTCACTTTCCGGTTCTAATGTTATTTCATTATCTTCAAGCATTTCAACGAGATTAGGATTTAGTTCAGGTATGTCTCTAGGAGCAAGAAGGCTAGTTATCATGTCTAAATTCTCAAAATGTTCGCCAGGATTTTGTTTATCAAACGATAAATTGAAGTCTCCTGAATCACATATGTAGGAACCTTTCGATCTGTCATTATCAACAATCTTGCCCGGTAAACGCAAGCGTAAAAAGTAGGGGCTTGAAACGAATAGAAAATTTTCATCTTCTACGTCTATCTCAGTATCTCCAAGGTTTGTATAGGGAGCGTGCACATTTATATAGACGTGATTGTCATCCTGAGATAACTTGAACCGCGGAGTTAACATTTTACCAAAGCAAAGATGGTCAGCTTTTCATGAAATCGATTTAATTTAAAGTTTTATATACGCTAAACAGAATAGCACGTGTAAAGCAAACTCTACTGACACAATAAATTCACACAAAAACTACATTCCATTAAAAGTCCGGCCGCTGAAATAACGCGTTCCTGACAGGTAGGGATGGCGATCTGAAATCGATTAATCCTAGAATCAATATTCAGGCCCAAAATACCGATTTTTTAAATCGATATGCAGTACTGAATCGATGCAGTGAGTCGAAATTTAACCTTTGAAAATCGCCATTCAATTTTTTTTTGTTTTGGTAAAACCATAAAATTATTTACAATTAATTGAATGCATCCGTAATATTGCGGTGTTGCCGGTTAAAGGGTTAATTACTCAAAAACATGTGAGATAACTGTATGCTTAATTTCCTTCGCCTCCATTTAATAAAAAAAAGGTAAAAACTCTAAATAATCACGACTTTCACTCAATATCCTTGATGTTTATGAGTATCGTGGGATCAGCTGTTCCATGTGAGCGCCTTTTTCAATTGCTGGCAACATCGCAAGTGATAACCGGAACCGCTTGGGTCCCAGTAGACTTGACAGACTATCATTTTTAAAAAGTTTATATATGAATACATTTCGTTTTCTTTCATACCTGATCTGATTTTGATATGGTAATTCGAATTCCCTGAACTAAAAGAAACTGATTTTACTGATAAGAGATCAATTATTATGGTATCTTTCTTGTTTTTCATAAAATGAATTTATATTTACATTATAAATGCAAACTTGTTTAAAAAAAAATGATTTTTTAGAAATCGATCTTTTAGACCTCGATATTTTTGTAAATCAATTCATTAGCATACGATTCGAATCGATTAAAAAAATCTATGTATGTCGGAAAGAATCGTCATCCCTACTGACAGGTCGTCAGTCTTTATTTTTACCAATCTACTGTGGGCACTGTGCAGTGTTGCAAACATTCTGAATTCTCTCCATCTAAGACGACCAATCCATTCCACTAAAAACCACTAACTTGCTCTGGTGGATTATATTAAAAAATATATTTTAATTTTAGGCGCGAATATCTGCTTGAAAATGATTATCTTATTGTATATATTAATTGTATGTCGCTGTAAATGCTAATATACCATAACTGTATGTCTCTGTATGTATGTTCTAGATATTTAATTTTAAGATTCATACTGATGAAGTGATGACCAACCATGCTACTGACAAAATCTACTAACTACTAAAAATATTTTTTTTCTACTGTTCAAAAATAAAAACTACTAAATTTAGTGGAAAAGCTACTAAGTTGACAACACTGGCAAAATTCTACCAAATTCTACTGAAGAGAAAGGGCCGGACACTGGATGATAAATTTACTTGATTTCAATCACATAGCAAACATAATCGCTAAATTTTCTATACTCTATTACTTAAACTACTTTTACTTATACATTACAAATTATGGTATATTAATAAAAAAACATATTATATAATTGTCACATTTTTGGAAACTGTTTTCTGTTACATCGTTCAATAAGTTTCAAATTAATATTGTTAAGCGCTCTATAGACGATCATGCGGCATGATATGCGTTACGTGCTGTCATGCATGCAATTGGAAACAAAATTCTTATAAGATACATATATCCTGTTTCTATTTATTTATTAAGGAGCATCTACAATATAAATATGCAATATTGTGCTTTACACTATAGACACCCACAGCATTCATTATACGTAATGTTAACATTGAGTATATGACGATGCGCCACGACGATGACGAGGCGTCGCGATCATGGATCGACACCGAGACGAAAAATGGCCGCCGCGACGACTTTCAGCGCCTCGACGATGAATGGGCGCCGCAATGAAAACTGTGTTCTCTATTGGTATGTCGGACTAAAACCATATGGTGCTCCGTCGTAAGTGGATCTATTGCAGGGGATTAGGGATACGGGTGAGTACTTTGTCCTCCGCCATTCCCATTCGCAGTGGTGGTATGGTAGCGTTGGCTTTGCCCCCGGCCTATATGACACAGGTATTTATCCAACCAATCCTTCCGCATCTTATCGCTACAATTGTGGCGTGCCCTGTGCTTGCTGTGTTGGTCTAGTCCTCCCTTCTACTCGACTATTAGGACCTGGCGAATCTAGAACCGTCGCGCCTCGATTTCTTGATCTAGTGCCTCCTTGCGCCATCGGTATAATAAAGCAAGAGCTTTCGCCTCTAGATCCCATGGGGCAGAACCGGCTAGGAGACTCGCTGCTTCGAAGGATATTGGTATAGGGCTCCGTACTTAGACTCATAGGCGGTCCATTATGCGTTCAGATAAAGCTGACTAGTTGAGCCTGCCTAGCTCCTTCCAGAAGCACAGAAGCCTCCTGGGGCGTTTACAGGCTTCTAGGGGTGACCTCGCACCCGCGAGGATATTTGCTTGTTGCGTGGTCACTTCCAAGTTCCACGCACTCCAGGATAACGTGGGCGGCTGTTTCCTCCGCGTTGAGACTTCCTCTGCATAGAGGACTGTCTGTCGCATTAATGGTGAATAGGCGCCGGTTTAGGGGTAAGTGGCCCGAAACCGTTCCTACCACTATTTTGATGTCGAGTCGGTTGAGATTGAGCAGTCTGTAAGTTAAACATTGTGAGATCTTCGTCAGCACCACCCAGTTTAGACTACTTGCAGATTGCGGGCAGTCAAGGCCATATGAGGTCAAAAAACTTGTCAAATTGATAACCTCGTTTGTTAAGTAAGAGTGTTCGCAATGGCTATAATATATGTATATTGAAAACTCGTTATAACGGTACGCTACTTTTAAAACGCCTATTATTTTTTACGTTTTAATATATTACTTCTCTTCGTAGAACGATGCATTTTTATTATAGTCGCAAAGCACGGCGTGCGACCTTAACCATTACCTATTGAATATGGCTGTAGATTTTCTTAATAATATCTATTTAATATTTTACATAACTGTTGTGTGAGCGATTAGCATAGCTGGCAGTATTAAGTAAAATATATTATATAGTCTTATATTTCTTAATAAACAATGAAATGTTTTTGCTTCAAGTATTTTTAAATTAGAAATTGTGGTTTTAAATGAAAGACTCTTTTTACAGTAATTAAGTCTCTCTTCGCTTTTTTAGCCTGTTCGTCCACCACAGAAAAATAGTTCCTCGTTTGTCCCTTTCGTGGCATTTTTTATTGAAAGTACCTACCTAAATAAATTTTTTACGTAAGGAAATTACCTAACCTTTTGCGATTGTGAATGTTAGCCGACATTGATGAAAGAGGTATTTATTGTGTATAATGTCTATGTCGGCATGTTCAATTATGCGGCGGTAGCCATTAATTAAATACGACGACAGAAGCTTTGATGTGCAGGCAACACAAGACGGAAGAAGTTAAATACAATTACATATTTTGATTCGCTAATAAATATGGTTTTCCTTATAAGTAACGCAACTAACTTAAACCGCAAATTAATATAGTTTTTAATTTCATCTAAGGGCTTACCTTTAGTATAATTTTTACCTCTACATATACATATTTTCAAAGGTAGGTAATTAACAGAACAATTCTTGCAACTATTTATTGATATGCGAACCATATAAATGGTGATTCTATTGGCCTGAAATAATGACATATTGGATAACCCAATTTCATATAGGCATTAAAAACTCACGATCCAATCTAATCAGAAAAGTAGATAAACATATTAAAAATTTTTTTTACTGAATATATATTTATAAGGCAAAACACTTTCTTTTGTTATAAAATTTCATTCTATATATTATTAAATGAAAACTAATATAAAATTGTTTAATATAATTTTACACCTTTTTTTATTTCCATTTTTTCATCGTCATTCATATATTTTATTTCCAAATTTTATCTCTTTTTTATTCATTTTATTTTTTTTAAATAGCTTCATATCGCCACTAACTTAACGATTGTAATCCGAAAAACCGGATCCGAAAATCCGGCGGATCCGGCATCATTAGAAATCAACCGGATCCGGTACCATTTTACCGAATCCAGGCAAACTTATGACTCCAACGTTTGGAAGGATTTTACTTGTATAGTCACTATCGCATCCCGCACGTGCCCTACCTTACTCCAAATTGGATTGCAAGTCCACAACCAACAAGAATAGAAGTTAAAAGGGTCTTTTTAATCACTGGATATGTTTGAACCTGTTTAAGAAGTCGATTGGCAAACGATACGAGTAACATTTGTTTGTTACAATTTAAAATCATTATACCAGAAATAATTATTTAATGTCATTTAAGAAATGTAATCTTAAATAATTATTTAATAAGTCTAAGGTGATCATGCTTGTGAACCGGTATCCGGAAAATCATCCTGTTTTAATCAATAAAGTTTTAATATAAACCGGCCCGGAGCCGGCCGGATCTACGGGAATCCGGTCGGATCCGGTCGGATTGAAAATGATGCCGGATTGCATTCCCTACACTAACAGTTTTTCATCTCATTATGTTATTTTGTAGACTTTTTATATCTAAGAGCAATAATTACTATTAGGTATTGCTCTTTGTTTTATATGGTTATAAATTGCTCATTGTAGTTGATTTTCTTAGATTTTCTTGTCCTTTCGGGATTGACATTGCGTTTTATTATTCCATATTAATCACAAACGAAGATAAAATAGTTCAACAAGCTCTCTTGCGTTCGTATCTAAAAATATTCAAAATCTTCCCGTGTTATGAAATGTATAAAATCAAGCAAAGTAAATCCTTTGTAGGGAAGGATTCTATTTTAGGAGAATTGTTGTATGTATTTTTTGTCGTGGGTGGATTTTACGTGGGTGCAATCTCAACATAGTCATCGACTTTCACATTAATTCATCGCGGTGGTTGAAATATGTTATTTTAAACATATAATACAGGTATAAGTGTATAGAATTTTAGATTTGCTATGAACGTATCACTTAATTGGTATGTAACTTTTCATAGTTTTTCACGGGTTGACTAAAGAGTTGGAGTACGTTTCGATGTGCAGAAATTAATGCATTGGCAAATGTATGTTGTCATTATTAAATTGACATTGACATATTTGTAAATTACTATCAAATTCGCAAATCCTATATTTTATTAGTCAAAACAAAATATTATAACTGATGTTCTTCTTTTTATTTCCATAACAATTGATTGTAAATAAAAGTTAATTTTAATGAACTGACATCCTTTTTTAGATAATTATAAAAGTAATGCCAGTCGGTCGAAAACGTTGGAATTTACATGGTAAGTACCTAATTCAGGTAATATTTCACTGTGCTAAAATTTACTATAGGCTTATAGATAGCTAATTACGTTTACTTTTAAAATATTTGAGTAATATGTTAACTATTTGTTTGACCTTGACAAGAAGCTGTAATTATTACAAATTGATGATTATGATCCCGTCAATATAGGCCAGGTGTTTATTATTTGGTTCACTAAGTAAAACCAATGTAATCAGACGATTACGGCAGACGCGCTATAGGTTCTAAGGTAAATAAATAAAATAAAAATAAAAAATGCCTTTATTATTCCATTGGCATGTACATTCGTTTAGTAGTAATTTTGATGAAAATTGAAATTGGATATTGTTAGTCCGATAGAGGTTGGACCAATTACGTGTTCCGACGGTTTCCATCTCTTCCTTCCACCTTGACTTTGGTCTCCGTCTGCTTCTGTGCCCTTGAGGTTCTCTCCACATAGTCACGGTCTTCGTCCACCTGTAGTCAGTGTAGCGTGCCACATGATCCGCGCACCTCCATTTCAGACCTCGTGTGAAAGACAAGGCATCTATCAATTATATCTCGCTTTCTTCTTACCCTGTGACGGCCTCTGTCCTTCCATTTTATTTTTTGTTAGCTACATTCTAAGGCTCTTTGACGTGATGTTAGCTTTCTGTTGGTTGTTGAATCAAATATATATGTTTGAAAGCTATATGTGAGACAGGGTGGAGAACAGAGGCATGAATTCATTACGTTCTTTTTTAATTTTAGTCCATGTTAATGTCTTTATAGTCCCAGAACTTTTTCCATGTGATTGATATACGCCTGTCTATTTCTTCTACTTTTACTTCTATTACTTTTGGGAAATGATACCTGTTTGCCTAAGTAGATATATTCATCAAGTGGAGGAGTTGGAGTTCTGTGGTGGTTAGAAATGACCTTCGTTTTTGAGTTGTTCATTTCCAGGCCGACGCTTGTGCTATCAAGTTCTGACATCATGGATTGGAGCTCTGCGGGGCTCTCTGAGAACAGCAGTGTGTAGTCTGCGAAGCATAGATGGTGAAGAGGCTCATTTCCGATTTTTTATCCATTTTTGTCCCAAGTTTGAATTATTTAGTTGACAGGGGATTGCTCTGTCTAACTCCTCTGTTTTATTCTATTTTTTGCCCTGAACTTTCTAGTTTAATTTTGTTAGTACTGTTTTCGTAGATGTATTTAATGATTCTGATATATTTGTTGCTTATATTTTGTTCAAAGAGGGCTTTCCAGATGCTTTGATGAGTTATAGAATCAAATACCTTCTTATAGTCGATAAAAACGAGATATAATGGCCTGTGAAATTCATAATATTTTTCAATTATTTGTTCTAGTGTAATTCCCTACGTCTGTTGGGTCTCCTTTCTTATACAAGAGTATTATTTCTGATCCTGTTCATGTCTTTGGAACTTTTTCTTCATCAAGAATTTTGTTAAATAGTAACTTTAGGGGGTAAAGGATCACTGTTTTAGCTAATTTTATGGCTTCATTTGATATTCCGTCAGTGCCAGGACTTTTGGCATCTTTTAATTTCTCCAATTTACTTAATATGTCGATCTCTTTAAAGTATGGCGTCTCTATATTTTGATTTGGTACAGTTACACTATCTATATTTTCATGGTATATGAGGTCCTTAGAGGCGCCATATAGCCATCAGTATAATTCTGTGACAGTGTTTATGACATCTGCTCGAGTTTGTTGTTTTGGAGCATTCGCGTTCAATGATGGTATGGATACCATGTTTGTGTGTTATGTTTTGCAGTACTACAGTACAACTTCCGGAAGATTTGTTTTTAGTTGGTTTCTTGGGTTGGTGAAGTTTCTCCTACTTAATTTTGCGGCTTTTAAATTGACTGTGCCTCTTAGCATCTTATGGTATGTTGGGAAACCGGTAGATATGGTTTCGAAGTTAGTAAATGAACGTGGGGAATTTGATAAGATAAAATCAATTTCATTTTTCGTCATCTTGCCCTCCTTCTGATTTAGAGAGGCGCACGCGGAACACGTCGCGCCACCACCGTCTCAGGCCTGCTTCTGCTCGGGGCTAAATCGTGGGCTAGATGAACGTTTTTTCGATCCCATCGTCACTGGCGTTTTCTGTTGGAGCATAAACTTGTAAAAGAGTAATAGTATAATAATCAAATAGTTTTAAGTAGCATGCAAAAGAACTAAATCGCAATATATCAAGGCATATGGCGCACATTTGTGTTTCAATTTCAGTTTAGATTATTTATGATGTCATATCCTCCTCATATTCCTCACCCAACCTCCGTTAAATTGATCCTATCACTTGTTTACACCCCTTTTGTATACATATTAGGCAAGTATATTAATATCAATAAAATTAAGTTGCAGTTTTGAGGTCATAACATAAGATATAATTTATTTTTGTTTATTATTTATTTCTTTACTTGCATTTATTCTGAACTTATTTACATAAATGCCTCTTAAAACACGTTAAGCCTTAGGTCCCGGTTGCCATACGAATATCTCTGGCGTTCGGTACGGGTAGTTGGAGCCCTACAAAAGTCCGACAACCTGGTCTAACTTCAGAACTTCGATATCGCCTAGCACTTGGGTTGTGGAGATCTAATGGCAGTTGCTCCACGTGAAATATCGAAGTTCGGCCATATCGTAGTTAGACTGAAAGCCGATCCCAAACTTAGTTGGGGAAAGGTGTGGAGGATGAATATTTCTATAGATGGCTCACTTATTTATGTTTGATTATGCCTGTAAAAGTTTACAATGAACAATTATTTCTCTATATAGTCCCTACATCTTACTACTACTCTTCTCAACTATAGCTGTACATAAAATTCTTGGACAGCTTGTCCTCCGGATATCTGACATTGCCGAAATTGTGGTAGTTACACAAAGCCATTAATCAAAAGTTGAAGTTGAAGTCAGTTTAGATTCTAAAGTAGCCAATGTACTGAGCCAATATTTGGGATCTTATTCTGACTAGACAAGTGTGTTTGGTTTAAAAAACACCAAAAATAATGAAACAACCAAATGCATATATAATCATTTGCATATATTTTGTAGGTATATAACACAATAGCTGCTTATTTTTACATAACTTTCTTTAAATAACCCATTTCTGTTTCCTAGTAGTAATATTTTTCGATAAGTAGCTGTCTACAAAAAAATATTATAAAGTTTTAAGTGTATCCTGAAAAAATTACTGAAATGGAGTTAGCAGGTTTACTAAATAAGATATTGATATGAGGAAATTTGATGAAATTTCTAGTCAAGTTTTTATACGAATAAACTAGACTAGAAATATCATATTTACTCTGTGTAAACATTATACTGTAGTATACTTTCTAAGGTTGCTCTTGCTCCAGATGGACCACAAGGATCCCTGAGACGACTGCGTAATCAGCTTGCGGAGGATGGGTGCGCAGAGTCACAAGTTGTCCTTGCTAAACAACTATTAGAAGAAAAATGTGGTATGCTATATTTTAGTAATTTTACGATTATATTATACAACATATTACTTTTCGTGTGTGTTATTACAGGAAGTTTTTACAGGAACGGTGTAGTTTTCAGGATTAAATTTGATTAAAAAGTATTCTAATGGTCTCACCATCGCCAGGCCAAATCCAAATCTTTTTTACCGGGTTTTTAATAAGCGACATAATTAATTTGCTGTATATTAATAAAGATGAATTATAAAGAAAAATTTCTTTTGACTTCTTGGTACTCTAGACTGGATTCTTTTAAAAGTAATGGACTTGGTCCAATACAAATTTTTGGTCAGCAAACCTGTGACCCTGGCGTAAACACACATAGACTTACCAGAAGTCCGTGAAGAATACAAAACCAATAAAAATATTAATTGCATGCTGCATTTAAATATCGAGTTTTGGTCGGGTGGAGATAAAAAAACCGGCCAAGTGTGAGTCGGACTCGCGCACCGAGGGTTCCGTAAAATATTTTTATTATATGTTGTAACTAAAAATATACGGTTTTCGCAATTTTTTCCTTTATCTGTGCTATAAGACGTTGCTTCGTACCCAATTTCAAGAGTCTGAGTTTACGGGAAGTACCCTGTGGGTTTTGATTCCCTTGCGGGTGTCGAAAATTTGTGGAAATCTACGGCATAAACGGCTGTATCTTTTGATTGCGTTGGCTTAGAAGTTTGATTTTTTCACAGCTGCAAGGGAGAGTAGACTTGAGTATTTAATATAAATTCCAGCTCCGCTGATACCTCCACGCGTTCCTGAGAAAAAGGGTCTTGACAAACAGACAGACCCACGGACGGACGGACAACAAAGTGATCCTATAAGGTTCCGTTTTTTCCTTTCGAGGTACGGAGCCCTAAAAATCGCCGGATTAGTTTATGGTGAATGTATTATCTGTATTGTCACACACACTCATTGATTATACCACAGTTACAGGCTACACTGTTCTCAATTTATTCCTCTAAAACTTAATTTTTGAATACACGATGCTTGATTTCATCTTTTGCTTTATTTGGAGGATGATGAACACATTTCAAGTATCTATGATATTACGCCATTTTGAATTTCTAATATTTTTTATACGTGATACTTACTGAATTTGAATTTTATAGTTTCATCCATTTGTAAATGGATAATCTCGTGGAAATACTGAACTTGCAGTTTGACAGTAGACACAGGTGTTATTCTTACAAATAAACGACGACGAATATTTGCTGTTATCATACATTTTTAGCATACAGACCATCGAGAGTTTTTTAATGTCATTGTATTGCGGTTAATGAAGAATGCGGATAATAAATCCTGTCAGAGTCAAACTGACAGAAGCCCACAAGGCGGTGGCGTCTCCAGTTTCGGAGAGCCGTTATGATAGCGGAACAAAAGTACCCCTTCAAGAGACGCACTAGCGCACAAGATAGCAGTATGTAATAAGAAAACATTTATAAATAGCTTTGCGAAATGACCTTACCTTATAACAAAAAAGAAATTGACATTAAGTAATAAAACATTGTATTGCTTACATTCTTGCCTATACCTTTTCTATATTTTATAGAATAAAACGCTCTAACGGCGAACCAAAAAGTTAATTATCTTTTAAAAAAAGTATCACTGACTTCAATGCGCTTCAAATTACCCTCGATTTCTCCAGGACCCCATAATCAGATCCTGACCTGATGACCATGGGACCACCTGGGAAGTATACCCTTTCAAACAAAAGAAGAATGTTCCAAATCGGTCTAGGCGTCTTTGAGTAATCGTTGAACATACATAAAAAAATATATACACTGGAAAATAGAACCTCTTCCTTTTTGAAGTCGGTTAAAAATAGTTTTACTATCCACCTCCTGGCTTCATTATAAATTACCAGACCATAGTTACCATGTCCAATCTGTTGTTGCGTCAAAACGAATCATATGAGCCATAACTCGAGGGGTTTGCTAAAGAGTGCCACTATCCTCCTGGCTCTATCATCAGATCAGCTCCAAGATGTCAATCAAACTACATACAAAGTGTCATTTCGATACTACAACTAGAAGTACGTTAAAATTAGTTTTTAAATGAAATTAATAACATAAGCGATAAACTGAAAAACTATTGAACGGATTTTCATGCGGTTTTCAATAATAGACAGAGTGATTCATGGGGAAGGTTTTGGTGTATAATTTAAGATTTTGTGTAAATTGATTGAAATATGATGATGATTGTCGAAGATCGAAGAAGCCGGGGCGGTTTGCTAGTATATATTAAACAAAATCCTTCAATATACCGTAAAATATCGAAGTTATTGTGTTACTTCAGATTCGAAAAGAAATGTCGATGTTTTATTAAAACCGTTGTATATCGAGCACTTACCATATTAAAAAAATAATTCTTTTAAAAAAAAAACCGACTTCAACAAAAAAAACTATTCCATAAAAGACTTATATATGGTTTTCTCATGCATGCCATTGTCCGAACTGGACCAAATTGAAATGGGACCACACGGGAAGCACTAGCTTTCCAATAAAAAAAGAATCATCAAAATCGGTTCACCCACTCGAAAGTTCTGAGGTAACAAACATAAAAAAAAAACACAGTCGAATTGAGAACCTCCTCCTTTTTTGAAGTCGGTTAATAAATAAAGGAAAGAGAGATAAATAAATTGTTTATTTGTGTATATTTGCAGAGCTAGACGCCGACAAAATCTCAAATTTTAAACAAGCGTTGGAGTGGTTGATTTGTGCTACAGAAAAGGCTCATCCTGAAGCAAGAAGAATGTTGAGAAGGTAAATAAGTTATTAAAAGTTATCTTATTGATACGCTCTATCATCGCTCTTGTAGTAGGTACAGGATTTTTTTTCTAACATGACTTGTTCAGCATTATACTGACTGACTGGCCTGTTGGTCTAGTGGTTAGTGACCGTGACTGCTAAGCCAGAGGTCGTGGGATCGATTCCCACCCAGGACAAACAATTGTGTGACGAGCACGATAATTTTTTTCTGTGTCTGGGTGTAATTTATATATAATATGTATGTATTTAGAAATATATAAGTATGTTTATCAGCAGTCTGGTTACCATAGTACAGGCTCTGCCTAGTTTGGGATCAGACGGCCGTGTGTGAGATGTGTCAAGTATTATTATTATACATTGAATTTATTTAGTTACACAAAACACGACCAGCCTGTTGGTCTAGCCGTTAGTGATCCTGACTGCTAAGCCAGAGGTCGTGGGTTCGATTCCCACCCAGGACAAATAATTGTGTGATAAGCACGATCGTTTGTTCTGTCTTCGTGTAATTTATATTTAATATGTATGTATTTAGTAATATATAAGTATGATAAACATACTTAGCAGTCTGGTTACCATAGTACAGGCTCTGCCTAGTTTATGATCAAACGCTGTGTGTGAGGTGTCTCAAGTTATTATTATATTAATATCAGTTAATCTCTCAGAATGAAATAATTAAAATAAAACCTGGTCTTATGTTAAATATCATCTCTCTTGATACATTTACAAAAAAAAAACGCAATAGAATATAGTATTGATATTTGATAGGTATGACAGGCGTGATAAAAAAGTTCGCCAATATGGTACTATGGGTCCGACGGGCTGGGTTCAAGGTCAGAACAGTCAAAACGCAGTTCGAACCAAATATTTAAAAGACGTCGTAATTTTTTTTTGAGCGGTATAACTGCAATTTCTTCTCTATCCTCAGTTGTTCCCGTATACTTTACCGTAGTACTTTAACTAATATTATAAATGGGAAAGTGAGTTTGATTGTTTGTAACACTTTCACGCTTTAACTACTGAACCGATCATTAGGGGAACAGAGAGGACATAGTGTACCTTTTATCTTCAAAAAAAGTGCTTGTCCGGAGGGATAGAGAAATATTATATCTATACTTCTATACTAATATTATAAAGAGGTAAAGTTTGTGAGTTTGGATGTTCGAGGTAATCTCCGGTACTACTGATCCGATTTTGTAAACCCTTTTAGTGTTGGATAGCCAATTATCTAGGTAGGCCATAAGCTAGACGGCGGCGCGACGTGTTCCACGCGCACCTCTCTAAATCGGAGAGGGCAAGGCCCCCGCACCAAATTGTGGGGTCGCCTGTTGTCGAGCAGGCGGACAAGTCTGCGGGGTTCACAGGGATTTCCTTTCTAGGGTACACCTGAGTTCCCGGCATTAGGATCCCGTGACGGAACACCGTGTGGTTTTAGTTGGTTCGAGTCCGACCTTGCCGTTAATCCCGGCGAGGGGATGACCCGCGGGGAATTCCACACGAAAAAAGAAAATGTAGACTCTAAGCTATATAACATCACGATATGACCAATAGGAGCGGAGCATCAATGAAAAAGGTGCAAAAGCGGCGAAAATTTACAAACGCAGACAAAATTGCGCGGGTCAGCTAGTTTGTGAATAAACGACAGATACAACAAGAATTATTTAAAAAATTGACGAAGTAATTATTTCAGTGGACCAATAATTTTTGAGTCTTGCCAGGTGGAACTGATTCGTATCGTGCACGGGAATATCGGTCGAATACTGCCCAAGAATTTTTGGGTTTGTAAACCATTCTCAAACAACCATGATGGGTCAACTGAAGTATTCGCTTATACGGGATACTTGTGGTCATAGAGAACTTCACAATTTGAAGTAGATTGGGGCTTTCAAAATGCAAGATAGTTTTAGTGTTACAGAAAAAGTTTTAGTAGACAGAAAGCGAGCGAGTAGATAGATAACGGTAGACAGACGCATAAGACATTATTGCGCGAAAGATAAAAGAATGTGGTGTGAAATATGTTCAGTATAGTCTTATAACAATTATATTTCTTAAATATATTTATTATAAATAGAATAAGAATAGATTTGTATTGTTTTATTAGTAAAAATACGTATACAACCTCGGTATAAGAAAGTCAACTCAATATGCGTTGAAAAAAACATAACGTCATCACACAAACGTCAATACGACAATGGCGTGTGTTATAGATTTTTTTTTCGCATGAAACAATAGCAGTTTCTGCGGGACATTATTCCGAGGACTGCAATAGTATAACATTTCTGATAATGATATGAGGTAATCAACCATTGTAACTGACATTCCATTAATATGCACACCTTGATATACCTTACAGTATGCAGGGAATCGTTCAGTGTAAAGGTTTTTTTTGCGATTGCATATGCAGAAAAGGTAGTTTATGTTAGTAATAAATGAACGGAAATCTGATTGATTTCACCATTTGGAAGATAAAATGGGACAAAGTACAGGATGAGTTACGGCATTCTGTGTAAGATATTTATTTTTATTGTGGTTCTTCTAATTCCTACACATTACTTCTGTCACCTTACAAACAAGTTCTGTATCGACCTAGAATACTAAGTTAAGTGCCAGAATGAGCCAAGCCACGTCGTGAAAACTGGCACTGGTTGTTTGGCAGGGAGAAAACTCAAGTTGCGGAAGAATGTAACAGTGATTCTCGCTCCCCTGATCATGGGCAAGTAGTGGAACACCGGGGTGATTTTTAGTCGGTAAGAGTCCGACAGACCCCTTCGCCTCCCCAAGGTGGAGGACATCTATGCCTACGAGGTGGAAGATCCTAATCTTCCACCTCGTCAACAAAAAAAAAAGGGAGAAAACTCATACTGCGGTTACTGTTTTATTTTTACTACCGAGGTGGCAAAGAAAAACTCTGTTTATAGCTATAAACCATTATGTGGATATGGCATGACGGCTTAATTTAAATAAGTGGCCTGCGAGACTTTATCTGTAATGAAAAAATTGATTAAATTGAAATAAAACTATTTTTAACGGATTCTATCGCGATTTATTTGGTGTTATTTTAAGTCTTATATTGGAGTCTACCCGTGACCATGGCTGATGAAAAGCAACTGAAACGTCGGGATCAGTGTAAATAGTAAAATAACACCAAATAAATCGCGATAGAATCCGTTAAAAATAGTTTTATTTCAATGTGTAACATTCGCGTAAACTTTCGACAATATCAAATTAACTAAATATTGATCAAGAATCCATGCCGTACATTTAACCTCGAACTCTTGTCCAAACTGTGCACTCCAAGTGGGGTGCAATCAATTTTGTTTTTATTAGTTTTTCGTTTCTTGTTCAACAGGTGTATTCGTAGCGGCGTAATCGACGAGGACAGCGCAGCGATTATTCGTGCTAAGTCGTGTTTGGCTGCCAGCCGCCAGGAGACAGTCGCTAGGAAAGCTGCTCGTGATCTATTTGCCAGGTGAGATCAGAGACAGATATATCTATAAACTTTACATGTGTATTTAGATAATTGAATTAAAATGAGTGTTAGGTAAAATTATTATGTTACACCAGTCTGGGTCGCTGTAAAACCGAGAATAATGGTCAGACTTAAATTTAGTTCATACAGAGTGGGACGTGGGACGCCTCACTGTCTGGTGTGACTTGAATCATCCCTCAGTTTTGTACTTTACACAGGTTTGAGGATGATAGTTGCAACACGTATAACCTGCAGCATATCTTGTATATATATCTATATATTAATACGTGAAGCGAAAACTTTGGATCCCTTTTTACGACAATTGGGCGGACGGAGGAGTATGACATTTCGCACACTTATAGTTTCTACAGAGAAGAAGTGACGAATGCAAAAATTTTTGAACAATATTTGCTACAAAGTTAAAAAAAATGCAAAAACGGGTACATACAGCTATGAGTGTCCAGTATATATTTTGACCTGTCATGGTACAAAAGTCTATACAAAAATAGATCAAGTAATATTGGCCAATGAAATAAACCATGGTCGAAATTCGACCACCACGCGATCTCTAGTATGTATAATTGTCCTGCGTTTAAAGAAGCATTATTGATCTGTAAATTTAATAAGTTCGCCCTAAGATATGTAGACAATGTCCACCATTAAGGTTAAGTAGCTCAGTTAGTAGCTGCTCAAACTTCATACCGAAGATTTAAAGTGAGGTGAAGGTTTGATATAAAATTTAATTAATAAGTCGACGTCATTATCCAATTGAATATTGTACGGCAATAAGACGGGGTCATAAAACACCTCTAGCGATTCACCTCATTGGTTTATGTAAATACACCTTAAGTACACTGAAAGTATAATATTGTTTGTGTGTATGCTTTCACCTTTTTTTTCATGGAATAGGGGGCAAACGAGCAGACGGTCACCTGATGGTAAGTGACTGCCGCCGCCCATGGATAACTGCAACTCAAGTCACAAGTGCGTTGCCGGCCTTTAAGGTGGGAAGGTGGCAGTAGTGTGGGGGAGAAGAGGGAGGGGGGAAGAGGAGGAGGGGGAGAAGGGAGAACAAGAGGGAAGGGTTAGGGCCTCCGGTAATCTCACTCACTAGACGAAACACAACGAAGCATTGCTTTACTGCCGGTTTTCTGTGAGGCCGTGGTATCACTCCGGTCGAGCCGACTCACACGTCCCGAAGCATGGCTCTCCCATGATTTCAATGAGATGTGTCAAGGAGGCAGTTGGAGAGTTCTGTTTTAATTGAATTCGTACTAGTGACATATATCCACCCTACATGATACGCAGTTAACCGCTAAAATTGCATGGTTCTCCATGGAATTTTACCGGAACGAAAGATTTTTTTTTGGGAGATACAAATAATTCCTTCACACTTCTGTGTTACTTGTGCGTTATCAATTATTGGGAACGCATAAGTAACACAGGAGTGTTTTGAGTGTTTATAGGTTACCAAACCCTTAGTTGGCCAACTTGTTTCAATCATCGTTTTCTATTGTTTAGTCTGTCCAACGGCGAACAATACATAACTACTGCACAACTGGAGCGACGCATCCGCGAGATATGCAATACCACGCTTCGGAAGGAACCCGATGATACTGATTCTCCAGGTATTTTTATCTTACTGAACATCAGTTCATTCATCAGTTTATCGCTAATAAAGAAAAAAAAATTCTTTGAATTATTACGTTTATACAATTTTTCATACATCATGAGTTTTGTAACGTTTTGTATTTGAAGTTACTAGAGATGTGATGATAAAGTCGGACTAAAAATATTGATTGAATAATCTACGTTATATAATTTACATTGAAGATAGAGTCGATTTTAGTCTAAAAGTAAAACATTTATTAGTTTTTAGGGTTCTGTAACGTACGTGTACGTTTTAATTGACATCGATGCCTTGTTCTGTAAACTCTGAAGTTTATTTTCCTATTGTACCTACAGACGAAGCGCCTGCTCTCGACGATGGCCAGGCTCTAGAACCTTCTCGGCTACAGGCGGGGGACCAAGTACACAGCAATGGCACCATACGAACTGCGGATACCGGTGAAGATGGTAATTTTAGTCTTATGGCATAATATTTTTTTCTAAAGTAATTCCTTTCATGTTGGAACCAGAATGTAACCGCAAAAAATCTGTTATTTGTGTACATACATATATATACTCACACCTATATAGGTGTGAGTTCGATGCCCTTGAATCCCCGAATTACCTTTCGGATATCCTCGAAGGGTAGGCAGAGATGTGTATTGAAGACCGACATTTTGCCAACTAAAATTTGGTCCCACACACGTAATAGGGTGCAAGCCTATTGCCGTCAACCTGGGCTCTTTGGGAATTAAAGATGGGAAAATTGGGAGTATATTGAAAGGCAAAAGTAGTTAAGAAGGGAAAGCAAAAAAAGAGATATCGTTGGAGGAGTGTAAGCAAGAGCTGGAGCAGATCAGGGTTTCATACCTGCCATACAGGCTGTTGCCGGGAAGTTTGAGCCCTCAAAAGTGTTTTCTTAGTTGTGTAATTTTTCTCTTTTAGAAATAATCATTATCTCTATTAGAGATCATCAGTATCTCTATTAGAAATAATCATTATCTTTATTAGAAATCATCATTATCTCTATTAAAAATCATCATTATCTTTATCTATCTGTGTATCCGGGCAAGAATCCCGCCTAGAGTCAAACGAAGATATATTAACCGTCTACAACAGCAGTCTACAAAAAGAGCTTACTCTCTACTCCTCTCACACAGCGGAGTAACAAAAAAAAAACTATTCCAGTAAGCGATTAGGTCAAAGAATTCCACTGATCTATCTTATGACTTAAATCAATAAACCTACCAACTAAATAAAACGACATGTCCTTTGGTATCGATGTTCTTCTCGAACAAGCGGCTAATGTGTGAGCCTACGTTGCTTGTATCCTTAAAAAAAGAAAAAATGTGTTGCCATGCGTTATAATAGTTCGTTTTTTACAGAATGCACAGAAAGATGCGGCCAAAGCGAAGAAATACGAAGCCTGACCGTCGACAATTTAGTTTCAGCCGCAGTCGACTATTGCCAAGGCGAATTGCCATTAGTTAGCTATGAACTCACTCTCACCGACCCCAGTGTTAAGGCCTTAGACCACATACCTTTGCTACATCAAGCTTTCCTACATCCCATAGTCTTTATACAAGTTTTATATCTCAAGTTGTTATACTATTTCGGCACATTTTCTTTCAGGCTATCAAACGTTGAACTTTCAATATTACTAATAGCTTACTTGTCAGTTAGCGTTGATAGCCTGTACCATTTAGTTCCCTTAGTTATATATTATGTCAGTTTCGTGGCCATGGTTATATGTACTTTCAAAATGCTCCACGCGAAGAAACAATTTATAGATTTTAGAAAATGGTCCGGTTTATTTCTGAGATACAGCGATGGCAACCTACAACCGGATGAGTCTGAAAATTTATTTGTAAGAAATAATCTTGGGCCATTTGTCCAGTTTTTTCTTGCGCTCCTCATAAATTTATTCCTGTACCCATTTATAGCAACCCAATGGGTTCCATTTTCAGAATTCTGCGTCCTATCATTCTTCTTGATGTTCTTAACGTTATTTTCCTTCGCAATGAACAACAGCCTGTACCCGGATATCCTGGCTCTCGTATCGTTTGGCATAAACGTTTTAGCAAAGTACCCTTACGAGAAAGATACTGTCGTGCATCAAGGCTGGCGTTTCCTCGATTTGCACGTGTCGAATTATCCGTCTTATATCTTAGGGAGTAGTATCGAATTTTGTTTGAACGCTCGTGTGTTTTTCTCTCTAATTATTCCTGTTATTTTAATTGCGATGGCTCGAAGGAGTAGTTGGCAAGGTTTCTTTAAATGTGCTCTACCGCACTGCGTGACTTTGAGTTGGCTGCAGATGTTTATAACATGTTCTCATGGATGTACGACTTATGGGTTGATAAGAGGAACATTGGCTCTCGTTTGTTCGTTCCTCTTTTTGCCTTTAATAGGCGTCGTGACTGTGACTTTGCCTATATTTGCGTTTCTTCAGTACATTACAATGTCAAGGGTGTTGTACACAGTGTCTGTGGTGGTCGGGTTTGGTTTGAGTTTGGGAGTGACATGCCTGTTGGCGAAGTCAGACACTACGAAGAAGTTCGTTACTCCATTTCAGGTAAGTTGTTTTACACGTCAGAAAACTTTTTTTTCGTAAATTTTTGAGGGCCAAACTAGAAAAAAAAAATGCATACTGTACCGTGTGACATATAAAACAAAATAGTCGTACGAAATATTGCGAGGGTCTTCAATATTGAAATTTAAGGATTAATCATTTTAAAGTTATTAATATAAAATATGTGAAAATTGACCATCCTCCTCCCCTTGTCCCCGAAACCATAAAATTTTGAAAATAATATAAGAAATTATTCTCCTCTTATATATTACAGGACAACCTATAAGAAGTCTATGGTTTTAAAATAATGTGGTAAATCTCTCTATATTGTGCGTATAAACTTACATTGCAATTCATCGTACGGAACCCTCTCCCCGCGAGTTCAACTCGCACTTTGCCGGTTTTTGTTTACACTTAGAACAAAAAATCGCACTTATTGCATAAACTTTTTTTCCACAGCTAACAGTCGGCATAATAACCCTTCTATATTTTGGCAACCAATTCGTAACGAACCTTCACGATGACGGCCTTCCCGCTGGATTAATCGAACTCATTGGAGAAGACAAATCCAGTATAAAGAACCTTTTGAAAAATGAATTCCTAACCGACTACGAAGATAACACCTACCACATCAACTGGGACGATTACTACAACCAATGTAACTCTCCATCTTGGTCGGCTTATAACACGGCAGCGACGCAAATAAAATGCTCCATTCTCGATGGTGCCAACGTGAATTGGGAGGGTTATATCACAGATGTTCGATTGAAGAGTGTAAGGAACAGATGGCGTGACTTCGAGTCGTATTTGCCCGTCTTTCTTCAGGAATACTTCAGGTGCTATTATGGTGAAGAATATAAGCCTTTGTGTGGGAATGAAGGTAGTCTACAGGCGATTAAAGAGTGTGAGTTCATAAGAAGTGTTGCGAGACAAAGTGGAAAGAGTTGCCATTTGAATAATTTGAATGAGTGAGTATTTTTTTTTTTACACATCACAAAAATTATATTTGTTTTTTTTTGTCACATGTAACACGGAAACGTGGTGTGAACCATTCATCGAACTGAACCAGTATTAGTAACAAAGGCTTCTTATCTGACTTAGCATTTAATATTACTTCTGATTTAAGACTAATGGTTTAAAAAAAATAGCCAGTCAGTGGACTGTCGATAGAACTTAAAACGTCACCTTAGCAGGTTGGTGACATTAATTAATAAGGAGCTGACAGAACTCAATGTTTAGATTAGCGCCCTCTAGTGGATCTATATATGTATTATTACCGTGACGGTCACGAGTTTAGTGCATTTTCCCCATAGCAAAAGTGCACAAACGTGCCTAAAGAAGTTTTCACTTCAAAAATATTATTATCACGGTTTGAGCTTCACCCCCGTACAACGACATGAAACCACTTAATACAATCATACTTCAGTAGGAGGGATTAAAATAATACCACTAATATGTGACTCACATTATATTTTTTTAATCTATGTATTAATTCGTGAAGAAAATTCTCTGTATCACTTTTTGGGAATGAGAAATTTGGAATACATGAAGTTTATATGAAAAAGTGTAGAAAGCTAACATTTTGATCAATATGTGTTGTAAATTTAACAATTAAGTGATAACGGCTACACATCTATATATTAATACGTGAAGCGAAAACTTTGGATCCCTTTTTACGAAAATTGGGCGGACGGAGGAGTATGACATTTCGCACACTTATAGTTTATACAGAGAAGAAGTGACGAATGCTAAAATTTTTGAACAATATTTGCTACAAAGTTAAAAAAAATGCAAAAACGGGTACATACAGCTATGAGTGTCCAGTATATCTTTGACCTGTCATGGTACAAAAGTCTATACAATGACAGGTCAAGTAATATTGGCATATGAAATAAACCATGGTCGAAATTCGACCACCACGCGATCTCTAGTAATAATAAATATATGAAACAAAACAAAATTTGTAAGGTCGAAATTCTTAAACAATATACTTGCATAGGTACGACGCTATAATGTATATAGCTTATTAAACTGACTGACCGTTTGGTCCGGTGGCTAGTGATCCTGACTGCTGAGTCAGGGTTTGATTCCTAACCAGGACGAACATTTGTGTGATGAGCACGATCGTTTGTTCTATGTCTGGGTGCAATTTATCTATAATATGTATGTATTTAAAAATATATAACTATTTTTACCAGCAGTCTGGTTACCATAGTACAGGTTTTGCTTAGTTTGGAATCAGACGGCTGTGTGAGATGTGTCAAAAAAAAAACATAATATGAAAATTATTCCTCCTAGAGATCTTCCAGAAATTTCGTTCCTAATACACATTCTTTCCAATTCAAGCAGAAAAATAATGTATCCTGACTCCCAACAATTTTAATCATTTCTTATACAGAAATAGATTCTTTTTTTTCTCAGATACACATATGAACTAAAACTAATGTTGGAGGCAAGTGGAGGTCTTCTAAAACGTCACGCTGAAATCTCCATTCTCTTCGAACACTACTTCAGTAATTTCACACGTCAACTTCGCGCAGACGACAAAATAGCCTTTAAGGGAATACTGTCAAACGAAAATGTACCTTACAACATTGGAACTAAGGATATACATATAAAGGGATATGAAATAAATTGCTTGGAGTGTAAAGAAGCGCGAGGAATCATTCGATCCAAAGTACCTTCCGTTTCTAAATTCTCGGAGCTTTGTAAAACTGTAGTGAACGATTGTGTGGTATCAACAAAATATATTTTAAATTTTCTGTTAAATCCAGTGGTTGTCTTTAAATAAATGATTTTGTGTATTATTGATTTTTGTGTTTATAGTTTGTGCTATTGATAGATGTCCAAAACGTACATCAATGAAATCGTTAAACAAAAGTAAATTATTGTCAAGAAATTTTAATGTATTGTTTTGAAATATCGATGTGCGAATGTTTCATTTGTGAATGTGAATGATATCCGAATTGGAATAACCGCTAAATTATTTCATTTTCAATAATCAAATAAGTAATAACTTAAAATCATTGTTTTTCACGTTCTGTAATATTAACACCCTGTTTTTAGCAACATAAAATAAATTTTTACTGTGAAAAACTGTCGTTACACGTTAACTCTGCAAGAAGATTAATGAAATCTGGATAGCTTATCCAGATTTGATCCATGTAATAGTTATTATACTACCTAATTAGGTATAGCACTACGACAAACTTTCTTACATATTAGAAAATTGCTACTAAAGCTAGAAGGCGTTTGTGCTCGAAGAAGACGCAACGTTGGGTTTGATTTCGTTATTTCTTATCCTCACGAATCAATGTAACTGTTTTCAGGAACAAGTATAGCTGTATATGGTCTTAAAAATCGTTGATAGTACAATACGATCCAGGATTAAAACTTTTTATAATAAAAATGCCCCCTTTTGTTCCATGTTATTCCCCCGAGCCCCTGATTCTTTACATCGTCAAGTAATTTCAACTCCTCATTTTTATTATCCTTCTACTAGATCTTAATAGTCTTGTCAATTCTTCTGAAGTAGATAATAAAATGACTGAAAAGCAGACCTTGTATTCTTACAAGGTCTGCTTTCTTGCTTGGTCTTATCCACATTCCTATCACACTAATTACTGGTTAAACTCGCCAAATATGATTCAACATCGCTTGAAATAGTTCGTTGAACATAGAAAGCAACAGTTTTATAAAGATCTATCTCAATTAGAACTCAAAATTGTATTTCTCCTCTATCGTGATTTCTCAGTCCATTTTATTTGTGTTCAAGAGCAATGAAAACTACTGCAAATGATATTTTACAATTACGTTTATAATATTTACCTCGTCAAAATAATATTTTTGTATAAACCGATCTCGCTGAAAATTATGGCACTTTTTAATATCATCTCAAGCTACAATTTCAGAAAGTTTCAGACTTCTTCGTACGTTCTTTTTAAAGTTATTAAATGTTCAAAAAAACACCCTCTTTTTAAACTTTGACCTTCATTTGCTGTTAAAGAAGAGCACGTAGTGACTTTGAACAGGTCTCATTTTGTATGTAATTTAATGAAGAACAAAATGGCAATGGGCACATATGGCAAAAAACGTACTGGAAACGAGATATCATACGAAATGTAGTCTTTTTCGTTAAATTGTTAAAAAATAAAAACGACGTCCCACTTATCCAGACAGGGTACCGAAATTCTTAAATCAGCGCATTTTTTTTTTACTATTTATCCAAAAATAAAAATGCGTGGTCATCGAAATATCATTTTTGATCATAAAACAGCTAGGTTGACTGGGCTAACAGTAAAACAAGAACAATTTACTTATCTGTCATAACTGATAAGCGACTTGAGTTTTTTTGTTCACTGACGTATTCATTAACATTTCTCATTTGTCTGCAATTTTTCTGCTCCGTACAAATTATTGTGAAATCATTGATTTTCTATAAAATTACAAGTTTGCACGTAATTCGGGGGTTTCATTTAGGTCCAAAACGAGACATGCTAGCTCAGGAGTTTTTAATTCTAGGATGGTAACATTGAAACTATAGGACATTTATTGTTCAGATAAGAGTATTTTTATAGTTACAGTTTATTTAGTCCTAACGGCGATTGTGTTTTACTGGTCTTGTTATCCTAGACATTGATAACTCAATGTTTAATTGATATATATATATATATATATATATAAATAATAAGTAAATTTAATATTCAAAAATATATTTATATAAATATTTATACATAATATCATCTCGTTTAAATATTTAAGTACCTGGGAGACCGAGCTTTGCTCGGTAGCTTTGTGTAAAATCGTATTTTTTTTTGTAAAATTGCATTTTTACAGGAAATACCACTATGCAGTTGAACTTAAAATGCAAAACTGTATCTTTATACAAAATTTCATCAAATTCGTTCGAGCTGTTTCCGAGATTCAGATTATATATACATACATATATACAAGAATTGCTCGTTTAAAGGTAATACCTTTTGATAGACAAGTAGTTGTTATAAAATAATCATGTTATAACCAAATTAACCAATAAAGATTTTCATACTTATATTAACTTCTAAAAGCATTATATAACTACCAATAATAGTTTTAGCAAAATAACAAGAAGGATTACGGTTAAACTGTAATTCAATAATAAATAAAGGGTAATGAATGTATCCTTTTTAAAACTCAAAGGCGAAAGGGTATGACGAGTCTATGGAAGGATATAATGTGGACTTCTAAATAGGTACCTATCACCATAGCACCTAAACTTTTACTTGTTTAATTTTTATCGATATTCCAGTACACACCCTACCTTACCCTACATTTTGAGTGAATGAACGATTAGCTGTGTTTCACAAGTAACATAATCGAAATAGGATGCCTATGTTATTAATGCTATTACATCCTTTTGTGACGGCACGCGGGTAGACTTACAAACATACAGGTTCTTACATAGCTTACCCCTATGGGAGAAAGAAAAAAATAAAAGATTTTTAGAGCATGCAAAAGCTATAAAACCTTCATTCTGTGTAATCTGGACTTCAGTATTCAGCTTGAGCTAACACCTGGATCTTTCGATGTTGATATAAGCTCGAGACAATGTCTGTAAATGTCGAGCTTTCAAAAAACTAAGTAAGTTTCAACGTACAGTGCCGCAGTGCCATGTTTGTTGGTATCTTAACATAAGGTAATTATTGTAATCTATTAGTAAGATTACGTTTTAGTATTCTTGAGATAAAAATATATGAAATTGTATGCATTTAAAATGATATACTGGACTGATTGTAGCGCAGAGAAGTTGTTATATAAAGGAATATAAATGTGTAGATTACAAGTAGGTTCTGATGTGTTTTATGGCCATAGAGCCTATGTTTTAAATCTCAGTGTTGTAATAAAGAATATGAAATAGTTTTTGTGTATTATTCTCACTTTTAACAAGATTGCCAGTTAAGAAAATACCTCCTCGGCGATCGATTTGAGACAACCACATATACTGTAAGTGGTTATATTATTATATTAATACACGAAGAGAATTCTTTACCCCTTTTTAAGAAAATTTTGCGAACGTAGTGACGTAAATATTTACGGTTTATATATAGAAGAAGTGCAGAAAGCTAAAAATTTTAAACAATATATCTTACAACTTTAAAAATTACGTGAAAACGGTTTAATGAAATTACACGCGTCCAGTATATGTGATTACCTGCCATGGTAAGTAAATCTATACGATGACAGCTCAAGTTATACTGGCCAAAAAAAAAACCATGGTTGAAATTCGATCACCACGCGATCTCTAGTTTATTTAATACTAGCTGTTGCCCGCGACTTCGTTCACGTGGTCATTCAAATTTATCCCACGGGAATCGATTTTCTGCTCAATTTTTTTAATTTTTAAACATAAAAAAAAGATGAATGAAGTCGGTTAAGTCGTTCTCAAGTTATGGCGTGACCAAAGGAAATGGGATTAATTTTCATATATATAGATATAGATAGGTATAAAGTATAAATTTTGATTTTCCTTGTTCTTTGTCAACGTCACATAAAAACCCTAAGTTTTCACGTCCGAAGTTGTTTTAAAAGTCTCTGATAGTAAATTTTGGAAAACTAATCGTTTGGGGAATAAATGCTCCACCAGCATTACCAGTTAAAACACTCGTCACTCATTAAACTTCTTCAACACCGGTTGGTGCCAGAATTTCTTGGCGAGATATGTAGGTAATCCCCGAAACTCATCTATGTTCCATACTATATTAGCAGCTTGCAAATATGACCAAAAGGATAATGCTTGCTTAGAATTATTGATCGTCAATGAAACGGTGTGTTGAATTCAATGAATGCTGAAGAACGAGCCAAGCTCGTAGGTTCTGAATTTTGAGAAGAGGTTTCTTACACATACACACACGCCTATATCCCCCAAGGGGTAGGCAGAGGCGTATTAAACCCCCACATTTTGCCGATTCGTGGGTTCGATTCCCACTCAGACAAATAATTGTGTGATGAGCACGACCATTTGTTCTGTGTCTGGGTGTAATTTATCTATACTAAGTATGTATTTAGAAATATATAAGTATGTTTATCAGCTGTCTGGTTACCATAGTACAGGCTAATTAGGACCCACTTACGTAATAGGGGGTAAGCCTATTGCCGTTAACCTGGCACTTTGGGAATTAAATGGGAAAATTGGGAAAATATTAAAAGGAAAACGTAGGTAAGAAAGGAAGGCAATGGAAGGAAAGGGTTTTGCTTATAGGGATGGAATAGGGACTGAAAGAAATAGCTCGAGCTGGTCAAGGTCGCGTACCGAGCTGGCAGTCTCTCTAACTTAGGTGATTTCTTCTTTCCTCGAAAACTCCCTTAAAACGTATCTTGCGCAAAAGCAGCAAATATTGTGCTTCATTTTGTCTGTGTTCTATATACGAGGGTACCTTGCCGTGTTCAAGATACGTAGTTGGGGGCCCAAGGTAGGTACACTATCGCAACAATTTCTTTTAGCATGCTTTAAAACACACTTGAGTAACAAACAACCATCCATCCATCCAAACTTTCACATTTATAATATTAGTAGTAGTACCCAAAATTACAGCCAACCTTCCTATTTTCATGGCTCATAGACAACACATTGTTGTAGCGACCAATACACTGGTTAATTAGAGAGGCTTTCACAAACTGGCCAACGATAAACTAACATTACTCGATGAATGCATGTGCTGTTATGTAGTTAATTAATGAGACATGTTTAGATTGGTTGTTGATTACACTGGAAAATATTTATAGCTGGGGAATAACTGGTTTGTTGGTTAATTAATAGTGAATAAATAGAGGAAACCAACAGTCTACGGTTTTCGTTTTCCATCAGGCGATAGGCAATAAAAAGCAGCTCGAATGGGTAAAGTTAAAGATTTTAAATCGTACGTATGTTTTTATTTTGGAACTATTCCCTCAGTTTTTAAGAAAATCTATAAAAACTAAATTCGAATTTTTTTTAGTTGGCTTTTATAGATTTTGTCAAAACCTTCCACCTGCTTTTATCACAAACCGTGGTAAAAATACCTGGAAACGCAAACGGTCATAACTTGTAAACAGATAGTTTATTTCATTTTTTTTATATTGTAACTGCATGCTAGAGTATATATACCCTTTCAGTGATTTAAGTAAACGTTGTATTTTCAAATTTTGCATACACGAAAAAGTTAGTGCAGTAAAAAAGTCAGGATCACAAAAGTCGACGACTGTGCGCCCTCTATAAATGGTCTCAGGTCTTATGTACGTGTCTGTTATAAACAGGGTGACAGATTCTATCGAAAATCAACTAAGGTATTCAAATTTCATTTATTTTTCAATAAAAGGTATAGTAAGAAAAGCGTTTCTGACCTTTAACTTTATTCACAAGTTTACAGGCTTTTGTATTATTGATGTAGACCACATTTTCTTCAGAATCGTCGAGTCGGGTTCGTCCCAGTTGAAAAGCTTAAATAATTTAGAAAGATCTCTCTGTCGATAAGGGTAAAGGAAAAGGTTTCATGAAACGGCCTAGACAAGACAAGTTACAGCGAAGCGCGTTACTGCTTCGTTGGAGTTGAATGGGTGTTGCGTCCAAAATTCACAATGCAGACAGCCCACCTAAAAGGAGTAGTACGAATTATTTATAAGTTCATCCACATCGTGTAGTTACATTTACATATAAATTTCGAGACATGCATTGTTTTGTAGTGAGTGATATTATTTATGTTACTCTTAAAACCAAGAAAAAAACTTAAGTATCAATCAATCAATCAATCACTGCTGGACCTAGGCCTCTCCCAAAGCATCCGGTCCTCTTCCTTCCGCATCCAGTCCATCCCCGCTACCTTCTTCAGGTCGTCGTTCCATCTGCTGGGGGCGTCCTACCTTCCGTTGACTGATTCGCGGTCTCCACTCTAGGACCCATCTGTTCCGACCAAGTATGAGACTTAAGAGACTAGTAAATATTAGCCTGGCTTTGACTATCGTGTATTTCTATGTAATTATCATATTTTTTTTCTTGTTCAACTACTCACCTATTTTATATAACGTTATTATTTCCAAAAATACTGGAACCTACCTAAGGTCATCGGAATGTATATACATGAATACCAATAGGCTCCACATAACGATAATTATTTTAAACTCCAGGCTGCTCAGTTGAGGGTTATATTGGATCTATGAGACGAGATTAAATCGCTGACTATTTTAAAAATATGGTTGCAGACACCTGTCTGCTTGTTACTATATAATTCTTTACTCACATTGAATTCTGTTCAAAATTGTAGTGATTTTTTGGTGAACTGACTGAGTATATGAATTAAGAATTATGTAGAATATAAGAGACCTTTCTTAAGTTAGATATTTCGGTTTTCCAAGCCGGTAAGACGATGAAATGCAAAAGTTTCTATCAGTTCGCAAAGCTGCGGGTAATAACTACATTATAATATTCAAAGTCCTATTTGAACTTTGATTTTATCTGTCATTTGATATGTAGGTTAACAACTTGTCAAAAACTTTGGCAAAAACCAGTAGACTATAATATAATATATAATCCTTTCGTGTGCTTTCTTATTCATACCATAGGTACGCTCTTACAGATAGCTTATGTAGAATTTGAACTGGGTTATCTTACGAATATACCTATATTTTCAAGCCTCAGCTGTAGGATTATCGTAAAAATTATGTCAAAAGCATATGGAGGTTTTATGGCCTCTCCAGAAAACTTTGAATTGTCGACAACTTTTAACTTTCACGTTCCATGATAACATAATTATGTTGTCGGGAATTAACGTGATCGCGTTATTTCAAATCAACATAATTATAATTATAAAAGAACTTAATACACAGCTTAAGGATGCTTAAGGAGTTCATCGCGAACAAACAACGTGACATGAATTTTATATATAAATAGATTATTATATTGTATACTCTCGAATTGGGTTACTTCGCACTGACTGAGGCAGTCCAATTGATACTAGCTCGCTCAGTGAAAGTTCTCAAGCAGATTATACAACGCTCAAATATCAACCAATGGGCACGATCACCTAGACTGGTCGGTTTTAGGCACGTCTTAGGCGTCCATTAGACGCTCATGCAAATGTCAATCATCACCAAAAGTCATGATTGACGGATGTTAGTTGGTGATTGATAAATAATATCGTCATCAAAATCACATCATGCAACCGTCAATCACTGTATTAGACCATAGGTTATTCGTCAATCACCGTTTTGATTTTGGCAAAACTGACAGCGAGACCTATCGTGTAATGGGCGCCTTAGTCCGTGTCACGTTCGGTATTTTAATTACCATACGCAAATTGGCGTACTTAGTGGTAATAAAAATTGTGCTCCAATTAATCATCGCTATCTCCTGTAGTGAAGACCAAACATCCGACCTGGCGTTAAGGTTCAACATGAAAGGCTAAAAGTTTAATGAAATAACTGTCAAAAGTTCGCCCGCAAATATCGATGGTCGCGATACCGAGTGTAGAACAACTGTGGGCTTATGTTGAATATCTTTCAAGAATTAGGTTTTGAAACAAGGAAGTAAAGATAGTTAAAGATATGTCTATTTCTGTAATATTCTTATTTCGTTCAATCGCTAAAATTGAGAATATTTATTTAGAAACACACGTACATATACCTACATGAAATAAGAAAAATATTTTTATTTGCTAACTCGATTCTTTATCGCTTATCCGTTTGCACTTAATTGAGCTGCCATTGATCACGCTCATATAACTACAATGTCATTGTGACACTACGGTGTCAGGGATGATTTGAAGATAGAGTTCGAAGGTGATCATTTAACTCTACAACAGAAACCTGTTAAGTTTTGGCTTGTTCAATTTGACAGTGTTCAGGATCCAGGGATGCGTCCAGAATTAAGTTCAATAGGTTGTATATAATCAATACAAATAAATAAAATTGAGTGTCTGTTTGTAATGTCAAATTAATAGATTTTTTTAAGCTCATACAAGTTTTTGCACGATACCTAAAAATCAGTTTTTTTTTAAATTTTTGTCTGTCTGTCTGTTAGTTCCGACTAATCTCCGAAACGGGTGGACTGATTTACGACTTTCACTGGCAAGTAACTGGTGTTATAAGGAGTAAGGCTACTTTAGGCTAAGTTAGGCTACTTTTATTTTCGAAAAATATATAAATATGTAGGTACACGCGAGCGAAGCCGCGCGAGAACTGCTAGTTATGTAAGTATATGTACGGGAATTGACGCGATCACGTAATAGGTATTACATACCTTTGAATTACCTGACGTTGCGACCAGGTTGCATTGGTCGTGGTCACAGGCTGACTCCCGTAGATACGTATACTTAATTAGTACTTAGTTGTCTTAGGCGAACGAAAAACGCGAATTGTGTGTTTTGTGTCCTACGTAGTCGCGTTATTCAGGTTGCGACACTACGCGACGAAGTGCGGATTTGTTTTCTACGCTTCGAGATGACGAGACGCAACTCTGATGACTTGAAGATGTGCATAAAATTTGACATGTCGTTTTTAAGCATTATTTAGACCGTTAAAACTCTCCAAATTTATTTCGCTCTAAATATATGATATTTGTTATCTTCCTTCTTTTTTTACGATTTTTTGGTAGGGTTGATTACTTGAAATATAAATTTTCTTGTAACAACGCAGTATACTTACGTATGGGTAAAATATTAATGAACTAAGATCTCTGTATGACTACAAAGTAGGGTGTCGCGAGAAGTACTGGTCGCATTATGTAGCGCAACATCGCGTGGTTAGGTACGTGTCGTGTCGCTCGCTTAGTACAACGGGTTATAAAGGGATTTTAATACTTATTATTTTTATCTAAAATTATTTTATTAATTAAACTAATTCCTACTAAAACTTACTTTGTTTTACATTTTTCCTGTGTTGAAATGTAAATTCCCATGTGAATATAATTCAACAATTATTATTATTTTTTTTTTACATAAAATGTACACCATTATGTGAAGTCCCTGACTCCTGAGTTAGGCTCATAGACCTGTGTTACAGAAGTCAGTGTCCTCTCCCATTATGAGGTACACAGAAATCTTATGCAAATAACAATTTGACATGAAATACTAATTTCTTGTGTTTAAATTGATTTTTAAGTTACTTATTTTTGCAGTTAGTGTTTCAAATCCTTTTATTATAATTCTACTACAAGTTTATTCCATTAAAACTACAAAATCTAAATTTGTTTAACATTTTCCCCGAAACTAATTCAACAATTTTCAAATGCAATACTCGTTATTAGTTTCTCGTTACGAAACGAACGAACAATGTCGTCCGGAACGAGGACTTCATTTCCTACGCTTTCATATTTTAAGAAACTATTTTTAATTTCGTAATAGTTTTGAGAGTAAAAATCGGAAAAATGTCTTATTTATATTAGGTACAATGTACAATTACCTATGTTACCAGTTTGTCTAACTATCTATAGAGTAGATAGGCAAACTATAGACTAGATTATAGATAGACATATAACTATATAATACACTATAGCATTTTGTTTGTCGCGTGGAAACTCCTACGGGTCACCACCTCACCGGGGCTAAACGGTAAGGTGATGAACTGGCCTGACCCTGATATTTTATATCAGGGCCAGGGCCACGGTTGTACCTTCGAAAGGAAATGCCTGAGAGCCCCGACTTGGCCGCCTGTTGAACAACAGATGATCCCGTCATGGTGTGTGAGAAGCTTTCTCCCTCTAATTCAAAGAGGTGCGCGCGGAACAGGTCGCGCAGGCGCGGCGTCACCTCGCCCTCAGCCCTCGGGTAAGCGGTCATTGAGGCAGCACTTACACAAAACGAACTGTCTCAAAATATGTAGGATTATTGGTACGGCATAAACAGGAGACGAAAATAAGCACGCTTTAAATATCTTTTGTTTTCACTTATCCAGATACCTTCTACCAGATCTACCAGATCTGTGGTGTCTTCCACATAAAGCAAAAACATACTGTCCCTGTCCCTGTCCCTCCCTCCCTCTCCATGTCTCTCTGACGTTGTACATGTAAATATAAGAAACTCGGCTCCGTCGTATGAATTTATACGTACGTACGTACGCCATACGTAGAAACAAAGGACAGACGACAGACGGACATCAGGGTCACGTGTCCTGACGCGAGTTTAACATTTTTTACCCATCCCAAAAATAATTCAAGAAAGTTACATATCTGTTAGTAAAAAAACGTGACACTTAGAGGGCAGTTTAACATAGGCATGGGTAATATCGCTTTTACATCATATCAAATCGTATCTATGTATCGGTTTAGAATATCGGATATCGCATTCATATATATCAATATCTATATATTGGTGCCGATTCTGTTACATCACTCTCTAAACTATTTTCTGACTAAATTTTTTACATATAAGATGTGAACCTTGTACACTTCGAAACAAGGTCTTATTTCAAATTTAAACAAGTAGGTAACATATGTCGCTATCAAAATAAGCAATGTATTTGTCGACTATGGTCTGACACGCTTAAATAAACTTTAATACTATGTAGCGAGAGCTATCCGTTGAATGCCATCTCTTTTGCTCTGTGTTTTTAGTAAGCGTCTTCGTAGGTGTCGATTAAAATAACGTCATCTTAGTTCGTTTTGAACAAGTTTTTATACGGAATTTGAATAATTGGGGACTATTGCTGAGTGGCAATTATACGGCATTTGAATAAATGGGGACTCTCGCGGGGTGGAAATAAAGTTGACTATACGTTGACAGGTTTAGTGAAATTTAGTGGCGCTGAGAAATAGATGCCAGTAACAAATAGACCTTGTCACGAAGTAGACAAGTTTGATTTCCTATGAAGAAACTAGCAGCGCAACGGCGCGGCGGTTTCACCCGCGTAAGTAAAAAAAAAGTCCCTTTCAAATTCATATCGATAAAAATAAAAATCTAAAAATTGAAACGACTAAGATTTTGATTTCGAGTGTACTGTCACACCTCTGTGACATACAATATTTCTGGCAGGTGAGACTCTGTACTGAGTTATATAGAACTGTACTTTTAAAATGTACTTAATGTAGTGTATATATACACTATATTAAGTACAAATGTATATCAAATTCTGTAACCAAATTACAAAACCAGTATACAGTTTAAGCATATACACGATTTTCGATAACATTTTTGACGAGGGTTCAGTGTGTTAAGTTTATCTGAAAGGCTTTGCGTTACATACTTTATTTTAACATTCAACATTTCATTTTGAAGAAAATCTATGTCATATCCATATATAGATCAGCGAATGAAGTTAATTATGAGGCCACGGAAGAAGATGTAATTATTGGTGCTTCAAAGTACTTTCTCGAATTGCTATTTCGCCATTAATAATGTACGACTAGGATATATTCATGGACAAAACTTTTATATAGGATCTTCAGGAGATTCTTAATTATTACAACAGGCGGGGCCGGCTTTACAGAGGCTTCACAACGTCTTTTCAACGTGCGCACAAATAGCGCTCTCACAAACCTCCTCCTTCTTGTACTTGATTGTGTCGACGCTAACTATCCCGGTCTCAATGAGGCGTAATTCGATAATCTTGAGTGTCTTCTAATTTTGATCCAAACTAAGATACTTATATATAGATATATACAAGAAACTTAAAAAGCCCACTTTCGTTAAATTCGCGAACTAAATGCTGACAAAATAGTTAGCTACTTCGTAACTCTCCTTATAATCAGGACTTAAACAATTTGAAAGATCTTTCTGGAGTGCTTAAGTATTTAGGACATTCCCGGGCACTATTTAGTCAAGTAATCCTTGACAAAGTTACCCGTATTCTAGTAAAACATGGCCTTTTAGAGGATTAGCCCACTAGGGTTGGCACGTACCGAAAGTACTATAATTGGTTTTGAGTGCCTAGTGCTATTTCGACCATTTCTGATCTTCTGTAGCGCACTCTTGCTTTATGGTTTACTTCTCAGACTTATGACTTATTATCTTATGAGCAGTGATTGTTTCCTGCGGTTGATACTTCGGTACCGCATTAGTGATCCACTAGAGCATAGACTTTGCATTGTAAAAGTACCATTAATTTTTGTACATAGTAAGTCGCATTTCTTTTTTTTATACTAGATACTATATGCTCTACCTGCAGTGAAAACGTTTTACAAAACCGATCTATTGCAAATTAACGTGCACAACTCTAAATCTGAACATCTGATGTCATTTATTAACAATAATAATAACCTCGTAAAATGAGAGTTGTTTTATTTGAATTATTCGGTAACATTGGCCATTACCCGTTTTATCTCGCTACAAAATGAAAAAAAGTGTAAATAAAAACACAAGTTATTGTTTTGTTGAAAATGTTAAATGCTGAGAGAGGTGGTGACGCTGTTATTTTGGTAATTTGTGTACGAGTTCATTTTTATTAATATAATATTTTTCTACATATAGTACTCAGGACTACAGGACCATTCCTTGTTTTGCGAAACAAATTTTATAGAACTATTAGATTATTAGGTAGAGTATTAAAATATACAATGTTCCGTACGAAACTTTTATTTTCTTACAAGATTCTGGCTATAAACAAATGTTTAACACAAGAGACACGAGAAAAATTAACTTACACATTCATTCGAGTTTAATGAAGAACTACATAATACGTATATTTTACGTTCAAAATCACAACTGTTTGACGTTTGTCGAGAGCATAATTTATGACATGTGACGAATTGGCGGGAGACGTTTGTTCTTTAATAACATAATCTAGAAAATCTTTGACACAGATAGGTATAACTGTTATAAACATAAATGGTTATGAACTTAAAAATGTATTCACGAAAGATTAGCATAAATCAATAACATATTTTTAGGTACAATGTAAACAAAATATGATAATCACATAATATGTTGCAGTTCAAAATTCAGAGGCAGAACCAAGTCAATAGGTACTTGGTTCTTTTGCTCCAATTAAATAAAATATTACAGTAAAAATATATAATAACGCTTCTAGTTGTTTAAAAATATGTTCAAGAAAGATAATATTATAAAAATAACAGCTTTAAAAGATATTAATTGCTGTAGTTATGTGATGTATCATTTAACAGACACTCTGATAATAATGTGTTCCGTTAAACTACAATGCCAACGCTCTTCGAAGTCATTAAATATGGGTATAATTTATTCGTATTTTGTACACTAATGATGGTGCTTAATTTCCCAAAACGATAGTTAAAAATCTTATACACAATAATCATCAACAATGTTATATGCAATACTTATAAATTTCATCAGTTATGGTAGATACATTTAATAGTCTAAAAATAAGCGTCTCTGTGTATTATAAGGTATGAAGAATCTTAATAAAGAATTAAGATAATTAAGAAAAAAAATCTACTACGGGATTTTACTTTATCTCCTACAATAATTAAAAACTTAGCTACAGTAAAGGCACCTGCGTCATTACATGGTTGGTTAACCTGTACACTTCGTAATTATAGGGCGACCACAAATTCAAATGTCGGCCTCAGGTATTTTGGTGTGCGGAAAACATGCGGTCACCGAGGGTAATGAGCACGGACATTTAGGTCGAATCCGTCTTTTTACCTTTGGATACCCCTTCCGAAACAAATTGATCTGTAGAATTTATTTTTATTTTTTTATTTTTAACTTTAATACGCATTGCGTGCATTTTTTTTTCTGTTATTATACCCTTTCACAGGAGTATATAAATATTGCAACTATCAAGGAATAAAGCTTATTTCTCATAGTATGAAAGTCTGGGACAAATTAATTGAGAGAAGAGTGAGAGAGGAGAGTGTGATAAGAATTTGGTTTTGTGCCTTATTTGCAATAAATCAAAATCAAAATTATTTATTTCAAGTAAACCCATTGTAGGTATTTTGAATTGTCAGGAGGAGTCAGTCAGTGTAAGTAGGTCGTGAAGCTAGTTGCCTGTTCCAAAACGTAGATCCTATGAAGAAGAACAGGCAAGAAACTCCAAGGACACTCTTTTCCAACATAAACATGTTGGAAAAGAGTGTCCTTGGAGTTTCTTAGGAGTCTAAGGAATAATAAGCGTATCATAACTACAATGTCAACAGTGTATAAAATAACACCAATGTTCTATAAAATTTACAATGTCAATAATAATGCTCAAAATATGAATAAATAATCTATAATCTATCTCATTGACAGCGTGACTGTGGAGCAGGACCGGCATTTTGCCAAGCATTTTTATCATCTAAATAATGATCTAGTTTATAATATGCTCGTTTACATAGCGCGCGTTTTATACAAGTTTTAAATTTCTTCTCACTTAGTTGAAGAATATTATCAGGTATTTTATTATAGAATTTAACGCAGTACCACATAAAAGATGTTTGCACTTTTGCTAACCTAAATTTTGGTTGAACTAGTTTATGTCCATCTCTAGTAACATAATTATGTCTTTCACGCCGTTTTGTAAAGAGATGAAGATTTTTTCTAACATACTCATGATGTTGTCATAAATATATTGACAAGGCACCGTCAGGATATTAATTTCCTTAAATAGATCCTTAAGGGATTCGCGACTACGTAGATTATAAATGGCTCTGATAGCTCTTTTTTGCAGAATGAATATCGATTCTATATCTGTAGCACGCCCCCATAATAATATACCGTAAGACATGACACTGTGGAAATAACTAAAGTATATTAGTCGCGCAGTATCTATTCTGTGAATTGGCGGACTTTCCTTACAGCATATGCTGCAGAACTTAGCCGCTTCGAAAGAGATTTTAAGTGAGGGCCCCATTGTAATCTCGAATCTAGCGATATCCCTAAAAAAACAGTTTCATTTACAAATTCTAACTTTTGCTTATTTAATAAGATGAGATACGCGAATGAGAAGTACAAACGGGCGCACAACAACTTGCATATGGTGTTTGTTACCCTGGAAAAGGTGTATGATGGTACCTCGAAAGGTTTTATTTTGCTTTGAAAGAAGAAAGAGTGCCTGCTAAGTATGTGGAATTAATTCGTACTATAAACAGAGAGTCTAGCACTCATCGGTCACTGGAAACACCGAACAATTCAGGGTATCTGTAGGCTTTCCCCAAACATTGGCCTTAAGTCCATATCTCTTCCTATTGATAATGAATGAGAGCATCCGTTATTAATAGGACATATAGGAGAGGCACATTGGTGCATGATGTTTGCAGACGACAATGTGTTGGTCGAACGGCTCACTCCTACAAAGTGATGGCACAATAGAAGGGACTGTCCATCATCAAATCAATACGACGTGGACTAAAGGACGGCAGGTAACAGGAACAATATATAATCCTAGACTTCCTGTTAAACTAAAAGGAAAGATCTATAAGCCGAAAGACGCCTGCGCATAGCTGAAATGCGAATATTGAGAGGGATGTGATGTGACTAGGATGGAGACAATGTGAGGCATTAATATATTTAGAGGGAGTCAGAAAGTAGCGCCAGTTGATGAAAAGTTGATCAATCAAACAGTTATCGTGATATGGACATGTGATGCCGAGGAATGAGGCAAATGGAGTTGTATGTATGGAAGTTAACGGGTACAAAAGTAGAAGACGACCAGTAAGAGATGGATAAATTGCGTGAAAGAAGACATGGCTAGGAAAGAAGTAAGCAGTGAAATGACAAATGATAAAATAGAATGGACGAAAAAAACATACTGCGCCGACCGAAAATAAAATTGGGAAAAAGGTAGATAGATGTGGACAGGATTGTATAAATACTTTAGATTTTTTAGACTATGTATGAAAACAACCTAACGATGAGTCTGATAGCAATAAAGGGGAAACTGCGAATAAACATCCCCAAAACCGAAAATGACATTTATACATTGCAAATTTATCCATTTTTAACGACAGAGAAACAGTATTACGTCAGTATTGCTATTAAACCGAGTACTTTAGGATAAAGTTCTAATCCGAAGAGAAAATATGCTGACCGCTACTTCTTTTAATTAATATTCAATTTAGATATGCAGTCGTTTCTCACCCCTTTACTGCAAATAACGGACTAATAAAAACTGGATTTAAATCATCTCTGCCTTTAAACTAATTCTGTTGTAAGTTCACACTTTGTCATAAGCCAAGCAATGTTAAATTAGAAATTAATTTAATCAATCTAAGTAATGGTTGCATAAAAGAGACCACTTTTGAACAATTCTTTTTTATATCTATTCGAGTATACATTTTAGAGTGCCATATTTATCGAAGTGTTTCATATACATTAGTTTTAATATAGCAGATTATGACGGGACTGCGTGGCAGCTAAATATAGGAGCTGGCCGAACAGCTTTGTCAGTTGACTGAGCAACCGGGTCGGGGGTCTGTAGTCATGCGGAGTATCAATCTTTACTAATATTATAAATGCGAAAGTTTGTTTGTTTATTTATTCCGTTCTTACGTTTTCTCGCTTTAACTACTGAATCAATCATCATGAAATTTTGTATAATCATTGTCAGGGAAAAGGGAAAGGTACCTTTCATCCAGTAAAAGGTACTGTTCTCAATTTTTAATTGCTACATACTCTAACCTCTACTATGTATATAGGATGTATAAACAAGTGTCGTATACACTGCATCAGCCTTGCCGATATGTAGTGCAGTCGGTGGAGCTTCAAATCATATCAATTTTTGCTGTGACTCTGCACAATTACGTTTTTTGGTAGGAATCGATCGGGAACAACCTATAGAACAATATGTAGGGGTTGCACATTGTTCTTATGGTAGGAATTTTGGTGAAAATTCAAAAACTACAAAATTTTAGTAAATTACTCTTATTCTGTTGAAGATAATCAAGCTCAACAATACTCAAAATCTTTCTTATGATGATGCCTATCTGCCTATTAAATTTGATTTCATTAAAAAACCATCGAGTTATGCCATTTTGCAACCAAGGCATTCCGATCGATTCCTACCAGAAATGCAATTATGCAGTCACAACCATCGCCTGGCAGTCGAATTTCGACCGGTTTAAACGTCTTGTTTTATTTAATTGACCAGTATAACTTGATCTGTCATTGTATAGACTTCTGTAAAATGACAGGTCAAATTATATACTGGACACATATTGTTTATTATCACACACACCTCGCCCCTCCGCGCCTCGGCACTATAGAACTATGCCGCGCGAAGACTCAGCCCTCTTCCGCTCCAGACTATGACGAATCGTCGTCCATCTCCAATCCATCTGCCCGTGCCGGGAGCTACGTCCAAAGCCTTTGCAAGATATTCACGACCTGTGCCTTACCTAGATAAAATCCTAATTCTGTTAAATAACTTTTCTACAAGTTTAATTATAAACTGTGAAAGTGGTTAAACGTGTCTAATTCCTCTCCTCACTTAAATTTACCTTCGGGGAACCACGTGTAAACCACGAGGCCACCCTGTACGTTACAAGAGGTTTATAGGTCGGGCGACCCTTGAAATTGAAATAGCCCCATTAGCGAACACTAACGAAGACAGCAGTTAATAGTCACTGCTGCAAGTGTAGCATCTTATTTCTGCTGGTGATTAGGATTGACAGAGTTCTATACGCGTTAGGAGAGAGGTTTTCGACGCCTGTCTTCTTTCTTAATAAAATATATACTTTCAAAATGTAGCTCTATAGATGACATTGCCCTGAAAAATACTCACAAGTGTTAGTTTTACACGCATAGCCAAGTAATAGTACAGCTAATAGTACAGTTGGTGTGGAAGTATACCGTGTGAATGTCACCTCTAGTTTTAAGAGTTTTAATATGGGCACTGGTAATCACTTAAATGTATAAAAATAATGGTATTTAGCAGTAGCCCAGTAAGTAGTCAGTCACACGAGTATCAATTAAAAAAATTAAAGTTTCTCTGACTCAGTAACAAAATTAAAAACAGTAAAAAAATTAACATTACCATGTTATTCGAATATCAATGAAGTCATAGAATACTAAACTTCAAATCAAACAGATCAGTGGAATTTCTCACATCACATCCTTTCAAGGATTAGAAAAGAACTTATGATCTTTAAACGTCCGAACAGATTTCCCTAAATAACTAAGAACAATCTCGATCGAGTAATCTATCAAACAAAGAAAAACTAAATCAAAATCAGGCAAAATATTGGTGGGGGCTTAAACATACGTAGGTACTAGTAAAACAATAACAAAGCCAAATGCATTTCGAAGCCGAATCAAAGCACCTTTTACACTCTATATTAGCAGTTACTTTGTATACAAACATGCCATTAGATGACATTGTCGAAGATTCTATCAATTCGGAGCGAGTTAATGGCCTTTTTATGCCTTCCTTCGTAAGTAGAATGCGATGAAAAGGAAGGGTTTATATACAAGTGTAAGGCCATGGATGTTTACATGTGTATATGATTCTAATAATTATCTATCACATTTTACATTTCTTGAAACCTGAAAGGTAAATTTATAATTTGCCTATACTAGTGCTTCAAATTCGGAATACCACTTAAGAACTCCATGAAACAAGCTTGACTTAATAATGTGGGGCTTATAAGTACAATTTCCTTTTGTATTTTCTGAGTAAAATAGCTGAGAATTGTTTAATTTTCTTCAAAGAAAACTAATAATGGTTTTATAACGGCCAACTGTGCTAAAGGTCACATAAATATCTGCCTATATCTTGGGAAAAAAAACACTCATGTTACTTCCGTACTATTAAAAAATAACTAATTTATATTATCATCGTGTCGCTAGTAATAATTCAGTTGGTGTACTTATGTCTTAGTGGCCTCTCCAACTTCAGGACATATTTGTACGCGACCCCGGCCTCTTCGAGCTATTGCAGTCTCGGTCCCGTTCCTAACCCGAGACCTGCAGTATTCCCTAACCTGTCTTCCTTCCCCTGTCCACTTTCCCTGTTCCAATCTACCTTGTTACTTTTTCCCATCTCAAAACGATAATATTCCCAAAGAGGGTTGGCGTCAGGTAGGCGGCCGGCCATAAAAAGAATCAGCCAAAACCTTGTGCAGTATGAAAACATAATTATTGCGCCGACCAGAAATAGAATTGGGACAAGGGAAGGTAGATGATGTCACTAGTAATAATTGAATTTAGGAAGACTTAAACAATGTATATTTAAAATAAACGAATAGTTTTAAAGGTGATTAAAATGTTATTATATATATATATATATTACTAAATTTATATTATATAATTTTAGTCAAATAAACAAAATTCGTGACTACGTTCAATATCTTGCAGAAATCTGTAAACGTAAAAAATTTCTTTATAAAATGAAAGACTATTTTTTTGGACTATTATTTAGCGATAATTATTTCACTAAAAGTAAAATCGGCAGATATAATTAATTTAAGACCATTTACAACGAAGTTCTTCCAAACAATTAGATTATCTAGTTGTTTGACAGATGAAGAGATTGTCGAATGAGTTCCAAATCTTTTACAAATCTTACTTAGATAATCTACTCGAGATCTTCTTTGAAATGTCCTCGTAGTAATTCAATCAAATACCCTTAGTAGCTCAATTAATTCTTTGTTACAAACAGGCGATGAGGCTTATGTTTATTTATGTATAGTCTTATGTTGCAAGAGAATAAGTTAACAAAAAACCTTCTAACAGATGCTTAAGCTGATAGCCAAAGAGTATACAAACACTGCTGATAGCGTTCATGTAGTCATTGAATATAGTATTGTAAAAGTTTTTAAGGTTCCATTATGTCGAAATGAAAAAAAAAGAACCCTTATCCATCCATAAATTACATCACACGAATTTCATGATTATGGTAATATTTGTGGGACCAGACACACTTACTCCCAGAACTGAATAAATGAAAACAACTGTTTTTTAAGCATTTTGTCAAATAAAAACAGGTGGAGGTAAAACCCCTCGCGTAATAGAGATATTTTTATTAATAAATATTAAATTTTAATTTTAATTTTTCAGTCGCAAGTTGAAGTTGAAAGACACCAAGCAAATTTTAATGTTTAATTTAAAATGTCCAAAAATTAAGCAGTCATGAACACAATTTTGGTTTAATATTCCTCAGTCATATCGGAGATGCTAAAATTTGGTATAAAACGGAATAGTAGCTCGTTTAAAGTTTATAAGTGAATGACATTAATTAGAAGTTTTGTAAATTGAGTTGTGGTTCTTAACTTTGACGCTAACCGCGAGGCCAAAGATAGTTCGGTTAGCCTTAGAATAATAAACAAGAGATGAAGAGAAGAGAAGTTGCTGAAAGCATACTGATACTGTTTATTACGTCCTTTTAATATTAATTAGCTGAAAAAGAAGTACATGGCTTGCTGAATGGTAAGTGGTTAGTGGTAAGTATTTATAAATGCTTACAACAACTTTAATATCACTTTCGCTTTGCTAACCACTAGTGCAACAGTGACGAAACCTTTTTATATACAATTTACTTGGCAATCAAGTACGGGGCCCTGTTGCTGTGTGACTACTGGTGCCTTTTCTCATCGTACACGGGTTATCACCTTACGGCGCTGGCGGTGAAGTGATACGTCGGAATCAAACCGTCTAACGGCCGTTTCCAATACCTAACCAAAGTTAGCGATAGATAGTTATCTCCAAAAAAAACAGGGAAATCTTATCTCTCTATAAGCGGCTTTTCTAAATCAAAGATAAGAGCTATCTTTCTGCAACCAACAAAACCTTTTTCGCGCTGTTCGTCTCATCTATCTAAACGTCACAAGTAAATCTATTGTAAGGGACTCGGGTGTACCCTAACCTAGGAAGGAAGCCTCCCAGAACCCTGCGTGATTAATGGTGCCTATAAACAATATCTGATGACTTAGCTCACCAACGGCCATCCAAAACTGTGCCAGTATTCCCCCCACCAGAGGTCGCAGAGGCCAAGGGACGGTAGCTTGGCTTGCCGCCCTTGGCTTTTGTATCCTTACCTATTATTAAGTAAATTTTGAGTAATTTTTTTATTTGCTCCCTTCCTGGCACGGCAAACATATATTTGGACCTGGGCCAAAAACTGTATACGCCCACGTATACAGTATAACTGTAGTTTAGTTTAGTAATATGTAAAAAAAGGTGAGCATTTTAGTGGAGGGCGGGTCGTAAACTCTACGGGTTCCCTATTTGGGTATTATATTATTTAATAACATTTCAAGTAATGGAGCTTCAATAATAACGTGTACAAATAGCTTTCTCGTACGCGTCTTAAGAACAGGTTAAAACTTTACTGAAAGCTACAGTAAATTCTCCATGACATCTACATATATTTGAGGTTTACTTAAGATGGTGTTAAAGAAATAACTTTGTTTCTTGTTCAAAGTGCTACTTAAGAGAGATTTGTTGTTGAAATTGCGAAAAGCCCTTTTGACGAATGGTATCAGGTATAAACAAAGTATCTGCTATTTTTCAACTAAAATGCCTTAGTAAATAGTAACTCGAAAATAATTTTGTTTTGTACTCTACAACTTTGGCTCAAAAATTAACTATAGACTGTAGTTTCTGTTCGACTAGACGGTTAGATCTTCAAAAGACTATAAAATATCGACAATAGAATAGAAATTATAACACCTGCTTGCATATTTATGCTCATTTGATCTATATTCCAATAATAATTTGCATCTAACTTTTCTACTATCCTCTATTCACTCTAAGGTTTACTGGAAGAAAACTCAGGTTTGGGTTAAGCTCGCCTTTGCTCATACCATTTCCATGTTTTTATTAATCCACTTTTAGTGTACAATAAAGAATAAATAAAATAAAATAAAATAATTATGTTTTTAGTATCTGTGTTTGGTAACATTGCAGCTAAACAGAATTCTTATATAAAATTTATTTAATATCTGCATATCCTAAGTCCTTATTATATTATTAAGTCGACCAGTCCAAGTGCATATAGATTATGTTCTGACAGATAAAAAATAAATAATGTAATAAATTATTCTTTGATTAAATATATTTTGTTAAGATTTTAGCTCGGTTTAAGCGTCATGCAAGTATTACTTATGATATCTTTACGTCGGGTTTTTAGCTTCAATTCCCCTATTAGTAACAGTGACAGCGCGAGATTTCATATATTTAGTAGCCATACCTTATCTATAAACTTAATAATAATGTACATATGTGTATATTCCTAATAATGACATCATAATTTAGGCAAGTTGTTAAACGGGCTACTATTTACTTTAAGTTCTCGCATCTCTTTATGTCGGAGAGCATTACAAACACCCTAAGAAGATAAGGTCAGCTTAATTAGTTCGAGGTAAGCTATCCTTCGCAACGTTACTAATGCTTTCAGATGACTGCAATGGTGGTGGATCGGGAGAGAGGGGGTTAGCTAACTTCTACATGTATTGTGTAAACTTGAAATATCAACCGGGTTTGAAAAGATCTATTTGCAAAATAAAATCATTAATCATTTAGTTTTACTGTTTGCTGAAAATAATTTTCACGTGGAATACTGATATCACGTAATATAATCCACTAAAACCAGCCAGGCATCAGGTATTTTCTACCTGATACCTGGCTGGATTCTGATTTTTTATTAGGTTGGCTCTATTCTCATTAGAAAAGAGACTTACATATTACAATTCAATAAACGAATAATAATAAGATTCTGGGACATACTTCACATTGCCAAACTAAGCACAACTCGTATAGTTTGTAGTATGGATTTTAAAACACGAAAGTACACCCTGAATTATTTTATATAAAAAGTGAATAACTATTCGATATTCCCGACTTGATATTCATACAGTTATCAGTATAGTGGCTTAGGTCCAGAAAATATATTCTCTTACTTTTAAGATTTAACTGTAACGCAATAAACTTATATAAAGCAAAGGATGTAATTTAGAAGAAATTATATTTAGAACAAAGGGTTGTAACAAAATATCGCGGCTCCCTTGAGATTTCGTAAGTTGTAAACGGAGTCTTCAGTAATACGTGATCTTCGCCGTAATGGCCTCACGTAGTCCTATAAGCTGTTTGCTTTAACTGAAAATTGTATGTCTTATTTCCTATTCTGGATACTGGCTGTATAATAAATTTGAATATAGATATATGGGAAATACAGTAGCAAAATATTATTTTAAAAATATCTGGTCTTAGTGAGTAAAGATTTGGTAGTTGTAACCGGTTTACGGTTTAATAGTGGGAAAGATTCATTTGACTTTAATGTTTAAAACATTTTTTAGTGTTAGTTTTAAAAATAGTAACCTACTAAGTGATATATCGTCGTTCGTTTTATCGTCATTCTCTAAATATTAGCTCGACTTCTTTACACCGGGTAGATAAAGTGTGTATCATAAGTAAGGATACATATATACATACGATTATATTGAGGGGAATTAAAGTGATGGTTTAGGTATCCCTTTGAACTGTCTAATAACGTTTCGACAAGATACATGTACTCTTTATTGTACACAAAGCAACAGGATACAATGTTTCACTTATATCTAAATACTTACCAGTAAATGTTATGCACTATTGGCACCTTATTGCAATTTGCGATCTCTTCCAGGTACCTAACCATTTTTTTTTATTAAAAGATACTAGTAACGTGGGGCACACCTTACTAGTATTCTTGTTAACCCCTCCAGCTAAGCTAAATGCTTGTGTTAGGAGTGGGTTCACGTCAGTAGTACACTGGGTGGGGTTCGAACTCGCAACCACTTGATCGCAAGTCCGACGCTTTAGCCATTACGCTACCGCCGCTTAGATGGATACATAGGATAGAGAAACATGCATGGAAAGTGGAACTGCAGTTTACAAGGAGCCTATGTAATAATAAATAAACAATACAAAAGTACTATTTTGTCATACTTACTATTTATTATATGAATTGTTTGCAAACGAATATGATGATAAATATACAAATATACATACGTACACACACATGCTTACACAACAAGTTTCGGACAAGGACTTTACGTGGTCACAGGCTGACTGGTGTAGCGATGACCACCCTCCGTAGTCGAAGTTCAAAGTAATGTATGTATGTACATTCCCAAACCAATGCATTATTTACTATCTATAGTATTATATTATATCCTCGTGGGAGAGCCATGCTTCGGCACGTATGGGCCGGCTCGACCGGAGTGATACCACGGTCTCACAGAAAACCGGCAGTGAAGCAATGATTGCAATCCTTGTCACCGAGTGAGTGAGGTCCTAAAGATTCCTTCTCCCTCCCCCCTCTTCCGCTCTTCCCCTACTCCCACCTTAAAGGCCGGCAACGCACTAGTGACTTTTGAGTTGCAGGTGCCCATGGGCGGCGGTAGTCATTTACCATCAGGTGGCCCGTCTCCTCGTTTGCCCCCTATACCATAAAAAAATACTACTAGATATAACAACAAATTAACGACTTTCGGATTTTTTTCCTATACTTGTGATGCGAGACCTTGCTTCTTACCAAATTCCATGATTCTAGGTTGATGAGAAGTACCCTATAGGTTTGATTTACCTGCGAAATATTAAAATTTTCAAGGCTTAATGGCCGTATCTTTTGATTTCGTTGACTTAGAAGCTTAATATTTTTTTTTGCTTTACGGGACCGCTGACATAAGTATTTGATGTTAATTTCAACTTGGTGCCTCTATAGGTTCCTGAAGAAAAGGGTCTTGAAAGACATACAGATAGACAGAAATAACAACAAACAACTTTCAGATTTTTCTCTTTACTTGTGCTATCAAATCTTGCCTCTTACCAAATTTCATGATTAGTAATCTTAAAAGATTACTGAAATAGGATGTAACCAAACTAATTCATACCTAGTTCAGTAACATCTTAGCTTTCTAAATTTGCACCTGTGATTGAACACCGTGATGGTTTGAATTGGTAGATTTACATATATCGTAAATAATGTAATATTATACCCAATTTATAAGAAAACTATACATTAGAGTAAATACAAAATTAATGTTGTCACGCAGAACTAGTACTCAAATGTAATGTGACAACATTACATTTGGGTTCTAGTTTTGCGTGACAACATTAATTTTGGTGATTGAACACCGTGATGGTTTGAATTGGTACATTTACATATATCGTAAATAATATAATATTATACCCAATTTATAAGGAAACTATACATTAGAGTAAATACAAAATTAATGTTGTCACTCAGAACTAGAACTCAAATGTAATGTTACAACATTACATTTGGGTTTTAGTTCTGCGTGACAATACTGAGAACTTGTTTATTCAAAATGAAATAGCGTAGCGAAATAGAGGTTTTAATTTAAATTCGTAAAGCGCGTAGTCATCAAGTGTCACCAATAGCCTCAATCATCAAATGTTATTTTCACAAATTTATAGTTGACTGTCGTTGAATTTAAGTTGGCGATTTTGCACTTTCGTCGTATTGTTGTTTCGACCTATTCGAGACGTAAAGGAATTTGGTGATTAAAAATGACGCATTACTTCAAAAAGAGAATGCGAGAAATCTAGTAGTCTCTCGTTCCGCCAATGACAGTACGGGTACCGGAATAGGCAGAATGATCCCTTGAATCTCCATGACAGCTATCCTGAGGGTGCGAGAATATCCCGTGTTCGGCTGCTGCTCACCTAAGCACGGCTCTCCTACTCCCGCGGCGTCGTCCCGAACTCATGGAAGACAGCTTTAGTGCACCCGATCCATAACCACCTTGTTCTCCAAGATAATGGAATCCATTGTCAACCGCCAGCTCCTTCGGTACTTAGAAGACCACCAGCTACTCAATGATCGACAATACGGTTTCCGTCAGGGTCGTTCAGCTGGTGATCTTCTCGTATACCTAACTCACCGGCGGGCACAGGCGATCGAGACCAAGAGGGAAGCGTTGTCAGTCAGTTTGGACATAGCGAAGGCCTTCGATCGGGTCTGGCACAAAGCGCTTCTCTCGAAGCTTCCTTTCTATGGGCTTCCCGAGAAATTATGCAACTGGATCATCAGTTTTCTCGCAGACAGAAGCATCAAGGCTTCATCGCTGCATCGCTTACATTTCTCGGGAAAACGTCACTGAGAGTCGATCCAAACTTGTGTCTGAAATCGAAGCCTCCTTAGAAGGAGTTTCTGATTGGGGTCGACTTAATCTAGTCCAATTTAACCCAACGAAGACACAGGTTTGCGCGTTCACCGCCAAAAAGATACCGTTTGTCATGTCACCTCGCTTTGAAAGCACTTCCCTGACTGCCACAGCCAGCATCGGAATCCTTGGTGTCGATATATTGAGCGAAGTCCAGTTCCGTGGTCACTTGGAGGGTAAGGCCAAATTAGCCTCGAAGAAGCTTGGTGTGCTGAATAGATCGAGGCAGTATTTCACCCCGGCCCACCACCTACAACTTTATAAGGCGCAGGTTCGGCCGCATATGGAATACTGTTCTCATATCTATGCAGGAGCATCCCAGTACCAGCTTCTCCCTCTTGACCGCATTCAACGGAGAGCGACTCGAATCATCGATTGCTAGGATATTTCAGATAGGCTTGACCCTTTGGCGTTGCGTAGAGATGTAGCTTCACTCTGCATTCTCTATCGCATGCATCATGGGGAGTGCTCCGAAGAATTGTTCGGACTTATACCGGCTGCAACGTTTCGCCATCGTTCAACGCGACAAAACTTTCATCCCCATCACCTGGATAATTGGTAATTTACCACTGTGCGGTTCTCCAGAAATTTTTTGCCTTGCACAACCAATCTCTGGAACAAATTGTCGCCTGCGGTATTTTCGGACCGATACGACCTTTAAACCTTCAAGAAAAGAGCGTACTCCTATCTCAAAGGCAACGCACTTGTGACTTTTGAGTTGCAGGTGTCCATGGGCGACCGCATACAGCACTTACCATCAGGTGACCCGTCTGCTCGTTTCCCCCTTTAATATAAAAAAAAAGAAAAGATCCAAGACGTGGAGGTGTGTCGCGTACATCTCGCTGAACTGGAGGGAGATATGTCCCACCGCACTCTACGGCGAAACCCCCTATAGATTGACAGCTGGCTTATGTCTGACTGGGTTTTCAAGGATTTCCTTCCCGTTGTGAGTTAATTTTTGCTACCCCTAGCTAAAGAATCACCCAAAGCGGAAAACCATGTCCTTGGAAGTACGAGGGAGTAGGGACTGGCATTCAGCTGACGCTTTTTTTTACTAGAAACATTACGCAAAGATCTACTGAATTTTGTTCAACCTTGTCACTTAATTAAAATTCTACAGTTAGAAATACTACAGATTTTGTTCAAAAATATTCCCGAGCTTCGTGCTCGTTCATTAATTAACAAGTTAACAGCGTCGTAGTTAAAACAGCAGCTTTGTAGTTAAAACAACGAAGCGTTTGAACCAACTTCATTGAATTTTGTGGAGAGGATTATTGGATGCTTGGAAAACAGAAGCAAATTGAAGGCACGTTACTATTAGGCTTATAGTTTGTTCTAGATCATTTGCCAAGGCACTTTTTTACGCAATGATGGCCCGCTTAGTAGTCTTGGGTGATCATTAGGCGTTTAAATGCCCTTTTGTTTGAAGTTCAGAGGCAGTGATAGAATGATGTGACTTGACTGCACATTGATGTGTGAGTTTTTTTTTGTACGATTACTTTAAAATTTGGCTGCTACTGTGTTTGTCAAACACGTTTTGGTACACAAGATTTTTAATATAACTGGCATGAAAATTGTCTCTTTTTGGCCAAAGATTCTAGTAACATCTCGAGTCCCATAGTAACAATTTAATTCCCCAATTTCGTATATTTCATTATACTTTCATATCGGTGAGGGTATTACATTTAGTCAGTCACAAACAATTTGCTTCATGAGAACTTGCCAGATTAAAAGATATAATCTATTTACCTTATATATCTCGTACATAAATAAACTCGAAGTTGCGGGAATCCTTACAGTTTCTTTTTTAACTTGAGGCATTTGACGGCTATGTGTGCCTGATCCCAAAATTGGCAGGGCCTGTACAATCGCAACCGGACTGCTTATAAACATACTTATAAATTAATAAATACATAAATTTTATAGATAAATTGCATCCAGACACAGAACAAGTGATCGTGCTCGCCACACAATTATTTGTCCCGGGTGGGAATTGAATCCACGACTTCTGGCCCAGTAGTCCGGATCACTATAAACCACTAGACGAACAGGCTTGTCAAAGTTGTTGTTAGTGAATTTTATAAATTTCATGAATATAAAAATTAAATGTCTGGTTAATCACTTGAGGCATTTGCTATCAGTAACTTAAAAGGAGCTGATTTTCTACATACAAACATGTCACTTGAAAAATATTAAACATGAAATAAAAATAATAATAATAAATGGTACCTGCGTGACGTAGGCGGTTCCCTCTCTTCAACGACAACCCCCCGGATAAAGATATATGTAAATGTTGAACTGGTTGTATCAGACTCAAAAACTGTGTTTTCTATATTGGATTTATAATATAATCTATGTTGTATTATAACAAGATATATATTATAATTAGGGATGTTGTGGAGCTCCGTAACCGTAATCAAAACTATCGGTTACTTTTCTAAAAAAAAAAAATGAAACCGTAACCACAACTGATATAATAGTTTCGAAAGGTGTTTATTATTTCTATGTTGCTGAATTAGTTGGATAATTATGGTCTTTAATAATTATAATTTTGTTTTGCATTTTTAAGTAAATCCCTTATAAGGTTATAATCACTTATAAGGCTAATTGTTTTTGATGTGATTGTAAAAGCGAATGATAATGTTGAAATAAAGAGAAATCATTTTTTTTTAAACGATAGGTCACATATATATCATAGTGCTCTTGTTAACCCCTCCAGCTAAGATAAATGCTTGTGTTAGGAGTGGGTTCACGTCGGTAGTGCACTGGGTGGGGTTCGAACCCGCAACCACTTGATCGCAAGTCCATCTTAGCCATTACGCTACCGCCGCTCAAAGTACCTAAGTATGTGTATTTATTTTTCTTTTACAATTACCTACTTAATCAAATTCTAATATCCGTTACTAAAACTATCCGAAACTGTCGGATAGTCCAAAATAATTACATATCTGTAATCGTACAAATATGATTCACATGTCGATATCCAGATTCGAAATTTCATGATCATAACATCTCTGATTATAACCAGATATAACCAGATATAGCTCGTTACCACGGCCTCACAGAAAACCGGCCGTGAAGCAATGATTGCATTGCATTTCGCCGCGTGAGTGAGGTTACCGGAGGCCCTAACTCTTCCCTCTCCCTTATTCCCGTCCTTCCCCTCTCCCCCCTCTTCCCCCCTCCCCCTCTTCTCCTACTCCCACGTTAAAGGGCGGCAACGCACTTGTGATTCTCGAGTTGCAGGTGCCCATGGGCGGCGGTAGTCATTTACCATCAGGTGACCCGTCTGCTCGTTTGCCCCCTATACCATAAAAAAAAGAGAGTACAGCTTAGAAAATTGTGTTTATAGAACTCTGATATTTACATTTGACTATATTTGATCATGGAGTACAAAAAAAACACTGTAGCTACTAATATTGTTACAAATTTTTGTGTGTACAATTTCAAAGATCTGTGAGTAGTAATAAACACTCAAACGATGCAATGAATAAATTATCCTGTAAGAACGCTCTAAGAGTTTCAAACTCTTTGAAATTATGTGAAGCGGTAATGACTAACCCTCTCGAGTTTAATATCTTGTTAAATAATAAATGATGGTACTTACATTACTTATCTAGTGAAAATATACCTTGATTACCTTATCTTCTGACGTATACAGTTAAGCTTCCAATTACCACAATTCTGGAAATCCTTTCACCTATTACTATAGATAAAATCACAGTAGTGGTGCTATTTTTTTATACAACCAAGAAAACGTACTGGATCACGGCTGGTTAGATGATAAGAAGTTACCGGGGCCTTAAAGTATAAACCCGCAATGGGCATGCAATATCAATAGCGTGCTAGCAACGGTATCATATGGAGATATGGACCTTCGTGTAAGACTACCAATCAGCAGAAATCAATACTAAAGTGATCGATTGCTATTTAACTGCATTTCTCGGTATTTCCCTAAGACTTTCGAGCAGTAATCTGGAGTGTAGTACCTAATTACAAGTTTTAGATAACGAAAAGCCAGTAGATGATATGGATTATTTTTAGAGAAGATGGGTTCTGCATCTTAACTTATCTGCATTAGAAGCTGGTGTATAAATAATCTAATTATTCATAAAACAAAAACTAACGCTTAATCTTTCAATGGAACACTTGGATGTCGTATAATTGTCGTACTACACCTCGTTGTTACACTGCACTAGTTATAGTGAATGATCTACCGGTAATGGAAGTCGCAATCTGAAGTCCATTGTTGCAAACCATTGTCCCAAACATATTTATCTACCTAGGCCTTTAACTCAAGGTGCGTTTGATTGTGAAAGTGATTAAAGTCATTTTTTTTAAACCGTGTTTACTAAGGATATGCATAGTAAACATGGTGATTAGTTGACAACCATAAACCGATAAGGCACATTGGCGTCTTAACTCACACTTGGATCCTCTCCACGATTGTGGACAATCCTGTATCTTAAAGAAGGTCGAATACTATTTAACGTTATATTGCTTGAGGTAAATCATAATCATCATCATCTAGGGACCTCCCTAGATGATGATAATTATGACGAAGTTGCGAAAGAAAATTTCCCTTGTAGTTTATAATTCCCAAATTCCAAAACCGATGAGCCTTGTATCCGGTACACTGGCCCAATAGCCCCAAATCGGATGAATCGACGGGATTCAATAAACGTAGCTCTGCATCTCGAGATAACCAGCCACATAACTGACACACGCTTTACAACTTTATAGCCTAAAGAACAAGAGCATAAATTGATTGAAAGCATGGAGAGTATCTAACCAAAATGTAGCGAGGTTTCGATGCTTTCAAAAATAAATTCAACGTAGCCAAATCTCACTTTAATTCCTGAGGTACATGGTTGAATTTCGTGTGATATTACAGAGAGTTTTCTTTTGAAACTTCCATTAAAACTTCCCCTGTGCATCGGAGGAGGGAAAACAAATTATTTGTTAAATTCTTAAAGATTGGAAAGGGCTTGACGATTGACTACGTTTCGTTACGAATAAGAAAACTTTTTTTCAACCAATAGGCGTCTTCGATTTTTGTTTGCACGATAAAATTAAATAAAAACTCGGTGAAAGTGATCTCAAGTAAATCATTTAAACTTTTACGATTTGTAGGCACTTTAGCCGTAGTTATAAATTTGTTTGAATAACCATCCTGCTTTTTTGTTGTTCAATCGATTGAATACATCAAATTTAATTGTGGTTTATTTTATAACCCCTATCTCTTTTATAAAAGAAATTTGAACATTAATCATGAGAACCATCTCAGTTTAGTTAACTATTGTTTTAAGAGCGTGTCCACGTCGATATGGCATTGGTTGAGGTTTGCATCCGCTACTATTTTATTGCAATCCGAAGCCATACCCATTACGCTGCCTTCGCCTCTCCTTTTTGTTTTAAAAAGTAATGTATTGATTACCCAACCATCAACCAAACAGAGAGGATCCCCCTTCCTAAGTATTACCTTGTGTTTTTTTATTAAACTTGTAGTGTGAGTAGAGATCTCCAGCGTTTAGCAGGCGATATTTTGCCTATTGACAAAGTAATTTTTCTATGCAAAATGTCACAAAGGTAAATGTGTAATGCGAAAAACACAGCTCCTTTATCATTAACAGTCTACGATTGACTGGACGGAAGGCGAAATGGTTTAAGTGATCGTCTCGCCATACTGACTGTTGGGGGTTTTTTTATGGTATAGGGGGCAAACGAGCAGACGGGTCACCAGATGGAAAATGACTACCGCCGCCCATTGGCACCTGCAACTCATGAGTCAACACAAGTGCGTTGCCGACCATTAAGGTAGGAGTAGGGGAAAGATGGTAGACGGGGAGAGGGGGAAGGGGAGGTGGGGAGGGAATGCTTCACTGCAGGTTTTCTGTGAGGCCCAATTCTTCTGAATATGAGTGTACTTTTGCCCGTTGTTTGAATGTTTGTAAAGTCCCCCGTGACAAAGGATTATTCCTGTGAGAGTTGTCTTTTTTTTAAGAAAAAAAAGTTATAACCTATATTAGTAGAAAGCCAGCGCGTATAGTTTGTAATGAGACATTGTACCTAACTAGCTTAGCCAAAGCTGGTGGGCAAGACCCGCCAGGGAATAGTAGGTCAAGTCTGATGCCAACATCCAATACACAACAATGCCTTCATAAAATCACTATATCTATTATTACGGTAATTATTATGTAATTGTATTCTATTGTATTGTGTAATCATTTAAAAAAAAAGTGGTGTGTGTTTTAAGTTCATTCGTTTTAAGTTTTAGTGTAATGATTTTTTTTATGTAGTAATGTAATTATGTCTTTATTAATGTAGTCTTGTATGTTGAGAACTCGTTACTAACAATTTAATCTTGCAATGCCTAAAATAGGTTAACTGTTGATACTCAATATTAATGTAAAATTGTCATTTATTATGTATTGTCTACTACACAGTTTGCAATAAATGTCTTTTTCTTTTTATCAAACAGTCTTTTTGTCTTAGAGTCACGGATCACTTTCAAAGACTTATTTCTCGGCAAATCAGATTCCAATAATGGACGATAAAGTACTTAACGGTGATATGGTAAGGTTATTATCCCTTTTGATTACCACTACTATTGGTTAGCACAGTTTGTAAAAGTTAACTACTATCGAGTTCTTCTTAAAAGCCTCAAGCTCTGACAGAAAACAGAAGAACTATAATAACATGCTATGAGCAGTGATACTTAGCATATTGTGGAGAGTGGAGTCACCACAATATTTGTAACCGAACGATTAGTCTTCTTTTTTTTGACACATCTTATACACGGACGTCTGATCCCATACTAGACAGAACCTGTACTGGTACTGTATGGTCACCAGACCGCTGATAAACATACTTATATATTACTAAAACGTACATATTATAGATATTTATGTATAATATGTATGTTTTAGTAGACACCCGGATACAGAACAAATGATCATGCTCATTACACAATTATTTGTCCAAGGTGTGAATCGACCCCACGATCTCTGACTCAGCAGTCAGGATCACTAACCATTAGACCAACAGGTCGGTGTCTACTAGACCACTAGACAGTGGTCTAATAGTTAGCGGTTCTCTATTCATTCATTACGTAGTTTGACAGTGACTTATATATTACAAACTGTTTTTTTTAAAGGATTGACCTCTGGTTTCAGCTAAGCTTTTAGTAAAAAAGATATCATAGTGTGCTTGCGCAGCTTAAGGTCAAGGTTAAAAGTTTAATAGAAGTATTTTATTCGCTTGCATCAAAATTCGTTTCGGTGTTAGTTACTATGACATAAAAAAGCTAGAGTAGAATAATTGAAAAGCTCTGTTCTGAATGAATTTTATCATTACCACAGTATAGAATTCTTTGATTAGTTTATAAATTTTTAAAATCATTTTTAACGATTTCTCTTAAAATAAGTATTTTATTGCGGGAGTTAACATACATCTCTTTCTTTAACAATTTTTATAGACTTTCTTCGGTTGAAAACTTATGAGACACATAACAGTGTAGTCATTTTTTTTACTCCGATCCGCCATAGTCAGCGGCTTTCGATACTGGGCTTTCTACTATCTAACTATCTATAGGGCTAGCAACAATATAGTGTAACTCGCGTATTGCCCAACCTGCCATGGAACTTCAGAATGTATAGTCAACTACAACTACTATAACTTTTGGACTGTGGATAGATTTAACTACAGTAGTCAGTAGTATGAAGAAGTTCATAGTACAACTTGTACAATTACGAAAGGTACAAAGGGCCAAAAATACGCAGTATTCGGAACACGCGAATCAAAATAACGATTGCTTGAAAATCACATCAGCTTTCCAATTTAACTTTCAGCCTTCCTCGGCTCAGTTTTATTGTGGTAATTTATAAGAAATTGCCAAATTTGCGGTTTCTTAACAAGCTATTTTGATTTAATATGTTCTTACGATGAATGAGCGTAATATCAGGCTTCAGGCGTTATTCGAGCGTGTTGTCTATGTGTAGGTAAAACGTTTTAAGGAGAATGAATGATGTAAGAGGATAGCCTAATGATTAAGTTTTGTACCAGTTTTCACTTAATTTATGTGTTATAGGCGCGTTAATGCTTTTATTCATTTGAAAACGTAGATATAGTCCTCTTCCGAGCCTTTTTCCCAACTATGGTGGTGTTGAAAAGATACGGCCATTCAAAACTAAGATTTGACCAACTCTTAATTCGCATGTAAATCAAAAATTTAGGGTATTTTCCATTGACCTAAAATCATGAAATTTCGTAAGAAGCAAGGTCTGACAGCACAAGTAAAGGAAAAAGTCAGTAAGTCATTAATTTGTTTTTTTATCACATAAAAAAAGTAGTTTTTGTAATTACAAACTTATATTTTACTGTTGGAAAGCTGACTTTGTCGTAAATCGATGTATGGGAGAGTATTTTTAGAACTGCAAAGTTAAGTTTGTCTTTTGAAAAAGACGGGCAAAAATGTTCGAGAATGGATTCCCGAGATGGACTTACTGTCTACATATAAGATTGTATTCTTACGGAATCCTCAGTGAGACTCGTACTTGTCCGGTTTTTTTAACTCTTCGATGGAGGATTTTGATTCTTGCATTATCACTCACAATAACATTTTAACGTAGATTTCTTTCGGTTCTTGTTACAGGGCTCTTAACAGTACGGTTACCAAATAATGGCCTGTTGGCCTAGTGGTTAGTGACCCTGATTCAAACCCGAATCTGGTTGTTTTTTGTACCCGTTGTACGACGGAGTAATTCCTAATGCGGGAGTTGTCTTTTCAAGAAAGAAAGAAAAACAAGAATGTAAAAAATCTGGTTAGTAATATTTTTTTTTTATCATAATGATGGTTTACAAGAGTTCTAGTCGTATATCGTTTTGAAGCTTCACATTTTACGGATAATAGTCTTATCACAATCCCACCCTACTTAACCTAACTTAATCAAGATAATACTCAGGAGGTAAGATACCCTTTTGGTTAAACGGTGTATGCACTGTTCTGACCGAATTGCACTGATCGTGGTCACGGGTGAACTTATAAATAACATTGCAATTAAGTTCCGGTTTTTGTAAGTTTTTCGCGTATGTGTATACGCGAAAAACTTACAAAAACCTCTTTTTGTTTATACTGATCACAATACAAAAGTCAGTTCATTATAAAAATGCGAGATTAAGGTTTTATAGTAATTAGTTTCATTTGGCGCTACGCAATGTACGCGGTATTGTGTATGTGAATGACTTTAAACGTTCGGCTCCGTCAAAGCAGCTTTTTGCATAAATGTTGTTAAATTGATTACATTGCAGTTTTTGGCCGGATGGGGTATTTATTAATTTTTATTAGTAAAAGCATACGCACTATAGCTTAGTAATGTGTAAGGACAACCTAGTTAAATGTTGCCAAAAGATGTCTTTCTAAATACATTATTTAGCCATTTATGAGAAGAAAAGCAAAACTTAAGCGACATTACAATCATTATTCATACTTATTAAATACTTATTAACGGATAGCCATTATAGCAATAAGAGTTGGCGCACACTGTCGTCTCAGAACTTTAGGTTAAAGAATCTTTGGTAGAAAATAAGCATTCGTTGGGTATCGGACGACATATGTAAGAAGTTGCATGCATAAATTAGGTAGGGTATAGCAAATTTTTAATCGAATTAAAAGTATTCTATTGGGGAAGTACGACCACCCGAAGACCACGTTTGGTCAGTAATACCGTAGTGCTGTTTTTCTGCCGTTGAGTATACTCTCAATAACTCAGTACAGTTGGGCAATAACAAGAGACACCACTGGTACTCTAAGTCGTTAAGTGGCCTGATGAAAAACGACTGCCAGTCGGAAAAGGAGTCATGTAATGTTCATATAAAAAAATGCGAGAAGTCATTGTTAACGACAGGGTTTTGTATACTTTTGGAAGGTGTTATTAGCACGGTGTCAATCCTGCAAATGTCAAACCATGTTTTTTTAAGTAAATTTTTATCGGTGTAGCGACTTCTGGAAGAAGTTTAGAGGCCACCACCAGTACTGTCCAAGATATTTCATGACGCAGGGTGATCTTAGTTGTTCACGTTTATTACTTCGTTCGTGTTTAGTTTGCTGATTTGTTAAGTTCATGGGATCAAGTAATGTGCATGGTTACTAACGGAATCTCTAAATCACAGGTCGGGAAAAAGGCAGTTGATTTTTAAGTTAATTTGTCTTAAGTCTATTGTGACAGTATTATATAAATATTATGAATTACTTTGATTTATCTTAATATTATACTATAGTGACTCTTAACCTATTAAGCCGCATTCAATGAACCTCCCAGCCATTTGGACTGACGATCTTAGTAAGGGATAGATTGGATTCGGAAGGTGGAGGACTGGGTGCTATGGCCCACGTCGGGAGAGGCCTAGGTCCAGCTGGATCCAGCTGGTCCAATGGATTGGATTGAAATTTGTCGGTATAGTGTTGTTGCACCTGTCCACTAACGTCTATCTTGTTCTCAAGATAGCCTAAATATAAATAGTCTTCTGGCTCTTTGTCCTACCGCGCAGCCTATGCATTATGAAGGAGCTAAATTTTATAATTACAATAGCGCACAATATATCACGATGTTCAGTACTAGAAAACCTTAGGATTCTATGTCAACATAAAACATTTTATGATAAAACATTCGGAAAGGTGACGACGATTCTACCCATCTTTTAATTTCAAATGATTTGTATCATGTATACATATTAACTACACGTTTCAAATGATGTGATGGAATTCAGAACATCAATTAGAACCGTGGAATTAAATAACAAATATCAAAGGCCAGTGTTATAAAATTACGAACATTTTGCAGAATTAATGTTACATGAGTGATCAATGTGGGAAGCGTTCTAAACTAGACACGGGCTGAATTTTGATTTGTTTAAATCCTTCAAACTACGTGATCTGGGGTTACTTAAGAGGCGATCTGACTGATTTTCAGTTAGTCGTTGCTATTTTAGGAAAAAATTGGTTGTCTGTAAAGTCGGTTTACGGACGATAATTTTACGTGATAACGTTATAAAAAAACAGTGGAAGAGAGATAGATGCGTCACAAGCCGAACGCTTAGGCCAATCGTGCCTCTCTATCGCTTGTTCCGCGCTCTCGCTTGCCCGCTCGGCTCAGGCGGAACGTGACAATGAGTCATACTTTTTCGTGCGTGCAGCCGGCATTCATCGATTTATAAGACGTTATCACGTCAAAAAATATTCCGTTTACTTTTGTTCGCCTTTTGTAGTTATTGAACGTCTAACTACAAAACGCACATGATATATTTGAGTTGAAAAAAAAAAGAAATGGATGAAAAATAGAAGTACCTAGGTATTATATTAAAAATCTTTTTTGGAGCAATACAAATTTGATAAAAAATTAGTCCCTGTTCAATTAGTGGTAACTCAAATCATATAACAGGACAAGCACAATATAAAATTCACCCTATTCTCCTACTTAGTATTCTAAAACAATTCCAAATTACTCTGTTTCTAGTGAATCAATACTTGTTCATGCACAAAATTGCACTTCGCTTCGCCACCTATGTTTTCAATTCCACTTTATCGAGTCACGTATTTAGCCTCCGTGATGCTACTGAGAATTTTTAAAAGAAAAACCTTATAACCTTTTTACGTGGGAGAGTCATGCTTCGGCACGTATGGGCCGGCTCGACTCCGCTCGATACCACGGCCTCACAGAAAACTGGCAGTGAAGCAATACTTGCATTGCATTTCCGAGTGAGTGAGGTTACCGGAGGCCCTAACCCTTCATTCTCCCCTATTCCCCCCTCTTCCCACTCTTCCCCCCTCCCCCTCTACTCCTACTGCCACCTTAAAGGGCGGCAACGCACTTGTGACTCTTGAGTTACAGGTGCCCATGGGCGGCGGTAGTTATTTACCATCAGGTGACCCGTCTGCTCGTTTGCCCCCTATACCAGAAAAAAAAGACACTATCTCGACCAGGGGGATTACACCTGACATATATGTGTAGGTATGTGCGTTTATAATTTGTATCTACTAATATACAGTAATCTATACTAACATTTTAATGCGAAAGTAACTCTGTCTGTCGTTACTTTTTCAGGCCTAAACCGCTGAAGCAATCTCAATGAATTTTGGTATAGACATATACGGGACCTCGGAAAAGACATGGGCTGCTTTTTGTAACGAAAGTAAAATTTGAAGGAGGTTAAACAGGGGACAAAATTTTGTATGGAAACGTATATAACGTAATAATTTCTTACGTTTAGGAATATAAAAAATGATAATAAATTTTTACACACAGACAACGTCGCGGGCATCAGCTAGTATAATAATATAGCCGAAGAGTGTTTTTTGTTGAACGCGCTAATCACAGAAACCAGTCGGATATGAAGAAATCTTCTTTTATTTGATAACCAAATTCTTGAGGAAGTTTATAAGCTATTCAACATCACGCTACAACCTTTAGGTTCGGAGTAGTGACCAGAAACGTCAGTGACACTGCCACAAAGTGACTTTACTTGTGTCTTTATTAGGTTTTCACGACATAACTAATGTTTTTTCTTTCTTTCTTTCTTCTTTCTTCTTACTTAACCGATCATCAAGCAGTTTAGTATACACGTTGTTAGGGGTACAAGGACATAGGGTATTTTGTGTCTCGAAGAACTACTGTCCAAATTTTTTTTGAAGTGAAAACTTCTTTAGCGGCGTTGTGCACTTTTTGGGATGGGTAAAAATGTTAAACTCGCATCAGGCCACGTGACCTGATCGAAAATTTGTAAGACGAAGCCGAGTTTCTTATATTTAAAAAAATGTAACATTGGAAATTCAAACATTTATGAGCGGCCAGGAGCGCAGAACTTCCAGTGTACCCTATGTATACATTTAGATATGATAATAGCTACTTTTTATTTTTAACCTAATTATATTTATACAGATGTGTGTGTGTGTGTGTATGTATATGCAAACACACTGTGAAGTTATGATTTCACTTCTGTCAGCAGTCCCATGACTGCCTACTTTTTTTTTAAATATTAAGTTTTGTGAGGGCTTAGTTTCATTTAGTCTATGCACATTCAATTTACAAAAACGCACCGACAAATCGCCACTACTCTAGTGAACGAAGCTATTTTCACATTACAATAGACAGCGCGCAGACAATAGGTCATTGTGCGTCTATCTCAGAGGGCCAGGCGCGATACACAGTTGTTTACTGAGTATACGGAGTAAAAGAAGCAGGGAAGCTCGATGCTGGAGCTGTACGTGAATAGAAGAGATTTCTTTTCCCTAAAATCAAATACATTAAAATTGAATATTAATTGTTTTAGTAGTAGGTAGGTACATTAAGATAGCAGAAGGAATAATTTTCAATAATACTTTTGTATTTTATGTCTTTTGTATTTCATCAAACCGTAGTATAATGTCAATGTATACTGGTGAAAATGCCCTAGGCATTAAGTCTGCCTTTGTGCTAAAACATGGGTGCCTAAAAAAAATAATGACAAGTCTAACCACTAGCCGCTATCTTCATAGGTAGCGTAACCGCTTTACGAGAATACGTATTATTCCAGAATAAAAATAAAATGCAAAACCAATCAAAAAGCAATAAAGATTTGTTAGAAAAAATATTAATTTATTTGAATGCAATTTCATGAACCAGACTGAAAAGAAAATAACAAAAAGTAACGTTAAAAAGACATGAACTTTATGATTTTTAGTATGAACAATTAAATTGAGGAGAGAATAGATTAACTGTTGAAAAATGATCACAAGAAATTGAAAGTGAGGAAATTTATCAGAAAATAAAAGTGTTCTAACAATATGTAGCCACGGTAAGCGCATTTAAACAGTAGCTTACCACATCGTAAATATGTACCTAAGGGCTCCATCAGAGTGTTAGGGTGTTGTTACATACATTTTATTCCAACAATACTTTTTGTTTCACATTTTAAAGCAATTATATAGGTTGTACTTCATTACACAACCAATTCGTTATGTAATATTAAAGATCAGGACCATTAAAGAATAACCAACGAACTAAATTGAAACTACCTAGGCACTTTTCGACTGACCTAAGACTTTTTTTAAATTTATGAATGTCAATTACGGCATTAAAATCATTACTATCCTTTTGAAAAATCTACATATAGATAGGTCAAATAATAATAAAAACAAAATGTTTGCAGATTGATAATATTAGAATTAAAATACTGTTATTCAGTACTAGCTGCGCCCCGCGGTTTCACCCGCGTAGGTCCTGATGCCGTAGAAATATCGGGATAAAAAGTAGCTTATATGTTAATCCAGGTGTCCAGCTATCGACATACTAAGTTTCATCGCAATCGGTTTAGTAACTTTTACGTGAAAGAGCAACAAACATCCATACATCCATACATCCTCACAAATTTTCACGTTTAATATATTAGGTTGATTATGAAACTTAACAAATATCCTTCCACCTTAAAATTTGGTGGAGTAATAATCGTTATTATATCATTAATAATATTACTAAATCAATCTTATCGTTAATTTATTATAACGCATACTATATGTAGTAGACTGATAGAACAGGGTTTACATATAACAAGTTTTTTTTCGATCAGACGTGGCACCCGCCCATTGTGCATAAAATTCGCTTAGCACGCTTAGAGCATACGTCTGAGTGAGAGCCGTAAATTGTGATCGTTGGTACCTCGTAGAATTACTAATGAAAGTATTAGCCGTGTCGTTGGCGACCATTTCGTCTTGGATTCTACAAAAAATTTGTTTAACTAATTTTTTTAAAGTGTAAGTTACTACCTCTAATTTTAAATTATTTAATATTTATTTTATGAAACCTATCTCTGTGTCTAATATTTCTTATTAGGTGTGGTTATGTCTTATTAGGTGTCTGCTTATATACAATTTGATGCTGGATTATTTTTTCTAAATAAGAAACAGTTCCTTTACGCAAGTCAGTATTGGAAACGAAATTTACTGAAAAGGGTCTGTAATTGGATTACTACATGCTGGTAGAGAGATCGTCTCTACCACATATTGCCACGCTTAACGTAATTGAACATTTCGTCTCGAAAGGGACAAGTAGTGTGGTAAGCACGGTACTAAACTTAAGTTTAAATTATTAGTATTTTCAGGATAATTGGAACTCAATCGACTGCATGACTTCCAAATGAAAGGTTCATAAATACTACAAAACATAATTGTTTAACCCGAGCAAACTCGGGGCGGCTGGCTAAAAATTAATGTCTTTTTTCCTAATGTCTGCCATTTTATTATTTGTCATAATTAGTAATACTCAGTTTCTTAGTCACCAGTTCAATTTAGCTTGTAAATTAGCTTAAAGTAACAATTTAAGCCTATTCGCACCATACAGCACTAAAATATTGCAGGTTTTGGAGTGTTAAGTTAGCAACTTACCGATGCCTCCCTATACATTGGTAACAAGTACCCACAACTATTGAACAAGCCTGACGCTTGTTCAAACACACAAAAAAGGCTAAAATCTCTCCTAAGGCTAAGAGGTTTAATGCGGTTTGTAAGTTTAGGATCACTGATAATCCTCGCGACGCTTTCTTGTTGTATCGTATATATACATATATCGTCTGACCTCGCTAGGGCCTGGAGAGGTATACTCGAGAAAGGGGTGATAGCTTGGTGGGGATATCGATTGATGGAGGCTGCGAATAATAAATATTATATTGGAAGCTAAACTAAACATTTTCACATTTAAATAAATATAATAGACTTCTTCAAATCAGTGGCGCGACTACTTCATCTGACATTCACTCCGTCAGCTCCTCGAGCCGTCTCTTGTTCCTTGTCTCATTCTATCAAATTATACAAACCGAAACTGTTCTAATCGAATTCAGGGCGGACTTCTCACACACCAGTACTAATATGTATCATAGAGGTGTGATATAATCAGCTACCTCCAGGTGTGAGAAGTTCGACTGTCTACCTCCCTGTCAAATTTACCTACCTTCGGAAAACTTCTTATTTTGTTTATTAAAGACTATACGGTTTTACTCACGTTTTTATTTCGGGAATGCCCGACTAGTTTCGGACCCGACGGTGGCCCTTTTTCAAGGAGTGAAACGTCCTGACGAGGGTCTCAGGCATCACAGCTAATACTTACTTTTTGTAAACGAATTATTAAAACTTTTTATTCATGAATAAATTTTATACTTGTGGCCATACTCACTTATTGAATACATTTCTATAGCTTCTTTAACAATTTGTTTAAAAAGTTAAATATTAGCTATTCAGGGTGTAAATGAAATGCGGTTATTTTTCATAGTGTTTTGGGTACTAGCTTCGGTTTCCCGCATTATATAGATACTTAAGCAGTATCTGCTCTCGTCTTTGCTCGCATTACTGTAGATTTTCGTCGGCAGCAAAAGGAATTCTTCTATCCCTCAGGAATAGTGCTTTTCTTGGATTGTAGATATGTTATGTCTTTTTCTGTTATTCTTTTTTTGTTTCGTACGTTGGTTCAATGATAGCATCCTATAATAATAATAATATCAATAATGATAACCTGGCAACGCTTAACTGTTAGCGTCACATTTTCTTACAAAACATATTTTATATTTTTAATTTAAAAGAAATTATCAAAATCGGAAATAAGTACATGAAATATATATTTTGGAAACAGATTTACTAAAAAATATAAGAAAAACCACATAAACAATATGCAAAAATACAAACCAAAAATTTTACAATATAATGACAGATGTCATAGAATACAATATCATGGAATACAATAGAAATGCTAACAAGAAATCAAGCCAGAAACAGAAATGCACAACGGATAACCCCGGACTCGTCACACAGCTCCGCCTCACAGTCGCCACTACACCCTTCGAGGACAGCGGCAAGCAATGAGACGTCGAGCTCAAGCTCCAGCGACGAGTATTTTTCCCCGCCGACGTCGTCAACACCTGTGCGTCGGCAGGGGAGAACCCGGCCGCCGACCTGCTTGGGACCCCGAGGACCACTGACCTCGAATAGGGCCCCCGCTGCCGGTGGTGATGTGCGCCGCATGAAATGGACTAATTCAATTAATGAAAACGTCATGCGGGCATATTATCGGGCTACAGAGTTGGGAACTAATCTTACTGCGTACCGTGTTCGTTTGGTGTCTCTGTTTCAGGAGCTTGAACCAGCCGTCAACGTGTCAGCACAACGACTCTCGGATCAGGTACGGGCTATACAGCGCTGCCACCTGCTGAATGATACCGTACTTGACAGGATACGCTCTGACGTACGGAATAGCTTTGTTGTCCCTTCTTCATCGCAAACTGTGAGTTTGGTGACTAACGAGATGCCACAGTTACTACCTCTTGATGAAGTTGTGGAGAGTGAAGCTATATCCGTGAGTACCCGATCCAATGAAAGACTAAGGAGTGCTTTGGAGGATGCGATTCTGGAATACAGGTTTGTAAATTATCAAATTAGACCACGTTTATCCCGTTTGCCTATGCATAAAAGAAATATAGCGCTGGTGTGTGCCCTGGATTCGCTATTGTCTGACTATTTAGACAATAGTGAAGGTCTCAGTGATACACACTCTATTCTCTACTGTGCGGCTGTCGCAGTATGTCGAGTAGCGGGAGTTCATTTTTTTGTAAATACCACTACTACTCGACCCAAGCCTGCTGTGCCAGCCTGGCAGTGTAGAATTGAGCGTCGTATTGCTGAGGCTAGGACACTCATCAGTAAGCTAATTAGTTTTCGATTGGGCAATCCGAGGCCAAAGGTGATGCGCTTTGTGAAACAGGCATTTCTGGGGACTGACATCAGTCCTCAACAATACATGTCATGTGTCACAGAGCGCATAGACTTTCTAAAGCAAAAAGTTTATGCGTGGGCAAATAAGATACAACGTTACAAAAAACGAATTGATATGTATAATCAGAATCGTATGTTCCAAAGAAATGAGAGGTGGGTTTACCGAAAATGGGAAAAAGCGGATCCATGTGTGAGTGATGAGCACTTACCGGATGAAAATGTTACAAATACATTTTGGCGTAACATCTGGTCGGTGCCTGTCACTCATACAGAAGGTGATTGGATGCGAGATGTTAAGCGGTCATGTGAGAGTATACAAAAAATGGAACCTATTGCCATAGCCACAGAGGACGTAAGTAGTGCAGTCCGTTCATTACCAAATTGGAAATCAGCTGGACCAGACGGACTGCACAACTTTTGGCTTAAGTGGTTCCGAAGCTCACATGCCCGTTTGGCATCTCAATTCCAATCAGCTTTGGATTCAGGGTTATTACCTCATTTTATGACCACTGGCATTACCCACTTACTCTACAAATCCGGTAGTGCCATGGATCCCAAAAACTATAGACCTATTACGTGCTTACCAACCGTATATAAGCTTCTAACATCTATTCTGAGACTCAAAATTACCACACATTTAAATCAAAATTCGATCATTTCTAGTTCTCAGAATGGATGTAGAAGCGGGATCCGTGGCACTAAAGAGCTCCTTATTATGGATATGGCCATTAGCCAACAGGTGCGTCGTAACCGTAAGAATCTGTCGACATGTTGGATAGACTATAAGAAGGCCTATGACTCGGTCCCACATACGTGGCTTTTGAGAGTGCTAGAGTTGTATAAAATTGATACAACTCTTTGCACTTTCTTGAAGTCATGTATGAGGCAATGGAGGACGGTACTTCGCTATCCAGGATGTCGGCAGATTGCCGCAAGCGATGTACCAATAAAGATCGAGCGGGGCATAATTCAAGGTGATAGTCTGAGTCCCTTGCGGTTTTGCCTGGCTTTGAACCCTCTCAGTACTCTGTTAGAGGGTTCAGGACTAGGCTATAGGTTGCAGAAAGATGATCTAGTCATATCTCACCTTCTATACATGGATGATTTGAAACTACTAGCCCCCACTAATTTGCAATTGATAGCGTTACTGAAGGTAACTGAAAACTTTAGTAACTCTATCAAGATGGAATTTGGTGTGGACAAGTGTGCAGTCATGCATGTAAAGAAAGGCGTGATAGTGGAATCTGAAGGAGCCGAACTTTCCGATTCAACAAAACTCAGATCTCTGTCTGCCACCGAAACCTACAAGTATCTAGGTATATCACAATCATTGGGAATACCTGAACCTAATATGAAACAAGCGCTGCAGGAACGCTTTTTTGGCCGCCTGAAAAAAGTGCTAAAAAGTCTTTTATCAGGGGGTAACAAAATGCGTGCCTGCAACGGTTGGGTCATGCCGGTTCTGATGTATTCCTTTGGTATACTTAGATGGACTCAGACGGAACTAGATGCCCTTGACAGGAGAGTCCGTACACTGCTTCCTGCGTTTCGAATGCACCACCCACGTTCATCGGTTATGAGGTTGTATATCCCACGAAAGTTTGGAGGTCGTGGACTTTTAAACACTAAGACCTTACACAATCGTGAGATATACAACCTTAGAGAATATTTTCTTCATACTGATGTGGGAGTGCATTGTAATGTGGTTGCAGTGGACAACGGACTCACTCCGCTCGCTCTGGCTAAAGAGAACTGGCGCAAACCTGTAGTTCTTAGTACTAATGAGCGCAGGGAGGTATGGAAGGGCAAAGCACTTCATGGTCGTTTTTATCGGGCCCTAAATGGGCCTGATATAGACTTAAAAGCGTCCACATCTTGGCTACGGTTCGGTGATCTCTTCGGAGAAACCGAAGGTTTTGTCTTTGCAATTATGGACGAAGTTGTTATGACAAATAACTATCGGAAATATATCCTGAAAGATGGTACGGTTGACATCTGTCGGGCATGCCACCATCCCGGTGAATCTATCAGGCATATTATTTCTGGTTGTTCTTGTCTTGCCAATGGTGAATATTTGCACAGACACAATCTAGTGGCCAGGATTGTACATCAACATCTAGCCCTTAAATACAACCTTGTGAATTCAGAGGTGCCATATTACAGGTATGTGCCCGACCCAGTTCTCGAAAATGGTCGAGCCACATTGTATTGGGATCGATCTATCATCACTGACAGAACTATTGTTGCAAATAAACCTGATATAGTGGTGATAGACCGATTAGAGCGCCGTGCAATGATCATCGATATCGCTGTTCCTCATGACGAGAATCTCGTGAAAGTCGAAAAAGATAAACAAATCAAATATTTGGATTTGTCTCACGAGATTGTCGATATGTGGAATGTCGAATCGGCGATCATTGTTCCGATTGTCATATCGGCTCATGGATTAATAGCCAAGAGCCTCGATCAACACCTTAAGAGACTCGCGTTAGACGGTTGGATCAAGAGACTGATGCAGAAGGCAGTTCTTCTCGACACGGCCCGTATAGTGAGGAGGTTCCTGTCTTTGGAGCCCTAACCACCGGTATCTTGGTCCCTGTACCCGATGTCGGTGGTGTACTATTTTTTATATTTTTATGTACATATTTAAAAATGTAATTTATATGGTAGAAGATGAATAAAGAGAATAATAATCACTAAACACTAGACAAACAGGCCTGTCAACATCTTCCAGTTGTGTATCTATTTACTATACGTATTAATCTTCCCGAAATAGATGTTGTAGGGTTCATTGAGTGTAAAATACACAATCGGAGGAGCTTATTTCTAACACCTATATTTGCCTAATCTGTTATGAATGTCAAGTACAAGCAAACACTGAGGACTGTTCTAAAAATACGTGATTATTTTGGTTTTTGTTTATGGATCACTTGTATCAATTTGGATTTATTAAGTTATGTTATTGTTATATCTATTTTTCTTATTATAATAATTTTCTTAACGGTATGTTACTAGGATTAGGAAGACCATGTTGTGAGCAAAACAGGCGATCATGGGACAAGAAAAGTACTTACTCGAATAATACATTCGAGAGCAATGAATCCTGGTTACAGAAAGATACCTGAAAGTCTCGGAAGCTAATAATGCTAGCTTAGTGATATAGATTGCGTTTAGTAGACAATTAAATACACCTTAAATGAAAGGAATAAATTTTCTTGGTTGTTGTAAAGTTTTGTCATGAAAAATGATGCAACGAAAATAAAATCGCACTAAACATCGTATAAGAAACTTGGTGCACAGCATGCCAAAGCGCATAGCCGTAGTAATGGCAGCACGTGGTAACACAAAAACTAACTACCAAAATTTAAGTGCTTTTCTTTTTATTTTGTGCCGTGCATATGTAGCTAAAGTCATATTCTTAAGAATATACTGTCACAAGTCGGTCATGCTGCTATTTCTTACTTACTATACAATAAAATCGATCGTGTCGTCCCTCACTGTCAGTCATTCATTCCCGATATAGAAAAATCATGCGACGTATAAATATATTACATATAAAGGCACACATTTCTCATTATATGTACCATAAATGGAATCGAATACACCAATTTTAGCTGCTATCTTAAATTATTAAGTGTCCAGAGTACATAGTAGACACATTAACATTCATATAAAAGCAAGATAGAACACGTTACAAAATGGTTCGAATTCTGAAACCATTCAGTGAAAAATAATAAATTGATGCGGAGAAAATTTCATTAGAGAGCAAAAATGTTTAAACTTTAAACCTTCTCTGCGGGTGAGACCGCGCGTGCCATCCGAAGTTATCCATCCATTGAAGTTAGTTTTTAGAACAGAAAAATACTACTTGTCTAGCAGAATAATACATTTTTTACATCCATTTTCATGAAAATAACTTTCCATGAAAATCCGTTGAATATTTTGTTGCTGAAGCAAAATACTGTTGAAAGATTTTTTACATCAATACGACATTTTTCACAAAATGTCTACAACATACGATTGTGAGGTGTATCAAGATAGCAGTGTCAAATCAGCAAAATTCAATAAAAATTGCAACAGAATTTGTAGCTAATTTGTTGCTAATTATTTACTAAAACGGCGATTTTGTTGCTCGCGCCGATTAAAAAAAATCGCAATAACTGCCAGTTTCATATGAAGCTAGCATGAAAAACGGTAAATCAGTGAATATCAGTCAAACGAATAGGCGAAAATTTGTTGCTGCAAGTAAGTAGTAACGAAAATGAAAAAAAAAAAACAAAGGTGGGGATGTTGAAGCAAACGGAAAAAAAATACATGCTGTCTTGAATTTCATTTCCCGAATCTCAACTGATGATTATTATTTGTTGCTGAATACTATAAAAATTTGTTGCTCGCCCCGTTAAAAAAAATCGCAATTACTGCTAGTTTCATATGAAGCTAGCATGAAAAACGGTAAATCAATGAATATCAGTCAAAGTAATGGGCGAAAATTTGTAGCTAATTTGTTGCCAATTAGTTACTAAAACGGCGATTTTGTTGCTAATAATTGATTTGTCGTATGGAATTAAGAAGTTTTAGTTGCAATTTTTTAACACAATTAGACAATTTTTACCCTGACGTAAAAAAAAGCTCGTTACTAAAAACATAATTTAATATTAATAAATTATTAATACTAAATCATTTTCGTAGTAACGAATACTAATAATAAGCGTATCTAATCTCACGTACACAATTATAAAAACTATTTATCTTTGATTTTGTACAAGAAATTAAAAATGAAATGGTACTGAAAAATTGAATAGTTAAAATTAATTGAAATTGTAATCGACGGTTAATTAATCTATCAGAATTAAGTTAAAAAAGAATTCTTATACTGTATTTTAATAGACTTTCCGTTTTTAATTCATCCAATACTTAGAATTTAAAAACAGGTACGTCAGAACTATTGATAATTACGTGCAAGTTTTATTGTGATTGCCGTCTCTAATTCTTATGTCGCCTGCAAATCTTAGTAGGTAAATTTCGGTGCACATGCGTAAATTACCCACCGCGAGCCGACAAAGGCCGGCGGACAGCGTCGTTTGTGTGAAAGGGACGGGTAGAATGAGCGAAAGTGCGAGAACTGTAAGTGTAGTACGTATACAGTAATACGTAATGCATTGTTTCGTATCGAGCTAGATAATAGGCAAAATAAGTTTTTAGATATGGGCTTTCAACCCCCGACACAGAATACATAATAGTGCCCCCGATGGAAAAAGGGGTACATTTATGCATCTGTGTGTCAGTATGTGGCTTCATAGTTCTGAAATGGTTAAACTGATTTGGATCTAGTTTTTTTGTTTGAAAGGTGACTTGGTCGAGTCGAGTGTGTCTGTGTTTCAAGAAAAATTTTAAGCCGTTTGAAAATCATTCTTTTTTTAAGGTAATGAACCTGTTAGCTTATACAAAACAAAACGCACTAGTGACAATTACTTAAATTTAGCATTTATTATTTAGCAACAAATTTTCGTTTATTAGTTTGATTAAAATTCACTGATTTACCATTTTTTCATGCTAGTTTCATGTGAAACTAGCAGTAATTGCGATTTTTTTAAACGGCGTGAGCAACAAAATCGCCGTTTTAGTAACTAATTAGCAACAAATTAGCTACAATTTTCGCCTATTAGTTTGACTGATATTCACTGATTTACCGTTTTTTCATGCTAGCTTCATATGAAACTGGCAGTGATTGCGATTTTTTTTAAACGGCGCGAACAACAAATCATTAGAGCATGCAGTACCAAATAATAATCATCAGTTGAGATTCGGGAAACGAAATTCAAGACAGCATATATTTTTTTTCCGTTTGCTTTAACATCCCCACCCTTGTTTTTTTTTTCCCTTTCGTTACTACTTACTTGCAGCAACAAATTAGCAACAAATTTTCGCCCATTACTTTGACTGAAATTCACTGATTTACCGTTTTTTCTTGCTAGCTTCAAATGAAATTAGCAGTAATTGTGATTTTTTTTTAAACGGCGCGAGCAACAAAATCGCCGTTTTAGTAACTAATTAGTTACAAATTAGCTACAAATTTTCGCCCATTAATTTGACTGATATTCACTGATTTACATTTTTTCATGCTAGCTTGATATGAAACTAGCAGTAATTGCGATTTTTTTTAAACGGCGCGAGCAACAAAATCGCGGTTTTAGTAACTAATTAGCAACAAATTAGCTACAAATTAGCTACAAATTCTGTTGCAATTTTTATTGAATTTTGCTGATTTGACACTGCTACCTTGATACACCTACGATTGTGGGCCACTATTTTTTCACTGCTAGGTCAGGTAAATAGGACATAAATTACGCATATTATTCTAATCAAATGCATGATTTGTGTACATTTAAGTCTACGTGTGTCTGTTGGTAGGTATAGACATGACAAAAAATTTTGACTACCTCACATGAATATATTAACTTTTCTCTGTCTGACTCCACATCATTAGAACAACTACATTTTTTTTAAATATTCCAAGATTTTGAGATATGCAAGTACTAACTAACTAGTTCATTCTATCACTTCAATATAAAAAAGAAATACTATACTTGGCTCAGAAATTTCTGTAGTCTCGAAACAACTTTGCACCAAACTTTCCCCTTCCCTCCGGATATCTGAGGAACTCAGACGTGTTCTTAGCTGCTTCATTTTATTTCAAAATTTAAAGTTTTACTAAAATTACTATATAAATTCCTCGCTACTAATACTGGGAGTGCATAAGTGCCTGCAAGTTCGCGCTGTATTGACCTACAAATTTCAAAGAGCTGCGTGTGCGGTGCTAACATCGTCGAGATTTACGTCTGTGTGCGAGAATCAAAGGTCTGACAAGGACTCCGTTACTTGTGAGTAAAGGATACAACTATTACTTGACGGGGGTCTACTTATACTGGACGGAAAGCTGTTTTGTTCCAAATCGTCGATTGCCACCAGTATAAGTTGAACCTCATATCGGCTAGAGAAACTATCACCTCTTCCAACTACTACAAGCCTGGTACCTAGCCTACGCATTCGCATATACTTGAAAATGCCGCTAAAGCGTACGCCGCCTCTTCAACTACAAACACCGCCGGCCACTACGGCAACATTGCCAGCCGCATTTGAGCAGGCGCTCTGTACACCACATAGTTCATCTGAACCTAGCCTGAATTTAAAGGGGGATTCTGCAACCGTTGTCACTCCTCCTATCATTACTCTTCGTAATGTCAAGCGTAAGCGATTGGAGGAGTGTGATGAGAGTAAGCTGTCCCACTTTATGTCTGAAATGAAAGAAATGTTTTATGAGTTTAGGATACAGCAAGATGAGAAATATGATAGACTGTTCTCTCTAGTGAGCGGTATTCGGGACTCTCTCGATCACTTGGCCGAACAGCATGATGATCTCAAAATTCAGGTAGAGCTTTTAGAAACCCAGCGTAAGGAAAACTTATCGTACATACATGATCTCGAAAATAAACTTGAGAAAATGGAGCAGAGCGCAAGGTCAACTTGTATTGAGATACGTAATGTGCCCTGTGCCAAGTCGGAAACGAAGTCCAGCCTGTTAAACACTATTACTGACCTTGGTAACTTGCTGAATCTTACAATTCAACAAAGAGACGTGAAGGATGTGTTTCGTATAAAGACAAAAAATCCAGCAGTTAAACCTATAATTGTAGATTTTACCACCGTTCTCCTAAAGGAGGATTTCCTACTCAAATACCGCAATCACAATAAAAATAGATACAAATTAACAACAGAACACCTTAAAATAAGTGGCACTGCACAGCGAATCTATATCTCCGAAAACCTGTCCGCTAGGAACAAACGATTATTCTTTCTGGCCCGCGACGCTGCAAAGACAAACCAATTTGAGTTTTGCTGGGTTTCACATGGAAAGATATTTGTTCGTGAAAAATTTGGAACCCCACACTTTCAAGTGAAAAACGAAGCGGATCTTGCAAATATAGTAAAACACTCGTGACTAAATAACCTCGTGACTAGAATAAGTTATGCTGTTATTATTTATAGTCTAACTCAAATTGTTTTGGTTACCATTGTTCCTTGTTACTATTTCCATGTTAAGTTTACAATATTTTTTAATCTTAAGTCTCTCTATTACATTATTAATTGTTATTGTAACTCTCTCACACATATCCAACACACCGCACACAAACATACAAAACTGTATCTTTACACACACAATCTCACTAGACACAAGTTTCATGCATCCAGCCAAAGCCTTATTTACTTTATAAATTTTAATAGTAAGCTTTTACTGTATGTCTCGAACGGCAGTCAAATTTTACGGAATTCATTATTTAGTTTTGCTGTTCCCTCCCGATATCAACTTTCTTATTCCCCTGTTGTTATTTTATTATTTGATGGATGATCTAAACAAAATAAGCAATGAGATTGAACAAGTCTCAATCTCTAAGTACTACTCTTGCTCACCAGAAGGGAGTGGACAATATTTGAATGATGCCTACCATGATCTGAAAATACTACACACTAACATACGTAGCCTTAACTGCAATTTTGATAATTTGGTGCTTTTTATGAGTCGACTAACGTACTCCCCTGATATCGTTATACTGACCGAGTGCTGGCTGAGCAAATGTCCGGCTATCCCCTCTATAGAAGGATACAACTCATACATATCGTCGTTTAAAAATCAAAATGATGGTGTAGTTGCATATATAAAAGGTAGTCTTAACGCCACCATAGAAATACCAAATCTTAATGACGCAAATTGCTTGGTTTTAAAATTTTCCGATAAGGCTGCTTTTATTGCCCTTTACCGCTCTCCATCATATAGAGACTTGACCTTGTTCCTGAGTAGTCTTGATGATTTATTAGGAACGCTATCCCACTTTAAAACTGCTGCTATAATTGGAGACCTTAATATAAACATCTCTCAAGACAGCTGTGATCCGTATGTAGACGAATACCTTAATCTTACTGCCTCCCATGGAATGCTCCCTACTTATAGTCTCCCGACTAGACAGTCTAGCTGCCTCGATCATGTAATACTTCGCTCTCCAACTACTGCCACTACACTAGTACTAGACTCTCTTATTACAGACCACGCTCCTATTATCTTCTTCTGTAACATAAAAATTAAAAGCAAAGTCATTGGTAATTATTCAAATATTAAGATAGACATTCCGGCAGTGGTTGAATGTATCAGTTACACAGATTTTTCTTCAATACTCCAATCCCAAAATCCAAATGCAGCTACCCAATCACTTGTATCCATTATGTCCTCAGCTATTAAATCCCATTCCCATACTTCGCACATTCCTAGCAAAAAACGCATTATTAAGCCGTGGATTACTCCTGGCCTACTGAGATGCATACGTCACAGAGACAATTTATACAGAACTCTAAAGAAACATCCTGACATCGAGTCTAACAAGTTGGTATTCTATCGTTATCGCAACTTTTGCAATAACCTCTTAAAAAAGGTCAAGTGTGAATACGAACGTAACGAGTTTCGGAGGGCTAGAAGTAGTCCTAAAGCAACATGGAAATTAATCAAACGGGTAGGTAATTTAGAACAAATTAGTACACCATCCGTAGAGTTATTAAAATGCTGCGAAGACCCCTCCCAGTCAGTAGACAAAGTAAATAATTATTTTGCTAACATAGGCAGACTATTGGCATTCAAAATTCAGCAATCTGACCAGTATAAAAATCCAAAGTCTATCACTTCAAATTCTTCAGGTTCTACTCCACTACACTCGATGGGGTTGCATTGCGTGGATAGTATCGAAGTTGAAAATGTCATCTTGGGTCTTAAGGATAAATGCGCTGTCGGGTTTGATGGTATAAGTAGCTCTATTGTGAAAGCTACCAGACATATTATTACACCAGTTCTTGTCTACATTTTTAACCTGTGTTTTGCAACCGGTATCTTTCCTGACATATTTAAAATCGCGGTAGTTCATCCTATTTATAAGTCTGGAGACAGAGACAGTGTATCTAACTACAGACCAATATCAGTACTTTCTACACTATCTAAAATTTTTGAAAAAATTATAAACACTAGACTCACTCAATATCTCTCAAAATTAAATATTTTAGCCAATAATCAATTTGGTTTCAGAAGCGGTACATCCACAGAGGATGCTGTGATAGAACTCACAGATAGAATTATTGACAATTTTGAAAAAAGACGGAAAACACTTGGCATATTTCTGGACCTTTCCAAGGCTTTTGACACTGTCTCTGTCCCCATACTTATTTCGAAGCTAGAAAAAATCGGCATTCGTGGCACGTCTCTGGACATTTTCAGGAGTTATCTCACAGGCAGAAAACAGTCTGTTAAGCTGCAAGGCTATTTGAGTGACGAGGAATTTGTCACGTTTGGTGTCCCACAGGGTAGTGTTCTCGGACCGACTCTTTTTCTTATATACGTGAATGAGCTGTGTCAGTTATCATTACCTAACTGCAAAATAATAACTTATGCAGATGACACAGCTCTTATAATTGACGGTCTTAACTGGAACGATGTTCGTACCAATGCTGAACTGGCGCTAAGCTCTGTTATGGCATGGTTAACCGAAAACCTACTTACACTCAATGTCAATAAAACCAAGTTTGCAACCTTCTCTCCCACTAAAGCTGGTCAACCCCAAACACCCATTGTAATTCGTGCCCACAATTGTTCCTATAATGATAAGGACTGTAACACAAATTGTAATTGTGCCAAACTGGACAGTTCTGAGTTTGTCAGATACCTTGGCATTATTATTGACAATAACCTTAAATGGAAACAACAAATTAGTTATACAGTAACACGCTTAAGAAAGTTGATGTATATTTTTAAGAAACTTAGAGCCGTGGTGGATTTTGATAGCTTAATATCCATTTATTTTGCACTTGCACAGTCGGTAATGGGTTACTGTCTAGTGGTCTGGGGAGGAGCTCCTAAATCAGCTTTGATCCGCGTAGAACGTGGGCAACGAGCTATCCTTAAGGTATTAGCAAGGAAACCCATCCGATTTCCTACCAAAATCCTCTATTCTATTTGCAAGGTCCTCTCTGTCAGACAACTATTCATTCTTCGTACTACCCTTCGCAAGCATAGTCAACTAACATACGATCCAATCATATACAGCTCGAAACGCCGCTCTGATAGAGTATGTGATAAAAAGTCGCGTAGCACCGTAGCCACAAGTCGGCATTTCAGACACATAAGCTCTAAATTATATAATAAAATCAATCAAACCCTTAATATTTATTCCCTAAATGGTCGTAAACTGAAAAAGAAAATTGAAACTTGGCTAAAATCCCTTGATTATGACGCAACAGAAAAACTTGTGGAAGCATAACATTTCAAACACACACACACTCACACACTCACACACACACACACACACACACACACACACACACACACACACACAAGCACACGTTAGCACATATCCATACATTTAATACCCTACCTCATTATTTTAAATATTGTTAAATATTAAGAAAACTTTGTACAATTTCATTTAATTACTTTCTAAGTCTTTGTCTGGAACAACCTACTTCCCTCCAGGAGGGGGCGTTGGTAGCTGTCCACAGTTTTATACTTTTACAGCTATCATCGTTTCCATTTTGTTTGGTATTGTATATTTTTTTTTTTTAGTTCCAAATAAACGTTTATTATTATTATTATATATTATTAATATCCAAGTCTCCCCTACTTAATCTTCGCAAGAATTTAATCACCTGCAATATGCATATTTAAGTGACGTTAATAAGTTTAGCGTTCGGTAGCGTAATGACGAAGGAACTCGTATAAATTTTACTAACTCTCAGTATCGACTTAGCTTACGATATACATAATTAGTTTTTAAAATAGCTCGATGGCCATCAAAGCACCTAAATCATTAACCGACTTTCTTTTTTTTATGGTATTGGGGGCAAACGAGCCGACGGGTCAACTGCTGGTAAATGAATACCGTTGCCCATGGGCACCTGCAACTCAAGAGTCACAAGTCCGTTGCCGCCCTTTAAGGTGGGAGAAGGGGGCAGGGGGGAGAGAGAGGAGAGGAGGGATAGGGAAGGGTTAGGGCCTCTAGCAACCTCACTCATGCGGCGAAAAGCAATACAATCATTGCTTCACTGCCGATTTTCTGTGAGGCCGTGGTATCACTCCGGTAAAACCGGCCCATACGTGCCGAAGCATGGCTCTCCGACTTCAAAAAGGAGGAGATTCTCAATTCGACTCCTTTTTTAATTGTGTGTAAGTTACGCGATATCTTCGCCATTTGTCGTTGTTGTTCGCCATTTGGTTGAACTCAAGTTTGGTCCCATTTTAATTTTCAGGAAATATTTAACCCCTAAGGGTGGAAAATTAAGGGATAAAGATATCATATATCATATATCATATATATCATTATTAAAGCGCATTGAAGTCGGTGTTACTTTTTTCAAAACTAAATTATTTAATTAGCAATTTTCCATCCTTCAGTTGAGTTTTTTTTGTTTATGCTAAACTAGTCCTGAGGTACCCCTTTCTAATAAAACAACAATAAGCGAAGAATAGCGTAAGGAATTAACGCAGAAGTAAATATTACTAAGAAATGAAAATCTTTCTTTAAATCGTTTAAAAAACCCGTAGTGGTATCGTGCACGTATTCGTGCATCGTATTCATAAACCTAACTCCTAACTTAAAACATTAGTATGTAATGAAGTAACCAAGTATTTGCGGAACAAATGGAGTGGCAAATTCACTCCGATATCGGAACATTTTGGAACACTCGACACATTTCTGCCTCAAAAAACTTTAGCAAAGTGTACCTTATGTAAGGTGAGGGGAAATTCTTAAGGCGGTTTCTGACATTACGTTTGGTTCAAGTAAAAACAATAGTGTGTGGTATAAAGAAGCTTAGAATTATGACAACCAACCTACACTACTTTAATTGAGAGTTGTTTATCTAGAACTTTTCCTTTTTGTTTTTAGTTTTTTAGTAAAAACTTGATAGCAACTCTGATGCCTTAGTGTCACTTAAGATTATATAACATACTAGCAGCGCCCCGCGGTTTCACCCGCGTAAGTCCCGATCTCGTTTGAATATCGGGATAAAAAGTAGCCCATGCGTTAATCCAGGTCTCTATCTACATACCAAGTTTCATCGTAATTGGTTCAGTGGTTTTTGCATGAAAGAGTAACAAACATCCATCCATCCATCCATCTATCCATCCATCCAAACTTTCACATTTATAATATTAGTGGGATTAGTGGGATTCCTGTTAGCTATTAATAGAATATTACGATTTTCCATCGCCAATTTAATCAAATGACTAAGTCAAAAAATTCGTTGAGGAATATCTTGAAAACTTCGACAGTGTTAGTCCAAGAAGGGGCTCGGGGGCTCAGTGGTAACCGAGTAGGTTACCATATTACAAGGTTAAGTAACACTAGGCAGGTCAGTCTTAGGATGGGTGACCATTATTAACACATTGAGATCTCTCCGTGCCTCGGTTGCCGTACAAACATCTGTGGCATGTGGCAACCTGGTCTAACTACAGAACTTCGATTTCGCCTATTACTTGGGTTGTCGAAGTCTGATGGCAGTCGCTTCACGTAAAATATCGCAGTTCGGCCGTATCGCATCTTGTATTTTGAATCTTGAATCGTAGTTAGACTGAAAGTTGACCCCAAGTTCTTGGTAAAAGCCGCGGAGAATGATGACAGTGTTAGCCCAAGATGATATAAACTTGTCTACGTTAAAACTATTCCATATATTAATATTCTCTATGAAAGTGGCCGGATATAATATTCACCTCACTTCAATCCTCTTATAACATGCATATTTGTAATTACTTCACTTTATGTCTGGTGCTACCTTTAAAATAATCAAAACTGATTAGAACTTCGAGGAAGAAATTACTTTTGAATTCCGATTACGTGTATCAATTAGGAACTGTGACTTAGTAGAAGTCGTTACAAATGTGACGTGACTTGAATTACTTTACAATTACGCTTCGTTTGAATTTCGTGAGAGAATTTTTCTTTGTAATCTCACATTATAAGACAGAACATTGTAACGGTACATTGTATTCACCAATCGTCTTTCTTTTAAGACTATCACTGAAAATTTTGGGTTAGTTCTTAACCTAACTACATCCGATAGGGTTCGATTCCCACACAGGAAAAATAATTGTGTTAATTGCCCGATAATTTGCTCGGTGCCTGGGTGTAATTTATCTATAATATGTATGCATATAAATGTTTATCAGCAATATGGTTACTATAGTACAGGCTCTACCTAGTTTGGGATCAGACGGCCGTGTGTAAGGTGTCTAAAGTGACATTAATTATTATTATTATTTTATACAAGTTAAAAGTGAAATTCATTTTTGAAAGTGTAACCAGTAACCAATTTATCTGTATATGTTCGATTTATTATATCGACTGCAACATCATGGAGTAATGCACTGAGCGAAACTTGTCCATCTCTGAGGACCATAAAATTGTTATACATTCAATTCAATCGCGGCAATTTTTACTTGGAGGATGGTGCAGGGTCTGACAGGCTGACAGAATTGACTTCCGATTTCCCCTACCTTTCACCTGAATATACTTGCATACTGCCCTTTTTCTAACTTTCGCCACCTAATCTTAGAAGGGGGCTGGTTTCTTCTGATCTTATATATAATTATATTACTTTTGACCTCGTTACCCGTTACTAATAACCTATATGTTGCGACACTAAAGCTTCCCCGGGCACCACCTTGCAATTTTTGACAAAGACTAAGTTACTTTTTTTTGCCGCTTGTATAGATGATGTGATGTTCGTGCCTTATTTAAACCATTTGTTACTATCGCCAGGTCAACCGACAACGCAAACTATAGTAATGGTTCGATTTCCAAACCCCCGACCTTTATGCACTATATCATAATCATCATTGACTGCTCCCACATGCATTCAAATCTTCTTCTATTAAAATTTCCTTATTAGCAGAAATTTATATCGTAACCGTATCAAAATTTTACCAATTTTTTTCTTTTCTTTCACATCATCTTTGCATCCAGCTTGAGGTGCATACACGCTAATGACATTCAGAACCAGATTTTCTTACACTCATTTTATAACTATTTGTCAAACATTTACTCTCTTTCCATCCGTCACACAATTTTCGAACACTACCCAAAACTATTCCCTCTCCATTTTTCGTTTCATCACTCCCGGAATAATAACTTGTATCCCTCTCCAATCTGTCTGGCTTTCGTACCCTTCCATTTTGTTTCTTGCAAGCATTCCACACTTATCTTTCTTCTTTTAAACACATCCGCTAGCTTTCTCGCTCTTTCAGTCATCGTTCATCGTCAACATTGTACTCTTAGCTCTGGGGTTTGCTTCTTACGTTGCACCCCCGTAATTTTTGCCCACTTTTTGGTTGCACCCGCTGTTGCGAGTCGAATACAGGGTGGGCAATAACCCCGTCGAACTTATTTCTTATGTGCTTTTTGATCATCATCTTCAGCTTATCGCCGTCCTCTGCTGGACAGAGGTCTCCCTCAAGGAGAGCCAACTATCCCGGTCTTGGGCAGTCCGCATCCATCCGCTGCACGCCACCTTCTTCAAGTGGTCGTTCGATCCTGCTGCAGGAGACATGTCTCCCAATTGCCTGAGCGAACAAAGGAAGTAGTAGTATCATGATACACTTCCACTTCAGCATGCTGAATTTCTGTGCGATGTCGGTTACTCTAGTTCTCTGCCGAATAACTTAATTTCGAATTTTATTGAGTAGAGAAACACCGAGTATCGCACGCTCCATCGATCCATTGATGGCACGCTGAGCGACTTGAAACTTGTGGACCAGTCCAACGGTGAGTGTCCACGTTTCGGCTTTTTGAATGTTATTATACATTTTCAGGATATATAGGCAAGCTGAAGCACGATTTTTTTCCGAATGGTGTTTAGGAATCATATTTATTAAATCCTCTGTGACGAATTAGCGTAGAGTTCTGTATCTGTGTAAAATAATAATTACCGTCTAAGCGTGTGCAACTGGCGACATATGATTGGGAACAGATTACAGACGATGGCATTTCTAAATACGTATTCTCAGTTCTGTGCCTTCATACATCCAAGGAACTGTAAGCTTAAGTAATTTACTTAGTAAAAGTTACAACTAAACAAATATCGATATAAGTCATTTTGTTTATTGCGTTGACTGAGAACTTTATTTTATAGATGTAAGAACTTTAAGACTGCTTTAATAATTGATATTAATATCAACTTCATACTTCCACACCTGTTTAAAAAAAATATTTTTGAGAGATTCCGTAAGGATTCAATTTATTCTTTTGATTTAAGGAACCCTAAAATCGCTAATAAGTTGGTATTATGCTCGTTAATTAAAAATAATAAATAGACTCAAACAGATACAAAAGTGTTTGATGCAAAGATCTGTAATTAATCGAGCGTGACTCGTTTACTTGTTGTTCGAAGCCGCGTTTCATGCTAGCCTGACACGTTGATTAATGCATGTAGGTAACTTGTGATCAGGGTGGGGTTCTTTTGGTAGCGACTTATAAGAAAGCTACTTTGTAATGTGCCAACTTTGTGTAGTAGTAAATAAAAAGGGTTTGTGGTAAACAAATTGGCGCTGATTTTAGCTTATTTTATTACATGATGATTTATTTGTTTGACAATTCACTTATTCACTAAAAGATTTGATTGTTGCTGGTATAGAAGCAATGAAAAACCAGTGCGTTGTTCGTTGTCAATTACTCACTTTACAACGAATAGTTAGCTAAAGTATATAGTTAGTTATTGTATAGAGAATTATTTTAATACTATTTGTAAGCAGCTAGACAAATCCTGGGAGCCTAAAATCCCCCAGACCCATTTATATGCCCCCGCGTTCATTCTCACGACGAAAATTGAAATGGGTCTGAGGGATTTTTACTACCTTACTAACATTATGAAAGTGAAAGTTTGTGAGAATGAATTGAGGTTTGTTACTCTTTCACTCAAAAATTGCTACACGGATCTGAATGAATTTTTTTACAGAGATATGTATGGTCTGGTATAGTACATAAACTACATTTTATTCCGGTAAAATGTACGGTTCTCGTGGGGTAGATTTCACCAAAATTTCCACGCGAACGAAACCTAGGGTAACAGCTAGTTAGATCTAAAATCAAGACTCAAACTATAAGAATCAAACGTTGATTTTTTAAACCTTTAAAGCGTCAGGCGTAAATAACCCGCAGACGGAAGCTGTCTGGCAACATTGATAATACATTTTTAATAATATTGTGTAGCAGGTTATGTATAAAAATTTGCACTAAGAATTTAATAAAAATGACCAATTATTTCAAGTAACTTTAGTACCTAGTATCTGAAAATTGACCGCCGGCCCAAGCTAGCAGGTATGCATACCTTCACAGTCTCTACTAATACTACTCCATATGACACATTTGTGCTTCAGAAAATAAGTATGGTCTAGCAGCTCTAGGATTTCACCCTATCCATATTAGATCTATGGAGGTATGAAAAAATACATATACATATATACTCAAAAGGAAGAATGTGAAGGCTGAAATAATGTTGTAAACACACGAGTGACGTCCATACAAGCAGATTATTGACACTGTATCGCTGTAATTGGGGCCGTATCCCCCTAGCCATGAAATAAGCGTTTTCTGACTGTTCATTTGGGCTACGCGCCACTTTTGAAGAGGTACCGACATTATTGTATAGCTTTATGAAATAACAGGAAATTAACACTCTAGATAAAATGCAACTAAATTTTAATAGATAATAATATTTTTTATTTGTTTCAAAAATGTTTACATTTACTTACATCGACATTTATTTACGTGCAACATTGTGCAGTATATCAATTTATAGTGGGTAGGTACAACATAATAGATACAATTGTCGTACAAGTTTACTGTATTAAGGAAAAATTGTATCAAACTCCTAAATGTTTAACAAAGCAGGTCATTAATTGGAGCTTTATAGTGACTTACATATAAATGTAATCTGAATAAGAGGAAGTACAACAAAGGTATATAAATTAAAAAAAAAGAGGCAGTTATAGGACTACCGACAGAAGTGTCAACTTAAACGATACGACGAACTTAAAACGTCACATTAACAGGTTGGTGACATAAATTAATAAAGAGACACAACTCAATGTTTAGATTAGCGCCCTCTAGTGGATATTATATATGTATTATTAGCGTCTCTCTCTCTCTCTCTCTGACTGACTGACTGAACTCTTAACTCACTCACTCACTCACCCCACACCCCACTCTTCCACTCTCCCTCCCTTGATTCTCTACTCCCGCTCGCCCCATTCGCCCCACTCGCCCACTTACCCAATCTCCCCACTCTCCCCACTGTCCCCACTATCCCCACTGTCCCCACTCGCCCCACTCTCCCCACTCTTCCACTCTTTCTCCCTTGATTCTCTACTCCCACTCGCCCCATTCGCCCTACTCCCCCCACTCTCCCCACTCGCCCTACTCTCCCTAATAGCCCCACTCCCTCCCTTCACCCCACTCTCCCTCCACTCCTTCCGACCTCCCTCCCTCCCTCTCCATGTCTCTCTGACGCTGTACTTGTAATAATATAAGAAATTCACCTCCGTCCTAAGAATTTTCGATCTCCTCATAAAATTATATATTTTTTTTAAATATATTACACTCGTACACATTTTCTATACATTTTCGATCAGGGTCCACGTGACCTTGAAATCTGATGCGAGTTTAACATTTTTTACCCATCTTAAAAAGTGCCCAGCGCCGCTAAAGAAGTTTTTACTTCAAAAATTATCGCTATATGCGTTGCTAAGCTCTATAAGCAGTGTCTGTGAGTAGAACTCGAGAACAATTGGACCAATTCGGCAATTTTTTTTTCAAATATTCGTTCAAGTTCGAGGAAAGGCTTGATCACACTTGATCCGCTAGTTTACAATAAAAATAAAAAAAACCATTGAATTACTTTACTTCAAGGTATTTTTTGTATTAACAAGGTGGCAACAAAACACTGCAAACCTTTGGTGGTGCTTATAACTACTTACTTCAGGTTTCTTCTTCCAGTCTATTCTACCTTTCTGTTTTATCCACTAGGACATAAACATTTTTACGACGTCCAAGTTTCGGCTCCTTAAAAGAGTATGCTTAAGATATAAATTTGATAGACAGTCATCTATGTCCTGACTGTAAGATGTTTATTATTCCATACTCTTGTATGTACGCAGCTTTCCGAACGATGTGGCTGCCCTGCTGATGCGAACATCGATATTCCCGTCAAGGGAAAGATTGCTCGACACGGTCGACCCCAATTATTTCAATTACAGTCTTCTTTTCATTGATAGACATGGACAACAGAGAACATGCGTATCCAAATTTGTCTAGAGTTTAGTCTAGTCTCATAACCTTGAGTTTAATAGGAATTTTCGCTACAAACGCTGCGTCGTCGGCCTAAAGCAGGCTGTCAATGAATAGGTCTTCACGCTTACGGTGGGACTTTAAATGGGCGATGTTAAGCAGCTTCCCATCTACCTTTGTGTGTAGATGAATTCCCTGTTGTATGTTGCCGCAGCAGGGAGAAGAAAATGCCGAACAATGTAGGTGCTAAAATACAGCCTTGGCAAACTCCTCTCCACATTTCAATAGTGCCCTTCATTCCCTCGTGAAAGGACTACGAGCTTCAGCAGTTTGTTCAAATGTGGTATAAAGCCCCTCTCTGCTGATCGTATCGAAGGCCGTGTAAAGGTCAACGAATGCGATCCTCAGCGGAGTGTTTTGCTCCCGACACTTTTCTTGAAGTTGTCGAAGAGTAAAGATTGACGAAGAACCCTAGGAGTGGAAGCCACACTGTGCCTCAGAATATACGCGTTCGGCAATTTCATACATATTTTGCTTAAGATTTCATTGCAGGGGCTTGGGTCAGATATGTGCATCTATACTAAAAGTTTCACAAAAAAACCCTCGATAAAATAATACAATGTCAAGTACCTACACTAATTTTCCCATAGTAAAACGTGAAATACGAGACATATATCAGAGTTCCTTCACGATCAGAAGGTCTAAGTAGCAAAACGTCCAACATCGCGAAACGTCTAATGAGCAGTAGGTAAGCCTAATTAGCAAAATGTCCATGTAGCAAAACGTCCAACTCTCAGATGGTCTATGTAGCAGAACGTCGTCATTTTTAAAATGTGTACACTCATGACAGAAAGTTAAAACTCATATATAAACTTAAGAAAATTCATTTGTTATAAAAATATTGTGTTAAAAAGTACTAGCTTTTTACATATTATTAGGATATTAGGAGCACAAATTCGCCTGAATTTATGCACCTAATGTCTTTTGATAGATTAAGAAAAATCTGTTTTAAATTTCATTTTAAAGCATATATCTGTTTTTTCGCCGTAAAACTTGTAAGTTTATATTTATACTTGAAAACTCGACATGTGTATGCAAAAAATAAATTACGTTTAATGAATGTCTTCATAGAGATTAATACAATGAAATCGTTAAAATCGAGTAAATATTTTGATCACACTCATAACCGTTATCCAAATATTTTAATATTCTCAACAATTAGAATTAAATCTATGTTATTTAATGAAATTTATAAGTTTTAATAATTTTTGTCCGTAAATTTATATTATAATAAGTATACCTACGTGTAATGGTAACACCCTCTAAGTAAGGATCAGCCAATAAGAAGCAGTCATTCTGTCAAATCACGATAATCATGTCTAAGCGTGTATTCTTTGCATGAGGTCTCTGTTATGTGCTTTGCGTGTTTTCATGAACTGTTGTTGTTCTTCTTTTTTAGGGACTTGTGCTAACATATCAAAAAAAGCGAAGAAGATTGTTCTGGATAACGCAACACATGATAATGGTGGAAACGTTATAGATGTTGAAAATATTAATTAAAAATATGATAGTGCCGAAAATATATATATATTTTTTCAATATAAAATGGAATCGTTTAGATTATTTTTGATTTTATCATCACTACATCGTACTTCAAATACCAAACGTCACAGAACTCATGTTATGTGAAATTTTTTATAGTTAATTAAATAAATGTAGTATATTTAAAATCCAATTCGCTTTCGACGGCATACTCATATTCTCACTACACTTTATAATATTATGTTTAATCCGTAAACTTAATATACAAATTTATGGGTTAATTCCTGTACTCCATCTTATCTAAAGGAACGTTTTACGTTTCTCAATGACACACACACACAAGATCTGAAGAAAATGGTCAAAGAATATTACTTGGCTTCTTAATTTCTCCTTTTTGCTGCATTTATCGGATATAATCTTATTAATCTAGAAATTATATATTATGTATATTTATGTACATGAATATATTAAATATTACACAGTGATTACACTTGTTTCCCTGTATTACCTATCTAATTATATTGTATATGTTTTTAGGTATCATTTACTAGTTTTAAGTCTAACATGTTTTGATTCCCACACCAAAACTACCTTTTAGATTATTATATTTCTGGTCATTATTTTTCCATTCCAAGGGAAAAAAATTGCTTTTAGCGATAAGGCCGCCCTTTGTACATATACATTTTTGTAAACTTACTTTAAGCAATATTTACTGGTGTGTTCAATAAAGTTTATTCTATTTTATTCTATATTTTATTGTCTAAGTAAATTTATTATTTACACTGTTCCTCTCAATGATATTATATACAGTTCCTCTTATCGCTAATAAATCAGGGTTGAATTTTGGTCGTTCACCTTTCTTAGAACGGATGTCCCTTTGATGGCATTGAATAGAAAATCATGTTTTTTGAATCTATGCTAACAGTAATTGTATCCTAAATCTACCTATTAATGATCGATTTACTTTGATCAATACATGTCTTTAATGTGTTATTTTTTATACACCACCAAAGTGGCAAATAAGCAAACTCGCCTGATGTAAGTGATTACTTATAAACAGTAAACAGTCTAGACACACTACTGATGTAAGTCACGAGTTACTGACTCCTTTCTTGTTTTATTCAAGAAACATGCCACTATTGGAATCCCCGACCACAAATGCCACTTACATACAGCGCATTGCGACGCATCAACCATCAGACAATAGGCATTTATCAGTCTCTCTAGATAAACAGATTTTGAATGAAGCAGACTAAGTTCACTGAGCTTTTGTTAGCAGTTGTAATTTCCAGATCCGACGGTTCCATATTTAAATGTAGACTTCTACCATGATATACCAATTCAGTGTAGGATTTTGGAGTTTACTCCTTAAAAGAAATATGAAGAGTAAAATTTAGTGATCGGAGTACAGCGTAACGCTTAAACTCTTTGTTGTGTTTCTTGTGCTTTATTGAAGTTTACTCCTTATCCTCGACGCATGTAAGTAGTATCGTCTTATGTTTAGACAGGCGCTCTCACTATCAAGGTCTTATGTAATCCAAGAGTAAAAATGTTTGTAATATAGATTTATATTTCAGTCAGACACATGTGCGTCCGAACCGAGTGCTACACAGACTGGCGAACGCTTGCACATGCACTCTTACAAAGTATGTGTCCCTACATGTGTATATCTATATGTATAGAATATATGATGTACAGCGTCTACAAATGAGGAGAGAAACAGAGAGAGAGATAGATAAAGAGAGAGAACCTTTTTTTTGATAACGTTATTATTTAATTATATCATATTATAATTATATTACATAATAAATATTTAATTTAATGATACCACTAGAGGGTTATTCAAAACTAAACCCTCACTGTGGTTGGTATTAAGCTCTTATTCAAAATACTAAAACGAACTGTGCCAACTGAAACCGTGGGCTTTGTTTATTTCAAATTGTACTTTTTACTTTCTAACAAGCTGCTTTAATAAATGACGAGGCACATCTAGGTGGTTTACCGTCAAAGTTTAATGCAGTTTTCATGTGTGATTTCAGTGTAAAACGAATTCCCTTGTTTATGAATTGGGCTTCAACTCTTTGGTAATAGTCTGCAGCGAGTACAAAGTTTTTTCAACTGTAATATTAGGTCTTTATAAATGATGTCATTGGCGTTTTATATGGCAAAAGTAGAACGAAATTTTTTGTTATGAAGTTATATATTTAATTAATCAAAGTATGTCATGGAATGCGAAAGTTTAAAAGTTAGTATGTACTATAGTAAGTATATACAGGGTGTATGCACTTTCGCCATTTTATAGGAAGTTCATTAATTCCTTGCTGGAAAAATTGTGAGAGCGAGAATCAATGAAATCTTTAATGGCGGTTTAGACTGCCACATCGAAAATTATTTTTTTCCTCGCAAGAAATTGTCCAAATTCCGGAACAAATGGTAATCTGTTGGAGCAAGGTCCGGGAAATATGGTGGGTGTCGGAGACATTCCAATCGCAGCTCCTCTAATTTTAGGACCATCTGTTGTGCAGTGTGTGGTCTACCGTCTACCTGAAGTAGCAATGGGCTAGCGCAATTGACTAGCCTCGGTTGTTTAACGTCTAGCTTTTCCATAATTGTTTCCAATTCTTGAGAATACAGTTCTACAGTAGTTGCCTGGCCAGATTTTAGGAAGCTGTAGTAAACTACACCAGGACTGGCTCACTAGATACTCACCAGTACCTTTCTTTGAGTCAACAAACAAGATTTGACCGGTTCTCCTGGGTCCAACAATTGCAGTGAGCGTTTTCGATTATTAATTGTACAGGATCCATTTTACATCAAAAGTAACAATACGATTTCAAATCCCCTTGTTATTATGATGGTTGAGTAATGTAACGTAACACTCAACGCGTGTTTGTTGGTGTACTTCACTCAATTCATACGGTACCCGTTTTCTAGCTTTTTCACTTTTCCGATTTGATTTAAGTGAATTAAAATTATTTTAAGACTTACACTGAAGCCTACCTCTAATTCTGATGCAGTTTGCGATGGATCTTTTAATTCTTCTTTGTCAACAAAGGTCTCTGGTCGTCCACGAGGTTTGTTCTGTAGGTTAAAATTTCCAGAACGAAAACATTGAAACTAAAAACGTACCACGTTTTCTTTTACAGTAGCTTCCACATATACATCATTAATCCTTCGAACTGTTTCGGTAGCTCCAGTGCCATGGCTGAACTTGTATTCGTAAATAACGCGATATTTTAAGTTTTCCATATTGTGAACAAAACGATGTCAAAGAGAAATCAAGTGGCGCGAAAATAAATGAATCACTAAATTCGAAACCGCAAAAAAAAATCGCAAAGTTTTCGCTGGTTCCATATATTCTTACCTAACATTATATCTTAAAGAGTAGTTTTAAAATCTCTCATGTACCTATCTAGTGAGTTCTTTTCAGGCAGATGATTAAATGTGAAGACAACAGTCTTACGGTTTCTCTCATCCCGTGGCTTCGTGCATCCCGCACCACAACGGGTATAAGAGGATTTCTTTGTATATACCAAAGACATAAACGGAAAATATGAGTTTATATTAAATTTATAAGTTAATATATTTATGCAGACTAGCGGGTTTGAAAGAAACGAGTGAATGCTCATACAGTGTATTTTCACTTATAACGAACGTTATATTTGAGAAATGAGTAAGTTAGTGTCGGAATAAACGTGAAAAGTAAAAATGAGCATTAGAGCAAAAGAGAACAAAAGCTGTAATTTATGAATAGTTGATAAGCTGAACTGAGACAGTCCGATTACATTAAATGTTACTCCTATTATAAATACGAATATTTGTAACTCAATCACGCCAAACTGTCTGAACGGATCTGGAAAAAAATAAAGAAGTAGGGTCATCGACTAGCTAGCATTTCTAAGCCGCAGAAGACGGCAGGTGATCCAAAATCATACTATCTCTATCACTTACTAGTCATTACCCAATAGAGTGACAAACATTGTTAACGCGGAAGTGACTCGTAACCGCACGCATGTCGCAATGGTTTAAGTGGACGCCATGCCTTTAGGTATGGAGATCGACTTTTAAAACTATTGATATAATTATGTAATTGCTGGTATAAAACTATTCATAGGCTTGTCGGCCTAGTGGTTAGTGATCCAGACTGCTGAGCCGGAGATCGTGGGTTCGATTCCCACCCAGATCACTTGTACTTCATCAATAATATGTATGAATTTAGAAATATATAGGTATGTTTATCAGCAGTCTGGTTATCTCAGTACAGGCTCTGCCTACTTTGGGATCAGACGGTCGTGTGTGAGGTATCATAAGTTATTATTATTTATTAACAGTTCATATAATAGAATTGAGTCATTCACTTTACATACAGACTTGCTAAAACACTAAAAACACGTCATACGTTCTTAAAAATGTGTTTATTTTACCAACTACCCGCACTCAGCCAGCGTAGTGATATAAAGAGATCGTTAGACCCACATAAATAAGCATTAGGAGCCGTGCACAACGTGACCATTCTAGAGTTCAAAGTTTAATTCTAGGTCGCGTGTCGCTTTTTTCTTTTAAATAAAAAACTTTTTAACAAAAAAATAAACCGACGAAAGAAGGAAGGTACTGAAAAGTAGAAAATAAACTTGTTAGCCTACCTAAATTCCTACACTAATGTAAAATTAAATTATGAGCTGGCGACAAAACATTCATCCCCATTACCTGGATAATTGGCAATCCACCACTGTGCGGTTCTCCAGAATTTATTTGCCTCGCACAACCAATCTCTGGAACAAATTGTCGCCTGTGGTATTTCCAGACCGATACGACCTTCAAACCTTCAAGAAAAGAGCGTACCTACCCCCATCTCAAAAGCCGGCAACGCACTTGTGACTTTTGAGTTGCAGGTGTCCATGGGCTACGGTAGTCATTTACCATCAGGTGACCCGCCTGCTCGTTTGCCCCCTGTATATGAAAAAAAAAAAATGAAAACAAGCTAATTATTTAATACGTTAAATGAAGTGATGGCAGCGGTAACGCAAAGCGTCTTTTTGCGGAAGTGTTTTAGAATTAATTTTTTTATTTATGAATTTTTTCATTGTTTGTTTCAACCGGCGAAAAAACGGAGAAGCTCCTCCGTTTATTCGTCGTTTAATAAAAGTAGATGTAATATATTGTGTTCCAACAATATAGGTTTATTTGTTTTTAATTTTACAGATGTATGTATGTCTTTCAAGTATAATTTAACTGTTAAAATAATAACAAAAGTACTTTGTAACTTTAATTGTCAGAGAGTATTTTGTTTAGAACCGGAAACGGACGAGTTCTACAGAGTTTATTTGAAAAAGGAACACTTACTTAAATCACTGAGCATGCAGGTACAATAAGAATTTTTGAAAAAAACTATCCTTTTGCAAGTTATGACCGTTTGAATTTCCAGATATTTTCCTTTTAGTTTCTTAGTACCTAACGGAATGAAAAATTCCAAAATAAAAAACCTTGTACGATTTAAAATTTTTAACTTTACACATTCCATTTACACAAACCTACTTTTGTGAGAAACGAACGCAAATACCTGGAAATTCAAACGGTCAAAACTTGTAAACGGAAAGTTCTTTTCAAAAAATCTTATTGTAACTGCATACTAGAGTCATGCCCTTTCAGTGATTGAAATAAGTGTTCTTTTTTCAAATACCCCCTGTATATGTGGCGCTCTGTCGGTCTGTGTGTCCATCAGAGCCTCTTTTCTTTGGAGTGAAGTTAAACTAAAAGTGAATTACATTTTGGGATAAATTGTTAGAAAATTATAAAAATAAAAAACAGTTTTGTGGTGTACGTTTTTTGACATAATATCAATTTACGTTTATAAGACACTAGCAGCGCCCCGCGGTTTCCCCCGCGTAAGTCCCGATCCCGTGAGAATATCGGGATAAAAAGTATGCCTATGCGTTAATCCAGGTCTCCAGCTATCTATATACCAACTTTCATCGCAATCGGTTCAGTGGTTTTTGCGTGAAAGAGTAACAAACCATCCATCCATCCATCCATCCAAACTTTCACATTTATAATATTAGTGGGATAGGTAATACAAAGAATATGTCTTAAAATATTTTTGTAAGTACAAGTCCTTAAGACCAACATATTAGCAAGTAAATTTTGCTTGCAAACTGTCCCCTTGAAAAATGACCAAACTTTATGCATGGTTAAGCGTATCGCGCGCTTATATTAATAGCGTGTAATTTATCTACACATATCGTACGCATTGCCGAGCTCACACATTAGTGATTTTTCCGCAAACGTTATCAGGGGTTTTTCCTGGTTCGTATGGGCTTTGGATTTCGTACACATGTTTGTTTTGAGTTATGAAGGTGCTTAATATAGAAGAAAAACCTCCGTGTAACAGCATGTTGCAACTGTTAAGTGTGGTTATGAGTGGTTCTGTGTCATTTATCAGTACAGAAGTAAGTGACGGCTTTATAATAATAATAAATAAATAATTGGTGACGCTACGCTACCAATATTCAGTGTAATTGAAGGACTGAATATACTTGTTGACACTCCAATGAAGCTAAATTCTTATTTTAAGAGTAGAGTTCGAACAAAAAACCACTTGATTGCAAGTTCGACGAATAAGCCAGTTTTATGAGTTGAAATATTCAAGTGTGTTTATTCCACTTAGCTTTATATCTTTTGTCTCAGCGTGATTTTGCTAAAATATTCAACACTGAGTGTATAAGTTTTTTTTTAGTAAACAAAGTGTTTTGTTGCCACTAAAAATAGAGCAACAGTTATATAACAATGTATGTTGCTGTAGGAATGTGATTTAAAAACATAATTCTTACTTATACCATTTGTACAGATCTGAAAGTTAGCCCACGAAGAGAACGGATGAGAGACGCCTGCACTTGCGATCAAGTGGTTGCGCGTTCAAAACCCACCCAGTACTCTTAGGTCGTGAACCCAGCCCTGACACAAGCGTTTAGCTTAGCTGGAGGGGTTAATATAGTAAAAAAAATACTAGTAAGGTGTGATCCACGATCCATGTTCTTAAAAAATAATTGTGCGTCGAAGTAACAACACGACAGTGCTAACAAAAATAATCAAGCCCAAATGCGGATAGTTTACTAAATCCGTAACTCACGGAGGCCTCGCTGAGCTCTTCCTAGTCCACCCGTTACCACCATATCTGTGCAGTTTGGTCGAAACGTGTTTAACCAAAAAGGTATCGCACCTGATAAATAGTATTACGATTAAGTCCCAATTTACATATCTCATCACCATATATGATTTATACAAGTTACGAAAGGGATATGCCCATTTGCTAAAGAGCTTTTGGCCCAATAGCGCCCATGAATGAAATAAATTGTAGGCATTAAGGTTGAAATCATAGATATAGGAACCGCTAATATTTTTTTTAAGACTAGAACATCATTAAAAAATAAAATATTAAAAAACTCACAATATGCTTTAATAGCCAAAGCGGTAATGACTCTTGACTGGAAAATGAGAGGTCCTAAGTTCAAACTCAGGTCTTTCTTCTGACTTTTTCTAAGTTATATTATTTTTTTGCATACGTGTATTATTTAAAAAAAACCTAATTCTATTTTCAAGATGAAATATCTATTTTCAGGATGAAAAGATGCTTTCATTTTTATAGGTTTTAGGTACAACCCTAATTATATTTAAAGGTTTCGCGACGAAATGTTTTGAAACTCTATACTCTGGTATGATTGCCACAAATCCATAGATCTAACTTTAATTTTAATCTTCACTACAAATAGCTAAATCCATGTCTATTATTGTAGGTTCTAATTATTAAAAGTAATTATATTAAAAGTAATTAAAGTGATATTAAATTGAAATAATTATTTTTTTCATATTTTTACTACAAAATCGCCAACATCTGTAAACGTATATTTGACTGCAATCTATATCTCTATTAGAACATTTTCTTTAAGTAATGGTGAATTAATAATTATTTTGAAAGGCATTGTAACCCAATTCTTAAATATAAATGCACTTTATTTTTTATTTTTAATAACATTGTTTTGTTGCGAGTAATATACTTTTTAGGCTGCCAGTAATGTAAAATTTTGTATTTTTAAGGCACAGGCTACCTACTGATTCTCAAATATAGCCTACATAGGTTTCTTTTTCGTCTAAAAATCTTTACAAAATATTCAATACATATCATGTTTGGAACAGTCAGATACAATACCACATGTGGAGGCGCCTTGCGGTCCGCGGTGGCATTTGACAGGGTGACATGCCGTCGACATGTGGTCGTGCCCTTATGACATAAAGTACATTGTTTCATTTCTCGTATTGGAATATGTCACAGCGAAATGAAAATGTTTTTATTAAAGTTACCATTTTTGTTCGTACGAGTCCTTTATTCGCCCCTTGTTTGGTTGGTGTAAAAATGTTTGGTACGAAGTGTAATAAAAAAAGGTTATTGTGGGCTAATGTGACGGCGTCGTAATTTATGATTAGATAACAAAACAGATGTAAGTCGAGGAAGTATGTTACAGAATATTTCCGCAAGAATCGGAGTTAAAGGACTACTTGTACAGTGATGTATTTCTGTTGATGAGAAGACTCAATACAAGAGCTCCACGAAAAGGATAGGGTTGCCAACGTGGTAAAAACACTATGGAGTTGCGAGTTATCCATCTATTATTATAGCCAGCGGTGTCTGCTTACCATTAATAATAATAATAACTTGACACATCTCACACACGGCCTTCTGATCCCAAACTAGGCAGAGCCTGCACTATGGTAACCAGACTGCTGATAAACATACTTTTATATATTTAATGATCGTGCTCATCACACAATTATTTGTCCTCGGTAGGATACGAAACCATGACCTCTGCCCCAGCAGTCAGGATCACTAACCACTACACCAACTGCCCAGTCAAATATATTAAATGAGCCATTTGTTTCTTTAAGCGACAGTAGAGTAATTGTTAATAAACTCGAATTTTATGGTGTAATCAAAGTTATTCATGGGAATTTTCTTTCTATTCATACCCGGATCCCCTCCTATTGATCCGCCTAAAACGCAACACCATGTGGTTTGAATCCGATATCCCACTTGACTGTTAGCTCAGGTTATGTGATGCGCCGTGGAGGTCAAAGGCCCCAAAGGAGTAGTCCTTTATTACTTATCAAAACTGTGCTGTATAGAAATTAAACGATATTAATAAATATGAAATGGGGCCTTTGACCTCCACGGCGCAACATCAGAGGGAATTAATTTATACATATTATGACACTACTGTCATAATAAGTATAAGTTAATTCCCGGTGATGTTGATTAGCAGACATAAGTACACCTCTTTAAATTACTATGAGTGGTTTCATAATGTAATGGTGTGTAGCCAATAACGCAGCCAGTTACAAATAAAAAGTGCCATAATAATAATAAAAACTGTTAAATAATGCCTAAAGGTGGTTAAAGACAAAATGAGTTTAGTTTCTAATTACATCAAAAACATTAGTTATCAAAAGCGGAAAAAAGAACTCAAGATAATTTATTCTCTTTGCTAGGTATAACACAAATAAGAAGAGTATTCTTTACATCCCCTTTTAAGTAAATTTCGAGTTCGTAGGAATGTCATCATCCTCCGCGCCTTTTCCTAACTAAGTTGGGGGCGGTTTTCAGTCTAGCTACGATACGGCCGAACTTCGATATTTTACGTGAAGCGACTGCCATTAGACTTCCAGAACCCAAGTACTAGGCGATATCAAAGTTCTGTAGTTTGACCAGGTTGTTGAACTTTTTAGGGCTCCAGCTACCCATAACGAATGCCACAGATGTTCGTATCCTATATATATATAGCCGATGGGCAATCGGGACCGACGGCTTAACGAGGGGTCTCAATGTGTTAAGAGTGGTCACCCATCCTAAGACTGACCTGGCTAGTATTACTTAACCTTGTTATGTGCTAACCTACTCGATTACCGCTTAGCCACGATCTCCTATACTTAAAGTTTGTATGTAGAAGAAGTGTAGACAGCTTAAGTTTTAAAGCAATAGGTTTTGTAAATTTAAAAATAATATGGAAATAGCTACATCAAACTACACGTGACCAGTGTATACGTTGACCTGTCATGGCAGGAAAAGTCTATTCAATGACAGTCAAGATATACTGGTTATCTATAAAATAAAACATTCAAAACTTAATGAATTATTGTCGAAATTCCATCAGGCGATATCTAGTTTATAATAGTCAGACGCATTCAGTCACGTATTCAAGTAGGTGGTTATACCCGCACCTTCAGGAATATGAGAAGTAGGATTTAAAAATTGCCTCCATGTATGAAATATTTTATATCGGTACGTGTCTTCAAAATTTACGAATATTCCTACGTCGTATCTTTTCCTACGTAACTAAATTCACATGAACAACATTATGTAACGTGGATCTAGCCAAGTAATATTGATTACACGACGTAGGGTGATATTGCAAAAAGAAATTTCTCTAGAACGCGTGCTTTTGTAAAACCTATCGATATTTTTTAATATGCCTAGGGTATCAAAGGATCGTAGTGAATAATGAAATGTCGTTTTTAAAGCTGTGTGAGGTATGACGTATATGAATAACCAGAAATTGGAACGTTGGTAATGACTTGAATATATACGTCGAATACAATACAATATCCTTTATTGTACACTATAAAACAGTTAACAATATTAAAAAATAAAAATTATTAAAATTATATGAATGTAACAGAAAAAGAATACATAATAAATAAATATATGTCTTACATACAAACTTATTAGCCTCATATAATCATTTCGGTGTAAAGATATATATCACTCATTTAGCTCACTAAGCTCATTTAGCTCACTTAGCTCATTTAGCTCAATTGATTCAATTCCTCATCTCGCTCGTTTAGCTCAGTTACAAATATATTACTCACCTGCACCTCTCTCGCTCAAACGAAGCTTTCACTTTTAAATTAAGTTTAATAAAATTTTCGTATCTTTACGGTGTCCATAAATTGTTTATCTTAAAACATATTACATTGATTTTCTTTCATACTTTGCCAGCTGTCAACTTAGACATTATTATTTAAGCATAAAATAAAAAAGGAACTAAGTGTACTCTAAGTGGTTGTACAAAAACTTAGAAAAATACGCCAAGGTTGGTGTATTTAAAAATCTATTTTCATGTACAATAATTTTGAAAGATCATAAATAAAAACAACCTGCAGACCTTGACTGCTCGACAGCAGGCGACCATACCGTGGCGTACAGTAGGCCTAACTCCCCTCCAGATCAGAGAGGCGCGCGCGGAACATGTCGCGCCACCGTTTCGGACCTGCTTCTGCAAAGGTCAGCCCAGAAACAGAACCAGAACGATAGTCATGGGCAAGAGGCTAAATATAAATAATAAAAAAATGTAAATATCCAGTATTGTAGGTAATTATAAAATGTATGATGACAGATAGTGATCAGAGACCATATTTTAAAAAGATACTACTACTGAGGATTTTGTTTGCTTTTTATGTGCGCTTAGTAAGAGAGTGTTCCATGCTCATTTCGTCTAAGCAGAACGGCGAGAGAGTTTCTCAGATCTCCTTTTGTTGACTAGACCCTTGTCCCTTTCGTGCTCATCTTATTGAACTTTGCCAATAAATAAGCAGACTACGATATCTTTTGGTTTAAAGATGTATCGTAGTTATAGTTTTACCGATTGTTGAATGTTTACCGATTCCTTGGTAGCTACTGGTTTCAGGTCGTCTAAACTATCTTCGATTCCGAAAGAAAGGGATTAGATTAGATATTTGAGGTAATATGTTACAAATGGTCATCATCATCATCTGCCTACCCTTTTCCTAATTTTATTTGAAGTCGGTGCAATATGTTTTATTCTTCCATTCTACTCTGTGGATCGTCATTTCACTGCTTACTCCATTTCTAGCCATATCTTCTTTTACACAGTCCATCCAACTTTTCTTCGGTCGTCCTTTTCTCTTATACCCGTCAACAACCAACATAAAACTCTTTTCACCACATCTTGCTTATCCCTCCGTACCACATGTCCATACCACGATAACCTATTGCTCCTCAGCTTTTCATCTGCTGGTGCTACTTTCAGGCTCCCTCTAATATATTCATTTCTCAATTTGTCCATCCTAGTTACACCACACATCCATCTCAACATTCGCATTTCGGCTACGTGCAGGCGTCTCTCATCCGTTCTCTTTGGCCCACAAAGAGAACGAACTTTCAGATCTGTACAAATGGTATAAGTAAGAATTATATTTTTAAATCACTTAAATTCCTTCAGCAACAAAACACTTTGTTATACAATTGTTGCTCTATTTTTAGTGGCAACAAAACACTTTGTTTACTTGTTTCAAGATAATTGAAGCAGGATGAAAAAACACTTATACACTCAGTGTTGAATATTTTAGCAAAATCACGCCGAGACAAAAGATATAAAGCTAAGTGGAATAAACAAACTTGAATATTTTAACTCATACAAGTGGCTTAGTCGTCGAACTTGCAATCAAGTGGTTTTTCGTTCGAACTCTACTCTTAACATAAGGATTTAACTTCATTGGAGTGTCAACAAGTATATTCAGTCCTTCAATTACGCTGAATATTGGTAGCGTAGCGTCACCAATTATTATTATTATAAAGCAAAAAAAAAACTTTTATAACTTCATCTGTAAATCTTTTGTTTTTAATGATCGCCTTTTGGTCGAATTTCGACCATAATGTATCAAATTTTAAGTCTATTTTTGACACATATCGACCTATTCATTTCCAGTATAAGTTGAACAGTATTTCCGTACTATGACAAGTCAACATACATATATTGAACCCTTGAAGCTATTTGTAATCGTTTTCACCTAATTTTAAAATCTATAACACATATTGTTAATAAAAATCGTTCCCCAAGTTCTTCTACTAATCGTAATAAGTTTTTTAAACTTAAAGTATTCCAAATTTCACATTCCTCGGAAATTTTGCTTAAAAAGTGTACACAGAATTCTCTTCGCGTATTTATATATCGCGTATATATATATATATATATATAGATAAGGGGTCGTCCATTAATCACGTGATGTTTTTAGCACCTTTTTAACCCCCCCTCCCCCCTGGTGATACGTGGTGAGGTTTTAGACTAATCCCACCCCCCTAGCCAAAATCATGTGTATTTTTTTAAGTTCAAAATAGATTTAAAAATATCAAAATAGTATCTTTAAATACATATATAATTGTGCGTTCTACGAAAACATAAATACACGTGATATCTTACTATACCCCCTCCCCCGCTTTTTAGCCTCACGTGATTATAGGACAATCCCTAACACAATCATCCATTTCATTTTTCAGAGACAAACTATTTTTATGAACCGTTTTGTAGACAATTGAATTACCGTAACTCGTGTTTTAGTACATCGCTTAAAAAGATTTCTTATGGTATTAATAATAATAAAATATATTAATAAATAATATTAATAAATTACTTCTGTACTAAATTTTGCTTTGTACGTAATGGCTTATGTATATATTTCCGCCCTAAGGCACTTAGAGACAAAGAACCTAGACAAGTTCAGGGAAGGCAGTTAAGACAAAATCTAACACCTTTTTTACATGTAAATACTTTTTAGACAGGTTAAATAAGTAGGTTTTATTATCTTTTAAATAATAAAAGAAAATGATACACCGTAACAGTAAATAAAATTCTTTAGAACATTCCAATTTCAAATTTATGTAAAACTAGCAGCGCCCTGCGGTTTCACCCGCGTAAGTCCCGATCTCGTGGGAATATCGGTATAAAAAGTAGCCTATATGTAAATCCAGGTCTCCAGCTATCTACATACCAAGTTTCATTGCAATCGGTTCAGTAGTTTTGGCGTGAAAGAGTAACAAACATCCATACATCTATACATCCATACATCCTCCCAAACTTTCACGTTTATAATATTAGTAGGATTGAACCTTCCAACATTTACTCGTTTAGTGAATGACAAAAAGTAATACGTATATGTTATTAATAATTATACAATTTTATCCTCTGTGGTTGACAAAAATATTTGAAAAAAAAATGGAATTAGAATATTTTTTAAACACTCGCGGTCGTATTTCCCCGAAGGAATAAGCAAAGGAGTACAACATAGATATTTTGCTTATATTTTTAGGGGGCATTTTTACCCTTTACCCGGTAAGTTCCAGTATCTAAGCTGCTACTGATATGCGTTTTATAACATAAAATTGAACGGGACTAACGAAGTATTTATTTAAGTTTTTAAGGCTGAATATATCCTAATACTCTTGAAAATAAAAAAAATAAATAAATGGTAAATGGTCGTATTTCTCTAACAGTGATATTTACTTATAGCCCGCAAATAAATGCAGTTACAGTGGCCTATATATATACCAGGGACACTTGAGATGAAAGCGCCTTAAAATGTATTAAATAAAAACTGTTTAATTTTTTTAACATGGAAACCCTCGAGGCTGCTAGAGTTTTAAAAAATAATAGAACTCATTAAATTTTAGCGGAATAATATTCTCAAATGACTTCAAAGTCCTTTGAAGCTAAACGAAGTACGAATTTTACAGGGTGTAAAGGTTTCGATATGCGTAGCTGGATAAGTATTAGAGAAGGTAAAAATGATCGTTATTTTTTACGGTTTTTTATATCCGTACGTATCTTGTCCTCAGATAATATTAATGGTACAATAATATCGTATGTACGTGCTGTATCTGTAAAATTCTAGCATAGATTATCGTTAATTATTCACCAGTAACTGCATAATGAAATCTTAATGATCGGTCTTTTCGTAAATATCGATCACTTTTAGATAATAACTATACATATTCGACCGTAGAAACTGTTAATTCTGTATTGATAACGATATATAAAAAAACATGCAAAATTACAGTGGAACTAAAAGCATGTACATTGAACCTGTATGGTGAAACCATGTAGGTTCAATGTACATGCTTTTCCCATTCCCAATCTGAATCCCAATCCCATTCATTCTAAAGATAAACATCCAAAAATCAATAGATCGAGATTCACAATCACGCCACGTGCCCACGCGCTACTCCGTCAGTTCTCTAACTCGCGGCTGTATACGTAATATTTTACACGTGAAGTTACCGTTTTAAAAATACGAAATCTATCATTGTTTTTATAGAAAGTATGTGTTGAAATAATCAAAGTGTTGGTTGTTATTGTCAATGCAACTTTGTCATTTAACGGAAGTTTTTTCGTGTGAACTCTTTAAAGACGTCATTCTCTCACCATTCGTCATCAAGTTGATTGTTTGTTGTAGACAAAAGCAAATATAGTACACAAGTAGTATCTTGTTCCTAATACAGATTTTCCGAGGATATTCCTATCGAAATATTTTTTAGGATGTTTGAACCAGAATGGTAATAAAAATGCAAGAGAAGAAGTAGGTAGAGACAAGAGAAGAAAAGTAGTAAAGATAGATTAGAAGTAGAATAGAAATAAACTTAACAGAACAACATTAAAATATTGATCACAATGAGTACACAAAGTGGAAATATACATAGAGCGGCCTTATCTTTAAAAGCAATGTCTAACAGGCAATTTTTGTATAGATTAAAACATCAGATAAAAGAAAATATAAGATAATAATACATTTCTATAATAAAACATATTCGTTATATAATTCGTAACATAAAACAATATCAGGAAAGTTACCACTACGTCCTAACTTCGGCCGGGATAAAACTCGTTACGTATGCATAGAACTTAAGCTTCCTTAATTTTCCTAACTCGGTGTACAGAAAGTATGTACCTGGTGCAAATTAAATTATCTGTTTTTAGGCAAAGGAATTATTATGGTGCCAGGACAATACAGGGTGTATGAATTTAAATTAGGAGCCCACTGTTTACAGACCTCGGATGTGAACGGCTCCTTCCAGTTCCGATTATAATGGTGTTAATTTTCGTTGTACACAGGGCTGTCATCCAACACTTATTTTCTTTTTTTTTTAATTAATGCTAACCTATACACGTCAGTCGTAAATAATGGGGTAGATGAGTCAAATCAGTATCTTTATAATAGACGTCAAAACTTAAAGTACTGTACATTTTTGTATGAAATACTCAGATATGACGTCACGCCTTAGTGTAGTCGAATCCTACCCTTTTACTGTTGAATTCACAATTGTGAAATAAATTAAAAACGTTAAATACTAGACGAGAATAATTTTAGCATGTTGCATTGCCTGGCTTTATATAAGCCTGGCAAAAAATAATATATTTTGAACACACACGGTAGTAAGTTTCAAAACAATTTCTATAAACAAATATTTGTATTATACTTTACTTTACTAACTTTTAAGAGCCTTCTACCTCACGATCTCAACGACGGAGGACGTGCACCACTGAGCCAGTCAGCCTGTGACAACGGGCTGTGCAACCTGGTCGAAACGTCAGGCAATTCAGAGGTATGTAATACCTATTCCTGATCGCGTTAATTCCCGTAAAAATACATAATTAAATACTTTACTTTTTTTTTAAATGAGGTTCTCAATTTGGTTGTATATTTTATATACAACTGAGTTTGCAGACTAGCCTCACTTGATGACGAGCGGTTACTAGTATCTATAAATACTTGTTATATATAAAAATAACTTAAAACAAGGAAAAAATACGGCATCTATTGTGTCGATTAATAACCGCCCGTTTCCAACCAGCCTTCTGAGACGAAATCGGGCAAGCAATCTCCACAAACAAAAAGCGTTAACAGTGGGGAAGTTAAAAATAAGAAAAAAAAGATAAAAAAGACAAACACGAAACATAAGAGACAAATTATCATGATACAACATATTACATTAAGATTAAGATTTTTTATACAGCTAACTACTTATTAATAATCAGGGGGCCCTTATTTACAAACAAGTAAGGACCGCCGATATTTTTAATTAACTGTAGATTTTCAATGGAAAATATTATTAATATTTGTTGCAAAAGTTTAATAAATTAAAACGGCATTTTAATAAGTTGAAAATCCTCACACTAGTTATTCTTAGACTTACTTGTTCAACAAGATTAGGCAAAATTGGAAACGAGTATGAAATATAGCAGGCTTATATTAAAACTTTTAATTGGTTCTTACCAAATCCACCAAATTTGAACAATCCTCATTATTCTTGAAGACTAATGTAGTTAGTAAATACATAGAGAGTTTAGTTTAGTTTGTTTATAACTTAATGCGCTATGCAATTTTGGATGACCCTACAAAGTTATTTCAAGTATTTGCAGGCAACTGCGTTATTGACATCTGGATGAGTTTGGTATTTTTTATCTTTTAGCTTATGCAGAACAACGACTGCGGTCAAAATAACGTCCAGAAAATAAAAAGTGCCAACCCTACGTATTCTAAGGCGCTGTCTATTGTACCTTTCCGTGAACATATTTACTGCCGGAATATTCGTTTTCTGTGAACCGTTCTAATGATGGATAGCTCAAATGAATTATTAATTTACCTATGCTATATAGAACTTATATCGTGAAACGAGTGCGAGTTTTCATGAATAATTGTTTGAATACTCGGTTGCTAAGTACCGGTAGTGGTTTTGAAGTTGTTTTCGATTTTAAACACAACGATATTTACTGGGCGTGCTGTTTAAAATTGTCATTTAATGTTGACAGACTCAATATCTTTTCATTTAAACAGTGATGGTGTGTTGTAATCACAGTTAGATGTAGAACAAACCAGAACTCTGGGTAGTGGCAGGGTATCGACATCTTTAAAGAGGTTCTGTGTCTTTTCACGCCTTTTATAGGTTTGAAAGGTGTCAATAAACTTTGAATGAGACTGGTTGTTTTGTTCTCTACCACCTTTTTAATATACATTTACATAAGAATTATCGAGATAACTTTGAATTGCTTTGACCAGGTTACAATAACCGTGGTCACAGGTTGACTGGCACCTTCGTTATCCAATTTTTTAAGAACAAATCTGATTTAAATAGTTTAAGTTTTTTCATTACGTATGATCATAACAACGGACCGTATTGGAGGCCTAAGCATCGTCGTACTTAATCTATGTAAACTAGTATTTAAAAATTTAATCACATGCCTTATGTAATGGAAATTTCGTTATACACAAAACGAGCTTTGTAAAAATATCATATTTTAAATCTATAGATTACGAATTCCATTGATTATTAATTTCGACCATTATTCACTTATTCAATTAATCTTGCAGCAGATTTTTTCAGGTCCCTTGTACTTGTTAAAGGAAATCAATAACGTCTAACGTCACGGTGACAGGCAACACGATTAAGGTTAAGGGCGATCGACGATAACACTTTACTGTCCGTTTGATATAATTTATCTAGTGATTGATGTACCACTTTCTATATTAATTTTTATAATAGTATACGTTTTCAGTATTAATAGGACTTGGTTTATTTGTGTTTAGCAAACAGTGTACCTGCGGTTACCTGCGTGTATGTGTGTTTAAGATTCCGTAGCTGTTAGCGTAGCATGCACTACGCCCGTAGCACATACTACAGCGTAGCGTGTACTACGGGCGTAGTGGTACATGGTGGTACTGGTATTTACGATTTATTTGACTGATCCTGACTACTGACCCAGAGCTCGTGGGTTCGATTCCCACCCAGGACAAATCATTCTGATGAACATGCTCATTTGATCTGTGTCTGGGTGTAATTTCTCCATAATATGTACGTATTTAGTAATATATAAATATGTTTATCAGCAGTCTGGTTACCATAGTACAGGTCCTGCCTAGGGATGCCTTGGGATCAGACGGCCGTGTGTAAGATGTGTTAAGTTATTATTATTTTTTATTAATTACTACTATGATGTATCTAGTACGCAAAATGTTTGTGTGAGAAGTAGACTCACGTCGGTTAAGCACGTCACGTAATTTCTCTCATTTTTGAACTTTAATAACAAAATTTTACAGAAGAAAAAATATGCACAATAATAAAAAAAGAAATTAATTTTCTAAATCTATTTGCAGATGTGAAAGCTATTAAAATATTTGAATTCAAACAGCAAAAAAAAATGATGGCAATATTTAATGTTCGCTATCGAGAATTAGGGAGAGAGCTATTCAAAAATAGAAATTTTATTTGACGTTAACTGTCGAGATCCAGATGTTTCGGAGAGTAACATTTCTGTCGATGATTGAAATAGTCTGATTTTAAATTGAAATTGGGATATTTTTTTAAAGTACATACTTTAATATAATGAGAGTCGTTTCATCATCTAATCTACGATTATTTTAGATATGTTTTAGAATAGTATAAATTTTACGTTCGGTAGGAATAGTTTTTATAATTCAATCAGTCAATCAGCCTATCATAGTCCACTGCTGGACATAGGCCTCTCCCAATGCTGACACAGCACCCGGTTCTCCGCCTTCCGCATCCAGTCTATCCCGCTACCTTCTTCAGGTCGCCAGTTTTTATAATTACCAATATATAATAAGTCACGCAACACCCTCCGCCCAGTAATTTCATGATCACTTATTGATATTTTCTGCAATTAATTAAAAAATATAATGTTGCAAATGATAGGTATTTCGGCATAGGGAATGCCTAACTAGGTTGGATCCATTTAGTTAGTTTTTCAGTTACAGCGCCCATGAATAACAGTAACATTATTTTGAAAGTATTAATATGAACTTGAAAAAGCTAACATATCATGTGAGAGAACAGGACAGCGTCAATAAAACGGTGATATATGAAAATATTAAGTATGTTTATAGATTGTCCGTATTTATCCGATAACGTATCTATATAAAAAACAGAATCACTGACATGAAAACTGAGACAGAGACATATTTGTCGTCAGTAGCAAAAGGCGTGCTTGTAAAACTTTTCAATAGTAATAAAAAAAAAATATCCTGTAGCATATTTTACTATGAAACAGGAACGCCAACATACTAGCAAAATGTTTGTAACGTTACAGAATATGAGCTCTAAAACTAGTACGAACAGTATTGTGTATGCAAAACACTTTTTATGTTGATGCTACCTACAAAGTGGCATCATCAACTCTTTGTTGTACAGCCTCCATGCTTAAGACTAATAAATATGCTTCATATAAATTCATCCTCTGTTGTGAGCGTATGAATGAACTAGGCGCCCTTAGTTTTTATGAGCAGAATAAAATTGTTGTGTAGGATTCTGTATGTAAGGTCTTATGTGGAAGTGAGGCTTTATAAAATATGGAGGGTGATTAAAACTTCCAAGGCAGCGCGACTAACTCATATTATTTCAGTTGAATTTATTATGACAAAATCTTTAGTAAGTTGCTACTTAAAGAGGAGTGAAACTTTTGAAGCCAGCGTGTCAGGATATTACGTCGCTGGTGTAACAGAAGTAGGAAATAAATTATTTATGATTGTCAATTTGCACAATTTACATATATATTATATAGGGAGTTACAGAGACGATTAAGGGCGTATAGCAGACTGTGAATAAAGTAAAGCGCTAACAATTTTAGTTATCGAAAATTCGGAATTTTTAGTACCAAAGTATTATTTTGAAACTGACAAATTGAACTTGCAAATTGACAAATAAAGTTAATTATTCGTGTGAAAGAGGGCTGATACCAATGAAACTCTCGGTATTCAATACCAATGATGTTGATGGAATATATAGTTTCCCTAACAATGTCTGCATAAAAAAAAATATAAAATCATTGAAATTTATATGAAATTTCATAATATGTTGTTTAAAAATGTGCAAATACACTGGGAAAAGCATTTTCTAAAGAAAAAAAAAATATAGATTTTTTTGTAGCTTTAATTTTTTCTAGGTTTATAGAAACACCCAGGCTAGTGCAAAGCTAGCCAAACTGGAATCGAACCCGTTACCCACCACGTGGTAGTCGATATCAAAAGCCAAAAGCGGCGTCGGACTTGTGATCAAATGGTGCCGGATTAAGAATACTATTAATGTGTAACTCACAATTATTATGTACCAATAGGAAAACGTAACGTTACGTACACTTTCTCTAACTTTATTATCAACGAGTACCAGTAACTAATACATACATCCCATTTAACATTATACTTAAGCACCTGAAAGCTTCTTGAATGGTTATTAAACTTTGCAAGACAACCAAGTCATGATTGCACGAAGCAAATTACGAAAGCTTATTATTTTGAATTGCGCAAACATTTCGTACGTCGAATACGTGGAAATGTTCGTCGCAAGTCCATAAAGAAATAGGAACAGTATACACAACGCTGGTTGCCACACTTTTATTAGCTTTGTGTTACAAAATGTATGACCACTTTGTCTAAAATGCACGCTAGTTGAAAATAATAGCTTTGTGGAAGTTAAAACAGCAAGTTAAATACTAAATTTAACTATGATTAACTGGACATGAATAAGTCATCATCTTTATTAGGCTTTTATAAACACACTACGAGAAACTAGTTTATCATTATTCTCATTTATCTGCACCTATTTCACTAGTATTCTTAAGAATTTCATTAATTAAACGAAGAAAGAAATAAATTTATCCATTTCCTTTAATCCAAATTATAACCTATGATATGTTTGGGTCTATAGTGCTATGTAATAATGCCCCATTTGCGTTTATTAAATACGAGTATAAACCAGCTTGAGTCCTGCTATACCTGCTGCTACTGGAGAAACCACACCTATACATAACGTTCCCGTTTCATAAAGACAAAGCAGAAACAGTGGCTTAATATGAAACCACTCTCAGTTCCTAGTTCAGTCTAGTTGAAGTTAGATTTCCGGTATCGTGACAGGAACAAACAGTGCCAGGATAGTTTGTTCCTATTTCAAATCACGACTCATACGTTCACAGTACAATTGTTTCACTTTTATTGTCACACATACTATCATACCGGGATTATTGTCTAGTCCGCAAGTTGTGTACCTATAAAACAAATATAAATACATCCACTTCCACTCGGTGTGTGGTAGGCCCATGTTTGTTCCTAACGCAAACATTGTTCACAAAAAACTGCTGGTACATTAATCTTTACCTTCAAATACATATGTGGGATGTGTATGTGTGATTTACGAGTGTCTACCTACATTTATAAACAGTTTGCTCAACGTGACGTGTACTATAAAACCTTCCCATTCGAGTGACCCTTGGGGTTTTTAGAGGTTTTTACCGTTATCGATGTCAGCGACCTACATATTTTTGCACCCCAGATGATGATTTTCGCTGACAGCTATCTTTTTCTTTGTATTTTTTGCCACGAACGGTAACTTTAAGTGTATTGAGTATTGTGAATTATACTCTAGAACTTAAATAGAAAATGTGCACTCATAAGAGTGCACATTATCTATATACATATTTATTCTATATATATTTGTATAATAATATCTACAAATACTTGATCCTTGGTTCAGACTGACTGAAAACTGAGAGTTGGTGTCGGTCTATCAACGCCTACCAATGCTTGTCATCTACGGACGGTCTCATAAAGTCTCTAACTCTGTCATAAAAGTAGGTCTGATATTCATTAGTAATGTATTCTGTAACCTATACATTCAGTTACTGAAGCGATGTCATAAGTTTTTCTTCTGGAAGTTGAGTGTTTGGTGGTTTTGAAATTATGAAATGACGAACACCGTTATTTCATATTCCCGGTAAATTGCTTATGTATCACACATAAGCATTTTTCAATGAAGGCTTATTGAGCGTTTAAAGATAACTAAATTTGCTAGTTTAGACGTATTTTCCGTTATAACAAGTAGCCTATGTGCTATTACAGACTGTAGTTTATCTCTGTGCCAAATTTGATCCAGATCCGTTTATCCATTCATCCTCCCAAATTTTTCGCCTTTATAATATTAGTAAGATATACGGTTTTTCTCAAGAGTGTATTTCGGAGGTCCTCGACTAATTTTAGGCCCGACGCGGGCCCTTAATCAAAGCCTGAAGCGTCCTTTTTTTTTTGTGCGTGTGAAAACCCCCTTGGGCCGTCACCCACCGGGGTTTTCGGTGAGGCGGTGTGTCGGAATCGAACTGACTTACAACTGTCAATCGGTGATCGTGAGGACAGTTGTCAATCGGTGGACATCCGGTATGGCCTGGGTTCATTCCTGCCACCGGTAACCGTTACTCTCTAATGTGTGACGTAACTATTACCTACCGTGTTCAGATGCCTGCTTAACTTTTTTAATGAGTTCTTTGGCGCTGTGCTTAATGCTCGTTCTTCAAACCACTCTCTGTTCGCCACTATAGGGGCCAGCGCTGAGCCCGTTGACACTCCATCCACTAGTAAATAGTTGTCTCCTCTCCATAGGCAGTAACCACTTTCAATACAACATTTTATACAGCTTTTGTTAGGTCCGATGAAATACATAGGTGGCGACTGCGCAATTCCGAAGTCTAAGTTTATAGCTATTCCTTGACCAATAAACTCAGGAAAACCAATAATGTCCGACCCCGATATTGTTCGCTACCACTATTTTGCAGCACTTTTCTCTTTTGCATATAAATTTATATTTTTACCTCGGCGCTGACGCTTGCAGAACCGCAACCAACCCAACTTGATTTATTTTAAATCAAGTTGGGTTTTCAGCGTTGCGATTTTTGGCCTGAGGATTAGAACTAGGAATAAGTAACTGGTTTTACAATCCTGCATAGATTTTAAGTAATTATTAATTATGTTATTTCTTTTATAACAAAATATATCTTCACGTATTAAATCTATTACATTGTCAAATTGCAAGCGACGGACAGAGGAGACTATATTTATATTAGAAAACAATATACAAAAGAAATAGTAAAACATAAAGATTTTTGCTTTTTTATTTTCATTTGATTAGGTGGTTAAGCATTACTACTAACAATCTGTTATTGAACTTTAGAGCGGTTTGGCTACGTGGCATTATTATTTATATTGTATGCAGTTCAGTGACCAATTTCCAGAATACACTTTGAAAGGATATGAACCTTTCGATCTCAAATCAATTCAATGAACGGTAATGTAAAGGTTTAGGTATGGCGGCCTCTTAGTCAAAATCTTAGGAGTTCAAAGGACAAGCAAAACGCTACCAACGAGTGCCTACTTCTAGGATAATTATTTATTTGAGCTGGAGCTAATAGCAGAGTAGTTGGTATTTAAAAAACTGTCGTGTATTTTACAAGGGAAGGAAGAGTTTGATTCTCCGTCAGGATTGTCCTTCATAAAGGAATGGTACTGAAACGATGAAATAGCGGTAATAAATTGAATCCGGAATAAGGCGTCATGAGACCGAAAGCCAATACTGAGATAAAAAGTACCAGTGACGTGATTTATTGTAACCTGTTGTTGTAGGTGAGCGACACGCGATGTTATGCGACCTATTTGTGTGTGTCCTATTTTGTAGTCAAACATGAGGGATGAATGCGCAGATCTTAGTTCATTACTATTTTTAACCCCGTGGGTTAACCTGTTGTGTGGCACGTTTCACGTGTATGTGTGGCATCGTAGCTCCCAAACGAAAGTATCGATTTAAGTGCCTTTTTTTTTTGTTTAAAGGTGACTTGATCGAGAGTGTTTTTAGATATAATTCAAGAAAATCTGTTCATCCGTTCGAATATCATCAGCTCTTTTATAATCGTTGCAGGGATTTTCAAATCGGAGGTTTTTTAAATTTATGATGATAACGATGGGCAAGTTACTGTGTTGTTACTAGAAAATTCATATTTTAAATACCAACTACAAATCTTTGCAAATAATCATAAATTTAAAATTTAAAACACTTCAACGTTTACAAAATGCCTTACATAATTGGAAAAGAGCTGATATTCTTACACTGCTAGACCAATATTAACCAAACATAGCTAAGAACCACCGCAGGGAAACTGGTTTTCAAATGGAAAAAACCGCATCGAAATCGGTCCATCTGGTTGAGAGCTACGATGCCACAGACAGACACACACACACACAGACATCGACGTCAAACTTATAACACCCCTCTTTTTGCGTCGGGGGTTAAAAAGAAGAAAGAAAACAAATATCATAATATATTTAGAGTGAAAAAGTCACTCGTTATCGGCACTTACACTAGAATAAAAGAAGAGCTATTTGCTTTATCTCTTTTTATCTAATATTTTACTAAATTATTATTATTAATACAAATTGCAAAGAGATTAAGAACTCAATATTTAACACAGACGATTTAAAACACTTTACTTTAAAGTACTCTAAACTACGTTGAAATGAAACACTTTGATTCATCGTAAAGAAGTTAATAGTTAAGAAAAATACTTTCCGGAGCGGTACGCATAAGAATGCGGACGTAATACCCGGTAAATGTCTGGTCGCCGTAAAAATTCCGCATTTAAAAGGGTTTAATAACGTAGCAATTTTATTCCAGTCTCCATGTCTCTTTAAGAGTCCCGTGTTTATGAGACTTGACTGGGGGTTACAAAACAGGGCTCTGCATTTTTAATACTATTCAAACAAGAAACAAACATGGCATCTGAGGCCTAACTAATGGAAAAGCTTACCGTAGCTTAACGAGGTTTCCCCCCGCGAGGAGGCGGCGTCCGCGTGTGCCTGGACGTCGCCTAATTTAGAGAATTTTACCCGAAGGTGGTGCCCGCGCTTTTGCGGGCAGGCGCTAGGAGGGTTCCGGATGTCTTAATAAAGCTGTTCCCGGATCCCTCCTACTTAAGGCGCAGTACGGCACACCGTGTGGTTTTAGTCGGTTCGATTCCGACACACCGCCCCGCCGAAAACCCCGGCGGGGTGACGGCCCGAGGGGGTTTCCACACGCACAAAAAAAAAAAAAAAAAGCTTAACGAGGTTTGTAACACAAGTAGTCGTGTTATGATGATTCTGACAACCATACTATACCATACCATACATACTGTATAGTATGTATGGAATGGTATGGTATGGTTGTCTCTTCTTTTTCTGCCAGTCTCTTAGCAAGAATATGATAATCTTTAGAGTATTCTAAAGATTATCATATTCTTGCGAAGAGACTAGTATCGTAGTTTTTTTAAACTTAAAGCGGCGGTAGCGTAATGGCCAAGGCGTCGGACTTCACCCAGTGCACTACCGGCGTGAAACCACTACTAACATAAGCATTTAACTTAACTACGAATACTAGTAATGTATGACCCACGTTAATAGTAATCTACATAAAAAAAAAAACAGTTGCAGGGATATCATTCACACAATGAAAGTGAAATACCTGCCCGAGGAAATGTCAGTAGAGTCGGGCCTGTTGGTCTTTGGTTGGTAGTAGTTAGTGATCCTGACTGCTGAGTCAGAGATCGTGGATTCAATTCCCACCCAGGACAAATAATTGTGTGATTATGTTATTTGTTCTGTCTGGGAGTAATTTTTCTAAACCATATATGATTTATTCCTCGTAGATACACTTTCCTCGTAGATACACTTTTTGAAAATCCTCGCTTTTATTCCTGTTAGATACACCTTTGGCTAGTACAGCAAAATACAAAAGTGTTTATGTATAATTCTTTAAAAAGAAAACCGACTTAAAAAGAAACTATTCCATAAAAGACTTATATGGTTTTCTCATGGATGCCGTTGTCAGAACTGGACCAAATTGAAATGGGACCACACGGAAAGCACCAGCTTTCAAATAAAAATAGTATCATCAAAATCGGTACACCAAAAAAAAAACAATTAGTCGTAGGACTGCACTTCAGTAGTGAAAACATAACTTCACAATGTATTTGCACATACACACACACACGCACGCACGCACGCACGCACGCACCTGCATTTTTATTTGAAAGCTGGTGCTTCCCGTGTGGTCCCATTTCAATTTGGTCCAGTTCTGACAACGTCATCCATGAGAAAACCATATAAGTCTTTTATGGAATAGTTTCTTTTTAAGTCGGTTTTCTTTTTAAAGAATTGTACATAAACACTTTTGTATTTTGCTGTACTAGCCAAAGGTGTATCTAACAGGAATAAAAGCGAGGATTTTCAAAAAGTGTCTCTACGAGGAAAGTGTATCTACGAGGAATAATTCCTATATATGTGTTTAGTAATATATAAGTATAGGCTCTGCCTAGTTTAAGATCAGACGGCCACCTGAAAGGTGTCTCAAGTAAAAAAAAAACATTCATTGGAATGTTATTGTACTTATAATTAAAAACTAGAAGAAAAAAAAACTGAAGTTAATCAGACTAAATTTCAATACACAATTCATTAAAGAAAAAACCTGTCAGTCGTAAGACTGCACGTTAGAAGTGAAAAGATAACTTACATATACACACACATAATTCTGTATATGTGTATCTAAGCGTGACGGTTACGCGAGTTCAGCGCTTTTTCCCCATACCAAAAATGCCCAACGTACCTAAAGAAGTCTTCACTCCGAAAAATACCTGCATTGTATTTTTCTTTTATAATTTCAGTGTTGAATAGAAAACCAGAACTAACCATATGAAACAAACTTAATTAATGAATGCATTTGTAGTTGATGTTTATTACCACAATAAGTTAGCGTATGGTTAAATTTATGCAACGTTATTTACATTATGGATAAACATATGTTGAGTAAAGCAAAATATAGCCACTGAAGTGTTAAGCAATAGGTAGTGGAGAAATTTACGATGTACTTCATACATACCTAATTAGTATTGGTAGTAATGTAGTAAGTAGAATGCTATCGGAATTTTCTGTGACTTGTTGAAGTGAAAATTTCTTTAGGCACGTTGGGCACTGTTGGTATATGGAAAAAGCACTGAACTCTCGTGAGCGTCACGCTTAGATACACATATACGGATGTGTGTGTTTGCTATGGGGAAAAGGCATTGAACTCGTGACCGTCACGCCAATAATACATGTATAGATCCACTAGAGGGCGCTAATCTAAACATTGAGTTCTGTCAGCTCCTTATTAATTAATGTCACCAACCTGCTAATGTGACGTTTTAAGTTCGTCGTTTCTTCTGTCGGCAGTCCCATGACTGCCAATTTTTTTTTAAATAAAACCTTGTACTTTTAAAAGGAATTACTGACATTTAAAATTATCAATCTACTAAAGTTCATTATACTGGGCTCTACTTTTATATCGTACGACTTAATGGTAGTTTAAAATTGATTAAAGATTAAGATATGATTAGTTAAAGGTCTGATCGAATTTTTTCTACAAATAAATTTATGAAAAACATTTAAGAGCTTTTATTTTACGATTATTGTTTTATTTCATAAATATAAATAGAACGCTATCGGCCACTTATCTCATAAATAAAGACAATTCAATAGCACTTTTTATACCGCCTTCGCAATTGAATGATAGAATGAAAATATTATTATTCCATTAAATAATTGTACCCGTTAAAAGTACCTACTTTTTTTATTTGACACCCTTTTTATTGGCCTATGTTGTAGGCTCGACAAAATTCTACTTCGGTGGAATGCCCAACGTGGGCGATTTAACGTCGTGACCTTGTGGCGGCTACGAGTGGGGTTCGTCCCTTCAAATCATGATTTTGTTCATGGTCTGTAGCGAGAGCGGACATGATTCCGCTGTTTCTTGGTAAAGAGCCCTCAAACCATTCGCCTACTGGGTAAATGTTTCACATTTTTTTCCATGTGAGCTACCGTTTTCGTCTGTTGCCGCTCAGGGTTGGTATTGCCAGTTATGTTGGAAATTCAATGCCGGTATACGTGTTCATGCGCTTATTGTTTGTCCAATGCACTCCCTGCGAATTAGAGTAACATGCGCAGAAAGAAAGTGGCACAAATTATGGGCTATTCCCGTCTCGACAGAACATTAGGCGGAAGTGTTATCCTCAAAGGGCGTCCATTGCCTAAGGTGCAAAGAGGTTTTTTAACCAAGCAGACAAGGTTTCTCATACCGAACCTCTGGATAATAAAACAAGATAGACTACACTTTTTTTTTTTGTGATTCGATATAAATTTCATTTTTCTAATCAAATAATTTATTTTGAATTCATCCAACAACTGCAGTACCATTAATATCTCACCCAGAATTATATATTAACATTCTTGCATTGGTATTTTGTAAGCTATCCCGCCCAATAACTATTTATCATTATTATTAAGGTGAACCCTTCGCATGGTTGGGATTACAGGGAATATCAACGGCTTGCGGTTAGTCGGGACAAATAGGGTTGGTGAAGGATTTCAGTGTGTAAATACCTATACCAATAAGAAAGGCTTTTAGCCCGTATTGTTGTGTTTTAAGATCAGTTATCATCTGTAAATATAAAAATGAATCCCTATTTTCCTTGGTCACGGCATCACGCGTGAACGGCTGGAGCGATTTCGCTTACTCTTTTTTTTTGTGTTTGTTATTGTCATGTAAAGTGGCGCGGAAAATTAGAAAATTAATCAAAACTTAATGAGCGATTTACGCGGGTGTAGTCTTTAATATTTATTGATAAGGTATTTTGGGTGTCATTTTTTCCCGGGTCCTAAAACCTGTTCAAAAGCTCAGCAGTTTTTAACGTTAGCCCGTACATACGGAAACACATTATGTTCACAAAGACTTCCTTTTATACTATATGTTTGTTTTATACAGTGATTAAATGGTAACTACTGTTAGCAATTCAATGTACTTACACTTTTTAAAGTCGTATGAATTACTCATTTGTATCAAATCTTTAGTGTTTTTAAAACAGAGAATAGTGCAATTTATCGTATCTTGAGATATTTTTGTAAATATCCCAAGCAAAGAAAATATTCGTCCTAGTTAATTTGCTTCACATTTCGTTTAAGTGGTTTATAAGCCCGTATTACTGAGTGCTCATATTATCAAAATTAGATACTCTCATGTCTATATTTCACAATACACAAATAAATAAAAATGCCAATATTTCAGGAACCTTGAGTTTTATACAGCATTTAAATGCGGTTTATAGAACAATTTCAATATTACTAAAGTTTTCATTTTTATTGTGGTCATAACAAATAAATTGTCGTAAGCGATCCAGCGACAATAATATGTTTGTATCTACATGCAAGGTAACATTATTTTAATTTTTAATTATTTCAAAACATCTAGGTATTTTATTTTCTGTAAATATTTATATAAACATAAAACAAGCCTACCTATTATTATTTAGGTTTTTGAAAACCTAAATAATAATAGTATGTATACACAGTAAAAATTCATAGCGATAGACGAGCTCTTTAAAAACCAGTTAAACTGTGTGTGTGACTTGCATGGCTTTTATTTTCGATTTTAATTTACAGTAAGGTGATTTACAAAAAAGAAACCCGGCCCTTTACGATGAATTACAAATGTTAGTTTGTACGCACAATATTAAGAAATTTTCCATGTTATTTTAAGACCATACACTTTCCTGTAATCTATGAGTAAAGAACTATTTTCTGTATTTTTTTTTATATTTATAAATAAAATATTTTTATTTGATGTGTCACACCGTACAGTTTCAGTTTTTTTTTATTTTCTATCATATTTAACTTTTGTTTTGTACGCACTTGTATCCAAATACTTTAACCTCTGAAACCAGTTAATGTGACGTGGTGCATAATTTATCATAATTATGAATATAGTTAAATATACCTTGTAAACAACAAAATATGAACTGTTGAATAAAATAACTTTAAAAACTAATAGTTTTACACATGTGTTAGTTCGTTTTCGGTTAAAGGTTGATTTTAATTTATTTCCTTCAATAAATTAAAAAATAGTTATTTTAAAATTATAAGTTAAAATATATTTCAGCCCCTCACAACGAAATGGCACACGTATCAGTTTGTAAATATATATTTTTTATTTTCTAATTTGGCCCCCAAAAATGACCCTCATATTCAACAAAATTTGTGTATCCAGTAGATTGAGCGCAAATTGACTGGGACAGGCGGACAGACACGAGTGATCCTTAAAGGTTCCGTTTTTTTCATCGGTTGTACGGAACCTTAAAAATAACTAGTGGTTTTTAATAAAAAAAGTACATGTTTTCTTGAAAGTATTATTCGCTGTTATTTAAGAATAGGTAGAGAAGAAATTCCATATATTTTATGCATCCACATAACATTTTGGGAATTGAGAATTGCGAATCGACGTTGAGTGAATGAAACTATTGAACCTGCCTGCCACCAATATGTGCAACCTCCCTGTTTGAAAACTTTTTAACGGACTTCAAAAATATTTTTTTATTCCACTTTTATGGAGGTTTTACATGTTAAACGAGTGTAATAGAAAAAAAGACCAAAGTCATTAAACTAAATCATAAGACGGTTTTATACGTAAAATTGCAAGAAGATAAATACAAATAAAAAGTACTTATAGCTTGTCATATTAAAGAAAAGTTAAAGTCGTGTACAGGGGCTTTAAAATAACTTTGTTTCAGCAATAGGGCACAAAATGCATTAACTTCCTTTTGACCTTTTGTTTGCGTGCTAGCAATACCTTAAGTACACAAAGTTTTGAAGCTTGCTATTTAATAAATTGTTAGTTTGAGGTTGTTGTTCGGACTTAAGCGGTCCCTTGACGATCATGCGGCATGACATGCTGAATCATCATGCTGCATGAAGGACCTATTGAGAGTCTATCATGCAGCATGATAATTCAGCATATTATGCCGCATGATCGTCTAGGGACCGCTTTAGACCTATATTCCTAATTGGGTATCCAAAAAGAAAGTATAATAGGAAGAAGAATTTGTAGAAAAAACCACGACTTGTTGAGTAGGCTAGAAAAGTTTTAGGCAGTGGACATGTTCTAGCATAGAACTCTATTCGGACCAATTTGTAACCTTGTCTACCATGTCTCCTAACGGTTGCTTAGGAAAAAAAGAAATTACAAATTTCCCAAAATACGTCATGATACACCAGTGGATCAGTTTAGAGTTTGTATGAAATTTGTACACTTTAGATGTACTCTTTATTGTACACAGAGCAGTAGATTACAATATTTTCTTATATCCAAATACTTACTAGCTAATACTATGTACAATTGGCGACCTTATCGCAGTTACACACGGAACACTAAAAATGCAATTCAATTAACCTCTTTGGAGAACGAAGATGCAAGTTACATTAAGTGTTGTTTCAATTACTTGTGACCTACTACTGTTATTACACTTCTAGTATTTAAATTACATCACTATTCGTTGACAATTCACACAATAAAAAATCCCGGCGCTGTAGTACTTTAAAGAGAAAAATCACTCTTGTTATACCTTTTTCTTTATTAAATTATCACAAATTCTTGTTCTTTTTGATTTGTTATAATATCCTAAAAACATTGTACAAAAAGGTGGTGTTTTTTACTGGATCAAAAGCATAACGACATCGAAGAATTCGCTTTGACGCAATGACTTTTTTTGTGGATCAAATATTTCAAAGAAACCCATTTTCGTTTCTTGTAACCGTTTCAATAATCTTTGGCAGCAAAGCAAAGCAATAACGTTTTCAGAATTTTAAAATCGAACGTTTGATTTCCATTAGGTAAAGGCGTGTGAAAAAATAAGGGGTTTGAAGTGTTCTGGCAAGTTAGTTAGTTAATTAGGTGGTTAGTTGCGAATGGCGGACTAAAAACTATCCTACTAATATTATAAACCTGAAAGTTTGTGAGGATGTATGGATGTTTGTTACTCTTTCATGCCAAAACTACGGAACCGATTGCGATGAAACTTGGTAGGTAGATAGCTGGAGACCTGGATTAACATAAAGGTTACTTTTTATCCCGACATTCCCACGGGATCGGGACTTACGCGAGTGAAACCGCGGGGCGCTGCTAGTGTTAAATAAATATAAAATCGTATAGGATGAGTTAAATAATAGTTTCTCCCAGCAAGCACTATTTAGGGCACACTATCCTAACTATGGTCCATCCATACTTAATATTATAAATGCGAAAGTAACACGCGATCTAGCAGTTATGCTTTAACGCCTAAACCGCTGAACCAATTTTGATACATTTTAGAGATAACCAAGACCTTGAAAAAGGACATAGGGTAACTTTCACCCCGAAAAAGTATTGTTCTAGAGAGATAGAATTGTTTTTCTTGTCTTTGATTGTATGTTATTAACCCCGAATTTCGGCGAAGGCAAATAACACAGAATCATTGTTTATGACAGCCAAGACTGACAGCTTTATAAAGCAGATATTACATATTATTTTTCGAATTTTCAAACGGCTTCACCCGTAGATACCGCTTTTCATAGGTGACTTAAAATATGGAATTTATTCCTATAGCAGTGAGGCAGTTCAGAGGTATTCAGTATATTATATATTTATAAATATATATTATTGTCATAATAGCTAGTAGTGGTTTTAAACCGCGAGCTTCTGGGTGATCGAAATCATAATCAAATATAAATATCACCTCATGAATCTGGAAAATTTGATAGCCGTCTTCTTCGTCCTATGTTTTCCGCGACTGAGACTTCATAAAAATAAAGAATTAATCACGTTAAAAATTACCATAATTGTTGGAAATTACGAGAGACATACATATGTATGCGACGAAACCGTTGTGTACACAATCAACAGTCGTAACTTCCAAAGGAAAGCTTTTAAAGGAAGTTGTTTATTGATTTACCCGCAAAGTGTAGCGAATGACAAGAAAATACAAGGCAAGTTAAGTATTTTATCAGCCGGCCCCGGTTACGATAATCCTCTAGGATGCTCGCTTCACTTTTTTTCTTGAAAGTAGAAAGTTGCTTAGAGTGTTTCATGAAGCGTTTGATACTGATATACATTTTAACAATATTGTAAATTATGTATATTATTACTTTACGTAGTAAAAAGGTTACTAAAGTGGAGCAGTATTTTATAATCCTAACTTTATTAATATTATAGAAACATATTGCTATGTCCATGGGGTGTTCCGGTTCTCGGGACTTTAGGGTCGCTAGCTAGAGGAGAAGAATTAAGAGAATATGCAAACACGACTGGTACTACAATGTGCATCAAACGAATATTACAATAACAATTATTCATTAAATTCAAACAAATTAATATTTCTTGAGTCGTCCGTGCACACCGCACGAAGGCTGTCACCGAAGTCCTTCCTAATCTGACAGTTATATAATTCAAAAATACACTCATTCTAAATCAGTGCGGACTTCTCACCCACCTATACTATTGTGATTTACAGAGGCGTGACAATATTATAAATGTGAATAGGTGTTTGTTTGTAACGTTTTTATGCCTTAACTACTCAACCGATCTGCATGAAATTTGCATAAACGTTGTCAAGGGTACAGGAAAGGACATAGGTGCCTTTCATTCACTGTTCTCATTTTTTTTATGGTATAGGGGAAAAACGAGCAGACGGGTCACTTGATGGTAAATGACTACTTCAAATCAAATTTATTTCCTTATAACAAGTATAGTACATGTACAATGTTGTCAGGACACAATAGTGGGAGACTGGTTTTCAAGCTAGGTAGTGTGTAAATGTTTAACAAATGAAACACATAACTAATATGACAAAAGAAATTACAAATACGTGCTTTGTGCTCACTTACTTATAGGTAAGTAACTTGCACTAAAAAATGAAAATATTTGAAAATTACAATATATTTTTTTAATTCAATACAGATGATTCGAGTTCAAACCCAGTAAGTACATGATACATACATACATAACTTAGTAAGTACTGTAGAGACTCGCTTGGCAATATTATATATTATTAATGGCTAAATAGGCAAGTTTGGAATCAAACAACAGGCCTGTAAATAATGATTATTATATTGTAAGTTAAATTGGTTGTTAACAATCAAAAACAATACAAGACGTCCCACTTCAGACCCTGGCGCCATCTCAAATTTCAAATCTAATAATTATACATATTATTATTTAAAATATACTGCGATCACTGACTCAAATATTATGTTACTAGCCAGTTTCTGACAAGTTCAACGGAGGTTTGAACACTACAGTACATAGTACAAATAACAACAAATCCAAATTTGAACTCAATAAAATCAGTAATTTTTTTTTCTTATATTTATAAACTTTTGAGTATCTTTTTGAAGTGAAAACTTCTTTAGGCACGTTGGGCACTTTTGGTATGGGGAAAAATCACTGAACTCGCGTGACCGTCACGCTCAGATGACATATCAGTAGTTTTTGCGTGAAAGAGTAACAAACATCCATACATCATGTTGGTTGGATTTTTTCTGTTAACCGGGCACTTGTTCTACCCAAATGAAACTTTGTATGTACATGTGGTTCAGATGACAATACTATAATTAGAGCTGATTTGATAAATGAGCTAAGAGATTTACATAGGAACTCTTCAGTGGCTATTAGTAAACCCCCCGAATGTGGGCTCATTTCAAACATTTCCATGAGTCCAATAGATATATATAATAGATAGAGCTTGTTAACGAGTCTGATGATGGAGCCTCCGTTATTTTTGTTTTTTAATTTTATTGAAGTTTGAAATAAAATATTTGTTTGTTACTTTGAATAAATTTCATTCTTGTAATCAACCCTTTTAAACGCCAACATAAAAATATAGGATATTTTTTAAACAAAGAAACAAATTCACCAATTTAAAGTACTAGCTGTGTCCTCCGACTTCGTTCACGTGGAAATTTTAATGACGTTTATCCCAGAGAAACGTACATTTTTCCGGGATAAAAAGTAGCCTATATGTTATTCCAGACTATAATCTATCTCTGTGTCTAATTTCATTCAGATACGTTTAGCCGTTTCTGCTCAAAAGAGTAGCAAACATCTATCCATTCATCCATATATCCATCCATCCATCCATCCATCACAAACTTTCGCCTTTATAATATTAGTAAGATTAGTCAGGAAGTCATAATATAACGTAACGATACGTAAGAGTTTAGCAGTAAACCCTACAGTAACTTTAAAATCTTTGAAAAACTAAAAGCTGTGAAAGTAATGTAAGAGATTTCCATAAATTGATTAAACAATTTAGAAAATAAAATAAATTCGAAACTGCAAAGCCTTTTGAACAAGTTATAAACATTGAACATTCTAATTTACAAATAAATTCAAGGAATATGTTGAGTTTTCTACTCAATTGACTATATTGAGTAGAAAACTTTAAATAATATTAAAAGCCGCAATGGAATCTTTTAAAGCGTCGTAGAATAAATAATGCTCTAACTTATTTTCCCCTAAATTCTGGTTTATAGTTTCAAGGACTAGAGTATTTATAAATAACTTGTTAACCTTTAATAACGGCAATCAAACCTAAAAAGTTAAGATTAGAAAAATCGTGAAGCAGGTTTTTAAAATGAATGTTGATTTAGTGGCACTCAACATTGTACGCCGAAGTCGTAAATTAAAGTAATATTATTTCAAAATGGTATGATTTCAAAAGAATTTTAAGTATATTGTTTACTTTAACAAAGTCTGTTATAATTTCGGAACACTGTAATGACGCTGTAATTACTTTGTTATTAAAATATAACAAATAATTTAGTAAAATAACTCCGCAAGGACTATTTTTAAACTTTCGCGACTTTGATCCATATTAGGTTTGTAATTCGACTTTGGACTTCGACCACTCGTGACCACGATCGGTGCAATTCGATCGAAACGTCGGGTAACCAAGAGGTATTGTACTTTTTAAATATTATCGCGATTAAGTCCCGAATTACAAACCTAACTCCGCAAGGAGCATTAATTATATAAACTAACTTCTGAATTTTTTACCCAAGATTTTCATCGGCATTTATGGAGGGCCCTCTTGTCTTAATTTTGTATCACTCCTACAAAACGTGGTTTACTATAATGGGAATGAACATTTAGAACACTCAAACTAGGCTCTCATTACCGTGTTACGTAATGACTGCCTAGTTCTAGTATTACCGTACCTACGTATTACCTTTAACAGTATTCACAACAAAGTTCAGCATCAAAGAGGATTTTTTTTTAATTTTGATAAAGCTATTCCGTAATTTATCCTGTGTCTAGAAGTAAATGCTATGTCATCCTGTGTCTAGAAGTGAATGTTATACCTTTCTTTCTGGTGAGATTTGTGGAAGTGCGACATAGAGATTGTAAACGAACTGTTCTTCTTTTAAAAGTGAATCTTTCTTCATGATATATAACAGAGAGGTCCTATTTTTATAAGTTAGGATATATTTTTATTTTTTAGCTTTTTTTTCAATTTGTACAGTGATATCTTGACAATAGACATTATACTATTAACATTAATTAAATCAGGATATTTTAAATATGAAATCAGTGTATTAGATGAATTCTTTTTTAATAAAGAATATTTTAAATACGTGTATATCCTTCAAACGCCTTGATCGGTTGGTTTTACGTTTGACAAAAGAAGCAAGGGAATTAGGCCGCTCATGGCACGCAAGGTTTTAATACCTTCCTTTCAGTGTTTGTTTTGTAGGGACCAACTTTTTACCAGTTTTTTTTTTTTAATTAAAATTTACAGTGCAGAACTATTGGCAGTTCAAAAGAAATAATCATGACACAATAATTAATAGTACAACTGGTCGCTCGTTCTGATAAAACATTTAAATAAGAGCGATTCTCGGTACAAATGTATTAAGTGTAGTTTGCGGTGGCTAATTGCTAATCGATACACCTTACAAATTATACATTCCTAGCGGTACTGAGCTACAGAAAATGGTAACATCGACATTTTGTTTAAATTGTCTTTTCAGTTGAGCGATTTGATCCTTAAATCCTTACAAGTTAAGAAGTATTACCAACTGCCTTTAATCATGGTTGCGGCCAATAGATAAAGCGTTTTATTACAGTGTGGAAGTTGCAAAGTCACTTTTTTTTCTGTCAGAACGTTGCCGCATTTTTTTTTTAATACGTGCATTTTATAAGTGGAACAATTGCCACTTACTTACAGCTACATACATGCACATAAAAGTTTTTTAAACAACCTTGATGGCCCAAGGTCAGTAGTAGTAAGTTAACTTGAACAATCGTTTTTAAGTCGGCCCGTCTAATGACACACGTGAGAATTGTAAGACTAATGTTTTAATTACCTGAGTTGCGAGACTTAAAATAACTCTAAACAATTTCTCTACGCAAGTCTCTTTTAGTGTAACATTTAACCAAACTATCTATAATCCCATCTAACTTTAGTCAGATTGGTCATTAGAAAACATTTAAGTACTCTCACCAGTAGTTAGAACCTTGACAACAGTGAATTTAACAGATGATTAACTTCAGTATTATTAGGAATAAAAAATAAACTTTAAGTTGTTAGACACGCATTGATAAGAAACAATGCATTTTAAACCTAAGTTCGGAATTTTAAAAACTTGTAAGGCTTATACACGCAATGTTTTTAAATGACTAATTATTCAGTCGGCGTATTTGTATCGATTCTAACGCTAATGAAATGCATTTTTGCAGCGCGTTTGTTGGACTGCACGAGTGTTGTGTACAAAGGTAGGTGAAGAACTTGCCGAATGAATTGCATTCGCTGCGCTCGCAGAGCTGAGTGTTCACCTGCAAAGCGAATAGCTAATTGAATGGGAATGAATTGGAATCTAGCTGACCGTGATAACTTTCTATATCAATATTTTAGTAGAAACTTGAGTGTCTTTAACACAAATTTGTTAAAGGTTTACATCGTTTATATTTTGACGCTATCAGATAGAGTGTGCGCTATCTGCTGAATAAAGACTTAACTATGTGAGTCATTGCAAGTTGCAGGTGGGATAAGCGTTTATTTTACTAGCTACCCGGCCATGCGTTGATGTAGCCAAGTAATTTGCAATAAAAAATATTGTGACTATACAGGTTGTATTTGAAAAAATGGACACTTATTTACACTCAATACTCAATCAAATATTGCATCATATATGTCACATTAAAGATGTTAATAATTTATATTTAGTATCACATATGACCCTAATAGGGTATAGGAATATATAGGAGACCGACCCATTTCATAACTTAGTAACTATTCAATTGTCAATTGTAAATTCTAGAATGATTACCCAACAAACATTTTAGTCGCATAAGTGAAACTAACGCTACTCGAAGTGCTATAAACGTCGTAATTAAGTAATTTCATTATGTAATACGGCTTAGTGTCTCATAACTTTATACGACTTTTTAGTCGTATTAGACATCTTATTCGACTTCTATACAACCTGTCGTATATGATTTTATACAACTTTTAGCGGTATAACTAGTGCTGTCGTCTTAGTAACGCCTATAGAACTTTTACACCGTTATTAATCGTATTAGAGTCGCGGGAACTACTTTTACGTGATGGTCGTGTAAGAGTGACAAAATGCACTCTTAAATGATTTTCAGTCAATTTGATCACTTTAATATAACTTTACAGTGACTGGATGTCGTATTAGTGTATAAAAATTCAGTAATCAGACATTCTTTTATGATTCTTAAAAATAACTGTATGACGTTAAAATGAATAAAAAAGCCGGGCAATTGATTTTTTACACGAAATCTCTAAATTAACCCTAATTACGTTAATGGCTGACATATACTAAGTGCACAGAATGAATAAGTTGTTTAGACGTTGTATTATGGTCGTGTCTTGAACTCTAAGTCGTAAAAAGGTAACTGTTAGCACGTTCGTTAAAAATATTTGTGAAAATATTGCTTAATTTTAAGAATATATAAGGCGCGTTCCTTTTATAGATAAAACTTGCTCATATTACTCGATAAAATTAATTTCCCAACAGATTAATGTACAGGACACTTTAGTTTTGAAGATGCAAATAGCTATACATAAATATACAAAATGGATACTGACAATGAAAATAATTTATTACAATATAAAATTGATCGTCACAGTCAATCAAAATCCCTCATAATTTAAAAGCCGCGATAGCACATATGTAATTCGATAAAATGCCGTGAAGTGGTTATAGTAAACACCATTACTCGATGAGAAGACTTTTATTTGGGCTTTCACGACATCTACGCGACCACTGCATGACTATTTAGTGATTGATGCGACCACTTCGCGACTCTATTACGACACTGATTCGTATTAAATGGGCCTTTTCTCGGTCGTGTCGACGTGATAGCAACGTATTTGCGACCAGCTTATGGAACCAAAAGTTAGATTTGGCACGTCGTGGCAACCTATAAAATGTTTGTTGGGTACATTGTCAAGTAAAATTTTTTTTTTTAAATTCAATTTACAATACTTTTTCAAATTTAATTTATTTACTCTACTACTACTATCATCAGCAATCATTGAAAAAAATGTTTTAAATTGTAATAACATTTTTAGGAAGGTTTTTTAATCGCTTCATAAGTATACTGTCGTTTTCTGCGTCCTTTATTTCGTTAGGTATCTTATTATAATTTTTTTACTGACATGACTCAAGCATGCAGCTACAATAATTTTTTTTGAAAAAGAAAGCTATGCGTTTACAAGTTATGACCGTTTGAATTTCCAAGTATTTTTGCTTCTGTTTTTCATAGAGATATAAAAGATAAGTGGTGGTAGTTTTAGAAAATCCATAAAATCTAACTTCGAATTTTTTTTAAATTAGTTTTTATAGATTTTCTCAATAACTAAGTGAATAGTTACAAAATAAAAAAATATATACTTTAACTTTATACGTTCCACCTGCTTTTATGAGAAACAGAGGTAAAAATACCTCGAAATTCGAACGGTCATAACTTGTAAACGGATAGTTTTAAAAAAATCTTATTGGAACTGCATGCTAGAGTCATGCCCTTTCAGTGATTTAAATGAGTGTTCCTTTTTCAAATACACCCTGTATATTGAGATAAAAACTATTCTATCACTCAACTTGAACACAGTGTGCGAAATTTCATTAAAATCAGTTCATTAGCGTAGGAGATCATCGCGGACAAACAACGTGACACGAAATTTTTATATACAGGTTGTCTGTGACACCGTACCGAATCCTGAAATAGTGTATTCAGACCATCATTTCGAGTGGAAAATCATTGGAAATTTCTGCTGGAAAATTCATATTTTTTTCTCATTTATTTGCTTAAAAGTGATATCACAATGAGTAAACAGAAAATTTTACCGAAAAAAAATCAGTAAATACCTCATTCGGCGAAACGCAGTACGCGTGTTGCGTAGTTCAAAATCAAACTATTGACTGTAAATCCTTCATCTCGCATTTTTGAACTGACTTTTACATTGTCATAAGTATCCAAAGAAAGACGTTTTTATAAGTTTTTCGCGACGGTGATACTTACACGCTGTATAAAACTCTATTCAAGGTTCTGTTTGTGTAATTTTGGTATCTTAAAGTCAGATACCAAAACTGTGGTGTGTACAAAAATGTGGTATAGATATCACATTTTTGTACTATTGTATCGTTCCTGCCTTGTCAATCGCACGGTAATGTTAAGTTACAAGTTAAATTCATTTATACTAATATTATAAAGCTGAAGAGTTTGTTTGTTTGGTTGACCGGGCTAATCTCAGGAACTACTGGTTCGAATTGAAAAAATATTTTAGTGTTGGATAGCCCACTTATCAAGGAATTATAACATCACGATACGTGGCGACGGCCAGTCAATAATATTTATAGAGGTTGAAACAGAACTCCGCCCAAACAGAATTTCTGGGAACTTTTCCTGCAAAATCGATAATCCGTGAGTGGGATATAATTTAATGTGATTTATGTCTAGCATTGCACCTTGATTGATTATAAAGTACCGAGAATATGAAGATGGGAGATTTGTCTTTATGCAGTTCAAATTTTATGGCTTCATTTGATATATATATATATAATTATCAAACCTTTTATTTCGATAGAGGGTTGGCACAGTTGTACGAGAACCAAATTTCGCCAGGTCTCTTAGATTCCGTAAACTAGATGGCAAGCTTATTGAGGTATATCGGAAATAATTCCACTCCTACTGTTAAACTCGCCAGGGAAATAAAACAACTTTTTGGTTTTAATATGATTTATTTCTTGACTAGAAGTCCTTAATTATACCAAATACCAGCTTTGGCTTTATCCCTCCTAGGGCGCCTCTAACAAAGCCGCCAAAAACATTAAGATCATAGAAAATATTATTTACAATAATGGATGAGAACTAACATTGTATCTTAGCGTAATTATTAGAAACTATTTAAATTTACATAGTTTTATTTAAGCTCTCATATTGCATGGAAGTCAACTGCGAGACTGCAACAATCAAAATTATTATACGTCCTTTTAAAAATAGAATAATCTACTTTTCTATTTTTTTTTTTAGTAACATTGTATTTTTTACAGAAGCCAAGCACAGAGCATAAAGGCCAGTCTGGTTTTTTTAAGGTGGACTCTGCACAATATGAGCAACAGATAATACAATTTGACATGTTCCATTTTCATGATAAAAGTGTCACATTTAAACCTCTTAAGTGTGCAGTTTTATATTGTTGGACTGCTCTGGCTAAATGAGAATACTTGAAAAAAAAATAAAAATATATAAATACACCGTTATATTTACTAAAACACGGCATAAGTGTTTTTAAGGATATTTTGTTTTCGGTGAAATTTAAGTCCGTTACATAACAATATAAATAATGTGCTTTACACGGTTAATTAGCATGGGACTTAAGCGACATTGATATTTGAACAAAAAATCATTCTTCCCGTACCTAAAGCTTTAATGTTATCTGTAGGACCTTTTTTCTTTGAAGACTTTACTTACTATTGATATTACTCAGATCTTTCGAATCAGATTGTTAACTTCCACTATGAGAAGTTTGTTACTAATATCATTTTAATAAATATAACAACTATTATTGAGATATAGTACTTTTTAAGTAATCCCTACTAACAGCTTTCTAAAAAATCTTTAGAACTTAACACAGTTTAAATACATTTTAATCTGTTTTTTATTCGCGAATTTCTCGGAAATATATTACCTACCATTAATTTTGTTAGTATCATAATCCTCGAAACAGTCGTCAAAGAAATAAATATTATTAATAACTAGCAACCCGCCCCGGCTTCGTACAGGTACAAATTATACACCAACACCTTCCTCATGAATCACGCTGTCTATTAGTGAAAACCGCATGAAAATCCGTTCAGTAGTTTTTCAGTTTATCGCGAACAGACAGACAGACAGACGCGGCGGGGGACTTTGTTTTATAATATGTAGTGATACCTTCCATACACGTAACAAACATCAATAGGTGTATATATGTATGATATACATTTGTGTATATATTTTAGCTTTTAGTTAACTAGGTTCATTTAAATATTATTGCATTTATCACTAACGAATCATTATAGACATGATTAAAATTATTGTTACAATCAAACATTCATTTTTATTGAGTGAACTAATTAATTAAGTAGGTATTTTGCAGTTTCAATAAGTTAATATTCAAAATTCGTTATTCTGGTAGTAATCTTAAATGTATATAATATCTAACCTATAATACACATATCTAAATAATTATCATTTCACCAGCGTAACTGGTTTTTAAATTTTAATTTTTTCCCATAATCCAAGTTCAGGAGAAGGTAAAAATAATCTCATTCAGTATTAAAGTTGGTCAAACAAGTCCAAAAAATAAAATATATTTTTAGTTCCCTTAAACGAATTCAAAGAGCCACAGTATAGAAAACTACAGTAATACAACAACAATCCTATTAAATACATCTGATCTGATCAACAAAATATATACTAACTATGATTAACGATATCATACACAAAACTATTTACACAATATTTTATAAGTGATATGTGCTACGATAATACTGTCATTGATTACTATACAATTATAACTAATAAAGTTCATTAGCGCTTTTCCCCATTTATATAGTATTACTATATGCATACATGGTGCTTAAGTATTGTTCAGTGAAAGGGAAAGTATTAGGATCAGCTTAAGTACCTACATGGAAATTTCTCGACATATTTTTATTTATTTATCTAAACAACAAACACTTGAAGACACGTATATGATAGATCTCATTGGAATTAACAGGGTCTACTCGTATGACGTAAGTCCATCGAATATTAAGTCAAGACTTATTTATTGCTCTTTTCAGTAACTGTAATTTTATATTTATACGTGGTCGCGGCTGTGACTAGTCGGCCCGTAACCACGGTCAGTGCAACCTGGTCGAAACGTCAGGCAATTCAGAAGTATGTAATACCGTATTTCGTGATCGTGTTAATTTCCGTATAAATACATAATTATATCTTGGAACGCGAAAGTTTAAAAGTTAGTAAGTCTAAATTATCTAATGTGAAATTGATAGCTGCATACAACTATACTGGTACTAATTGCTGTGTTTAGAGATACTATAAATTTTATTTTGCATGAATTTTAGTGAGATACCTAAAAATAATAATTTTATACTGTTTTCTTATGCCTGCTCTATAGAATGTAATAAAAGAACATTGAATTTTATAACTTACCTCGACAAAATAAAAATAAAAATATTAAATAGAACATTTCTGGATGAGCTCATTTCGTATTCGATTTTTCTGTCTCTATAACTGGTTTTGTTAAAGTCAGATGGAAGATATTCATTGTTGTTACTGTTAATGTGGTATTATATTATGTATTGTTTATATTTATGTAAGCATATCAATGTAAGAGAATATTAGGTGCGTTTTCATTTGGATAAATTACCTATCTTAAACCTGAATTATCATGTTTTAAATATATCGGTGTTGTAACTTAATGAAATTTGTACAAACACACGATCATGATCTCATTGGAATTGTTTTCTGCATTTAAGTAATTTTACTGTTAGGATGCTTAAGGTGGACTCATTTTTAACAAAATTTACACATTGTCCTTTAACTTTCACTTATGTTATGAGGATTATCTCATAATTTGAAAATAAAGCCAACTCCACTGTTCGCAAATTTTCTCGATTATTTCGAGTAAAGACCAAAAAGCCATGTCATGTTATGAAACGTGTCGATGGGTGAAGCAATGCATATCAATAAGGTGTTCCATTTTTGACCTTATTTAGGACCAATTTATTCAAAGTGGCATGTTATTAAAGACGATTCGTTAAATAAAAACTATATTGCTATGAAATCCGGATTGATATTTATAACTTTTATGAAAGGCTTTCTCAAAATACAGGCATACATAAATATAACATAGGTATATAAGGTATATAGGTAAAAAAAAACCACTGCAGGAGTTCCCGGAGGCTTCCTTCTTAGGGTATTCCCGGGTCCCCTGCAATAGGCCCACTTGTGACGGAACACTTTTAGTCGGTAAGAAAAAAAAAAAAAGAAGGGAAAAAAACCAACATCATTTATTGTAAAAGGTATTGAAACTCAAGACTATTCTAGAAATATATTTCTAGTTCATATAAACTAGCAACGTCATCAAATAAATTAATATCCTGTACTTTGTATTATTGTGAACTGGATTGCGATATATGAAAATCCAGTTCAAAGTTCATGAACGAATCAAATGAATAATGAAGTCTTTGAAACATCAAAGTCTTTGAAAAATCGATTATGGATGGAAATGACAATATTTGCTCTTTTAGATGTTATTGGCACATTTTGATATTTTAAGAGAGTACTAAAGCAACTCGGATTTGTTTTATAAATAAATTATTTCATGAAAATATATAAAATATATTTTTTTAAGTAGCATTACCAGGGGTTGAGGTTTTTTAGAAATATAGTAGGGTAATATTTTTTGAATGATAACTACTTTTTAAATTGACGATTTCGAATAATTGATGATCACTTTTATGAAATAAAGATATTGAATTTGAATTTGAAAATTTGAATTTGAACGAAAGTGAAACATAAAACTTTCAGGAATTTTAACAATTTTTATAGTTTTGTTTTTTTTTATGATAAAAAAATCTAAGTATTACTTTTTAGGTTCCAGGTTACTTGCTTGTCCAATTCTATTGCGAATGTTTTGGTTCAACATTATTACTTTGAATTATATGTCAATACATACGACTAATCGCTTTACCTAAGAGCTTTTTTATTATAATTTCTATTTGTGTCATGCATCACTTTCGTATTTAGAGGCAAGGTAGTACCCCGCCAAGTCACAAAGCAAAAAAAGGCACAGCCGTACCATTCTTTCTCCAAGCCATTCAGGATGTTTTCGACACCCTCTAACTTCGTTGTGGACAAAGCTAGAACCCTGAATTTTCAGTGACCAAAAGGGCATATTATAACATGGTTTTCGAAATTTCATTTAATTTGAACTTGTAGTTTAAAAACTATTGCAACATCCTTAATTTGGTCACTGACCCACCCAATCACCGATCACCAAACCTTTAAGGTACTTCTAATATGTTATGTTTTAAACTAACACAAAAAATTGGTCCTTAGCTTTAAACTTGCCAATTTAATTTTTTATGAACATTGATATCTGTCATCCTATTTATATTCAAATTCAAATTATCGTTGTTTCGATGACCATGGAAAAAAATTAAAGAAAAGAAAAAATGTTTTTTTAATACGAATTCTACGATGTCACCAACGCGACGATGAATCGCATAGTGTAGGTAGATCTATCTCAAACAAGTAAGTGATAAAGAGATCCGCATGTATTTACGTCAAATTGCAAAGTTAAATAACCCTGAAAACTGAGTACCATATGATACTCACTACAAATAACAACAAGGTCACCTTAAAGCTTGCGTTACTGATTAGTGTTATCGCCAAATCAAAAACTTGTATTTATTTTATTAAAAATAGGGGCAAACTATAACAGATGATAAAACAGTGAAATGTTTTATCATCTGTTATAGTTTTCCCCTAATGTCTATTAACTAATTTTGATTAAATAGTGAACTACTTATTTAATCAAAATTAGTTAATAGAAATTGTTATGACTAGTTATATCGGTAGCGCTACGCTATTGGTCGGCTGATAATAGTAGAGTGATAAAAGAAGGTGAAGGCATGCATTATAAGTTGATAACAATAATTTGGGTACTGATCGAGGTACGAACAACGTAGCAGTTAGTGTTATTTAGTGATTTTGATATTTTATAGTAATAGTGGTGAGATTATTTTTGACATTAGTCACATAAATTAGGGGATTTTGAGCCGGACTGTCACTTGCAATAAAAAGTGGACCCTGTATTATACATGGGATGCAGACAAAAACTTAAGTTACGAGTTAAAAATTCAAGAATATGATGTCTTTCAACCATGTTAAAATTTTTACATAGTCTTATAACCTTTTGAAATAGCGAGGGTATAATATAGATCTTGATTAATATGTTATGGACTTTGATACTTCAAAGCTAATTGGATGGTAGACCGTACAAAAATCTTAGAATAAATTGAACGTGCACACACAAATAATATTTACATTATAATGACAAAATTAACTTCGCAGCTCTTTTTTTAAGTTGCATTAAAATTAGAAAAGGCCTAAATAAACACTGTAGATCATCATAAAAAGTAAATGATGTACAAAGACTTTACATATTTGGATCTGTGTTTTTGCTGATACTGTTATTTTATAGTTTTTTACGATATTTACAAAGATTTTATTACTAAATATTATTTACAGAAGTATCACAGGAATTTCAAGTGAATAGATATGGAGCCTGGAGGTGTACTAAAGGTACATAAGATTTAAGCGTATAATAAAAAATACTGTTTTGAATGAGCCACAAGGAATGTAAATTAAACTTTCAAATTCAGTCATTTCTAAAATATAGCTTAATAGACTTTTGATATAAAATTGGACTATAATATATTTTCCCTGAGTACCGAGATTTGGATATTACGTTTTCTAGTCAATACGGGATTTAATATTAACACAGCTTATTATGTAAGCAGAAAAAATAAAGCTGTTCTTCTTTATTTTGCTTCTTAATTATGACTTTTATTAGAGTAAACATAGGACTGAAACATGTTTAAACCTACTAATTTCTTTAGAAATCTAGATTTTTATTTTTAAATTCCGTTGGTATACATTTTCTATAACTAATTTAAAATAAGTATTTTGATCTCACAATGATATGAAAAATTTGAACTTAGTTATTTATATGAAATGTTTATAATAATTTCTATGACACGTAATGATCAAACATCTTGGCAACAAGAACAAACGTTAAAAGTACATATCAAGTTATACTTAAATCTCAATTACTCTGTATTTAAATAACTATATAAATATTTATATTTTCTCATTTGTCACAAATACACAAAATACATTGTGTTGTCTTATTAGGAGTTTAACTTTCAACATGACAGTAAATTTTAAATGCGTCTAATTTACAGTAGACTTACTTTTTTTGTATGTGCTGGTGTTACAGCCGCTAAATACCATATCAGTAAACGGGTGTTCAAACCACGTCACTTTTATCAAGCAGCCCATTATTGCTATTACCGTCTTCTTGTCAAATGTGATATTCTCTCAAAGGCCGAACAGATTCGGCCGATGATCTTGGTGTAGGATCGACCCCGGATAGGCCCAGCGAGCCACTTCGACGTACGACGAGAGTCTTAGTTCCATAATCTGTAACGAAGTTGTCATTTCGTGTCGGGGTGTTGGCTCTCACGCTTTGGTAACCGCAGCATAGAGGATACCTTGTTGTAAGAATCTTCTTAAAAGCCTCTCTGAATTCAGTGTTAAATATTGAGTATATTATAGGGTTAAACGCAGAGTTTGAATATCCGAGCCATGTCAGGATTTTGAAGGCGAGATCTGCAACAAAATGTTTTATGAGAATATTATGTGTGTAATTTACAAATTTTGTATTCACATCAATTCATATGAAAGTCGGCAAATATATACTATAAACTTAGAATCTAAATCATAAATTTATTTTAGGATTTCGGCCCTGCGATCTACGATGTAATCGTGGGAGAGCCATGCTTCGGTATGTATGGGCTGGCTCGACCGGAGTGATACTACAGCCTCATAGAACAATGGTAGTGAAGCAATGCTTGTATTGCTTTTCGCTGAGTGAGTGAGGTTACCGGAGGCCCTAACCCTTCCCTCCCCCTCTCCCCCTCTTCCACCTTTCCCCTAATCCTACCTTAAAAGCTGGTAACGCACTTGTGACTCTTGAGTTGCAGGTACTAATGGGCGGTGGTACTCATTTACCATCAGGTGACCCGTCTGCTCGTTTGCCCAATATACCATAAAAAATAAAAAAACTAAATAATAAAGGATGTGTTTAAACCGTCATTTAAACACATCCTTGTGGTGCAAAAACCTCTCGCTGGAGATTATGGCTCTGTCCATAGTCCCCAGTGAGAGCGTTTTTATTAGGACTAGTCCCACATTTACTACTGTTGTTGACTCCTGTATACCAGGATCAAAAGTATTAACCCACGACAACACTGAAAGTTCAAGTTAGAAATTACAGGGATAGTTAAAATGTCTTGCCACAACTTTAATCAGCAGAATTTTAGGTTTGTTACTAATATTTTTTATTACGTATATTTTTTTAAACACCGAAACAAACTCTGTATTGCGACTAACACAAAAAATTGTTAATGTGTACTGTGTGGAAACATATATTAGAGAAATCCCAATACCATGTCAAAAAAGGTACTGAGATGATTTGTCTGATATAGCAACGTTAAATTCTGGATGGTTTTTGGAGTATATTTAATAATCACCCAATTTCTAATATTTTAAAAAATAGTTCATTTATTTTGGCTTTTTCATTTGGTGCTGCTCCGTTGATGTGAAAATAGAAGACACCATGAATTACATTACATTTTATGGTCCTAGATTATACGTATGTCAAAACGCATGAAAATTCACCCAAGATCTTCTATCTCTGTCGGTCTACCACTATATGGTGTCATCTCTCTTTATTATCTCTATTTAGTATATGATTGTGATCCTTCTGCTTACTGCATTCGAAAAAGATGTGATAGGCTAATTGCTCATAAATATTAATGAAATATTAAAAATTGGCACAGTAGATAATAAACTAAGTTAAATAAATACAAGTAAAAAATTGAGTGTTCCCGTAATCCACATCAAGTACTAGACAACCGCTTCTAAACATTTAGAAATAATGTATGCGTCAGTATTCGTATACCGTTAAAACCACAGAATAGAGAAATTTCTGTGGTCAAAACTGAGAACGATTATAATAGTAAGCTTACCCAAAAGTAATTTCTATGAAAGTGTGTCCAGGTGCTGTTATACTTAATTCACATGCTTTCTAATTAAATGTAATATAGTCTTCTTATTTGTAAATAAAAAGCTACCGCAACATAGTCAATATTGAAAGTTTTAATAGGATTTTATTTCCATTCCTTCAATTCAATTTGCACGTTTTAATAGACTTTTTGATTCAATTGAGGTTTACTCAGTGTACGCGAATGGATTCATTTAAAATTTACAAAGAACATGTGATACACGTTCTTTATCAAATTAATTAATAGTAAATAAATGAATTACCCACGTCGCTTAAGCTCTAGTGACTTTATAAATCAAATGAAGATAAGCATGTATTATTCAAGCATAGGTTATTTACGTTAATTAATTAATCGAAAAAGGTTTCAAGAATTGTAAACCGTTTTAAATACCTTTACCGCCTTATTATGCTGAATGATAATGAGCTTTTAATTGACATATAAGATCTAGTGTTGAAAAAGGAGCATCAATATTTGGATATCCAATCATTTTCAAGAACCTCATACACATCAAGAACTTCATGCAAGAATGAAAAAGTGAATTTGAGTTGCGTAGTCGCACTTTGCGACTTAAATTCACTTCTTCATTTTGAGTCACATTTCAAATTTTAACTAAAACTCGATGTTTATAAAGTTTTATTACTTTAAACGCTGCATCGTATTACTAGGGTGATAATATAACACAGATAAGAATATTTGACTTGTTCTACATTATTATGTCTCCAAACATCAAGCAGGATCATGCTGCAAATGCAGATGGTCTACAATGTTCTGGACCTACTGATCTGAAAGCGGTCATGTATAATACCCATTTACAGATCGCAATAGTCCATTGGGAGCTCGCAAATAGCAAGCATAAATGTTGCAGACAACATCTATGTATAAAAACATTTTAGAGCATCAAATGAAGGCAATATCCAGCGAACAGTTGAGATGCGAGAAACTTGCTAAAAATAAAATCGATTCTCAACACGCCATGGACAAGAGTGTCAATATTTAAAAAATCTAATATCTTATTAATGTAGGAAGTGCCTCAATCAAACAAATTCATCTACCTATTTATTTCTCTTTAAACTAAAGATAGTAATTAATCAAAAAGAAAACCTGCAATTTTGAAATATTATTTCAAGGGTCATGAATCATGCTAAGAGGATACCATCTTAGCATGATTCATTAAAATCATACGATTGATTACTTTAATTAGACTTCTTGTAAAACTATTTGTATTTCTTAAAATATTTAGAAAAATACTTAAGTGCTCGCGTACGCCATCGTACGTCATACTCACTTTCGAATGTTACTAAACTCCTTTTACTCAACCTCTCAATCATGAGACGCATGTATGAAATCTTACATTTTATCTGGTAATAAGGCGCTCTCTAGAGCTTTTCATGAACTGCTTCGTAATCCTTCATGAAAAGGAACTGGAAATTAAAGCCGAGGTTAAGCTTCGTAATCATAACAATAACCGATCACTCAAGGGATAGTCACTCATCTCATTTCCTAGTAATTTCCTTCGCGGCATACCTTATATAATTAATTAAATAAAAATCTATAAGTACTATAAAAATAGAATTTCAATTTAATTTCGAAGAATAGACGGCTAAGTAAGAAAAACTCGTTTCGACGAATTAACATAACAATTCAAACAAAAAAATGCGAGAGCTATTGTCCTGTGGTATTCAACATTAAATCTTTTCAGAAGTTTATTAAATCTTATTACAGTTTTTTTCATAACACAAGTACGTTTTAAAAAGCTACGTGAGCTATTGAAATTATTTATTAATGAAAGACTTGAACATGATTCATAGGATTTTAATATATTGGTTTACCAGCCAATTTTTTAACACGACATTATTTTGGCTGTTCTAAATCAGGTCAGTATTTTTTATCGTTACGTCGTCGTGCGAGATTTTTCGTGGAATACATTTGCGTTGTTGTTTATCTTACTTCTATTATAACTTACACAAGTTGGTCTAAATTCAAAGGTGTAATTATAAGTCTGAGTCCAGTTTCATTGTTGTTGGCAACAATTTGTGGCACATATGGATGTTGCATTGCATGTATTGTTTTAAATATAACCTTAACTGGATTGTAACATTATCAAATTAAAGTAATAACTATAAGAGGCTCTACAGTACATTGATATTGTGTTGCTACTGGTGTTATGGATCAGACTATTATTTAAGAAAAAAAATGGACCAAAAACATACATGAAACGGGTACGAAGTACAGCTAGACTAGAAACAATTAATTTGTAAATCATGTAAATAATCCTGTAGGTGTTCGAACTCGCAACACTCGATGCGGTGGTAGTAAGTGATATAATAATTAAAAGCACAGTGCCGCATATTCCTTTAACATATTATTAACTAAGTGAGACAGCTTTAATAAAAGCAGGAATCTGCTATGAATCATTGTTTGTTGTCAACTTTTTACAGTGTAAGCACGTATATTTTATCTCCTTGGTATTTCAAGTGTAAATAGGCCTAGTGTAATTAGGCAGGATAATAATAACAATAGTCAGCCTTCCTTAAAAAAAAAAATTAAAAACAAAAGCCTTACCCGGTATACAAGTTTTACAAAACGCAGCAACGATGTTGACACAGAAGAAAGGTACCCAGCACAGCAGGAACACTCCCATGATGATGCCCACGGTGACAGCTGCCTTGTGATCAGATACGTGGTATGGCGACGAGTGCACGTGCGTATGAACGCGAGTCCGGACTGACTTTGTCCGGTTGTCAGGCATTTGAACCGTCCGAGTCACTGCCCGGATAGATTTCACGTGTTTTTGGGCGTAGCAGTACAGCCTGTAAAGAATATGAAAGGTAAAAATATGGTACTATTTTGCCTTTTAGTCAAAGCGTGTTTAGATTAATTTTATATAGTTGAATATTACAGACCCACAGAACTATATTTTATAGATAATTTACAAGACCGCTTGAATATATTACCAAAATGCTTCTGCACTGCGCTGTACTGAACTACGTTATCTATATTTCAGTATACACTTAACCTTATTGTATTTGGTTTTAAGAAGGTGTAAGGTTAATTCAATACAAATTAAAAATGCTGTTACCAAACTAATACAAAGTTTCGGTTGATAAATATGCATTTTTTTTTGCATTGAAGTTGCTGTATTTCTAACTAGCCGTTGCGCGCGAAATTTTGATGTGTATGTGTGAGTATATCCTACGGGAAACGTACATTTTGCCAGGATTAAAAGCCTTTCTGCTATTCCAGACTATATTCTGTCTCTGTGGCAAATTTCATCCAGATCCGTTAAGCTTTTCTGGCATGGTTGAGTAACAAACATCCATCCATTAAAACTGTTGCATTTATTATAGTACTAGCAGCGCCCCGCGGTTTCGCCCGCGCAAGTCCCGATCCATTGGGAATATCTGGATAAAAAGTAGCCTATGCGTTAATATGCATAATATGCGAGACCTGGAGTCTCCAGCTATCTACATACCAAGTTTCATCGCAATCAGTTCAGTGGTTTTTGCGTGAAAGAGTAACAAACATCCATCCATCCATCCAAACTTTCACATTTATAATATTAGTGGGATAGAGGTACTTGACCGAATTATTTTACATGCACTTTAGGCCTGAAAATAAACATTTCCTATTTTTACAAATAATTTCCCTACAGTTTTATTTAAGTGGTATAATATAATGTATCATAATCAGTAATGCTTTTTAATTTAATTTTTAGTTTTGACTTTTGTACTAATTTTTGTACTATTATTATAATTAGATACAAGATATATCTAAGATATGGTTAGACTTCTCGATTTGTGATTTATCTAATGCTTAGAGTAACTGTTATGATTTTACCATAAACAAGTAGTCTCTTTAATGTACAATGTAATTTAAATGTCATGCATGCCTGTGATTTGTTTAATTACTCTGACAATGTTAAATTAAGAAAGTCTCAACTACAAAACATTGTAATTACACAGGTTGGTATGCTTAATAAATAAATAAGGGTATCTATACTTTATGGTAGTTTCACGCATTGTATAAAGGTCAAGTTGTAATTGTTCAACCGATCCCTATATTATGTGGCGTTCAGTTTCATTTGAATAAATGTATCCAGAAATATGAAAGTGGTATAAGAGAACAGGATTGAAAGAGGTGTGTACGTCCGTCTCTACAGAGAAGAGCAAGTACGAGAGTAAGCATTCTTGTATTATTTTCTATGAATTTGTTCAGGAATATAATAATTTTTTTAAGTATTTTCTTCATCGAGATGTATTACGATATACTAAATGTTAATTTCGCATTGAGTCAAATACTACCTACACTGAATAAATATATTATGAACTCGAGTATACAAACAAGACGTTAGAACTGGTATTTTTATAACTTCGAGAAGCACACCTTTAATAAAAATGTTAAGACAACAATAAGTTTTATTGACATTTTATTTTACGTTAAGAAAATGGTTATGAATTTATGTAAGGAAAACTATTTTTAACAATTGAATCATTTTCATCATAGGGATCAATAGACAGATTACTGTTCATAGCAACTAGGAGACATAGTAGAGCCAGGCAAGATTTTGAGGAGAAAGATAACATACATACATGCCTATACCCACGCCTGCATACCCAAAAAGGTGGAAAAAGGTGTATTAAATCCACTCACGTATTAGGGGCAAGTCTATTGCCATCAATCGGGCACTTTGGGAATTCAAGATGGAAAGTTTAGGAGTAAATTGAAAGGGAAAGGCAGGCAAGAAGGGAAGGAAAAGGATATTTTTTTATGGTATAGAGGGCAAACGAGCAGACGGGTCACCTGATGGTAAATAACTACCGCCGCCCATGGGCACCTGCAACTCAAGAATCACAAGTGCGTTGCCGGCCTTTAAGGTGGCAGTAGTGAAAGAGGGGGAAGAGAGAGAAGGTTTAGGTCCTCTCGAAAACATTGCTTCATTGCCGGATTTCTGTGAGGCCTTGGTATCACTCCGGTCGAGCCTGCGCATATGTGCCAAAGCATGGCACTCCCATATTGCGTAAACGGATGGATTATGGAGGAACACCCTACCGCTTGGCCCTGGTGGGGTGACGACCCATGGGGGCTTCCTCACGTTAAAAAAAAAGTGCTACACAGTACTAAGTACTAAGTTACACAGTTCACATTTCACGATGATAAAAAAATAAAACAGTTTTATTTAAATGTTACTAGAACTTTTTTATAGCACAAAACGAGAAATCATACTTTCAAACAAAGAGAAATCCTTTTGGAAAATCCGCTATTAAAAGTTTTGACGGACTAGCTACCGACGATCAAGCAAGTGGAAAATGTATTATGTAAGTGCTTCTACTTCGTTGTTTTATCTTTAGAGCTCTAATTTGATTGACGAGGTTTTGATTTTAGCATAAGTTTGCAATGGTTATTTTCCATATTCATAAAGTTAACTTGTATTTTTTCTTTTTTTTTCCAAACTAGCAGCTGATTGGTGTACACATTTGAAAGTAGTTTTGTCTATTTATAAATTCAAAGTCATTTAGGTATTTGATTTTGAAACATTTCATTTAAGAATGTGCTTTTATTTACACATTGCGAGACTATTTGTTTTGTTTAGTTAGTAGTAGTTGTTTAGTTAGTAGTAGTAGTAGTTTAGTGTAAGCAACGGAATATTAAAATTTATCGACGAAGTCGTAACCTTTTTAATATGGGGAAGCGTGCAGTCTACCAATCCCGGCGCATTTTATTTTGAAGGTAATCGACATATAAATGCATATCATTATAATAAATTAATAGCTTTTTGTGCAGTTTTGTTGGGAAGCAACCACACGGTTAGACAGATCATTTATTTTTATTTGGAGCATATAAACACTCGAAATTGTGCTTCGGTGATTGACAACTTTCTCTGAACCCCCATCTTCCCTTTTCCTAATGAAGCTGTTTTTACACGCTTTGTATTAGCTTGACCTGTATCTATGTATCTACATATATAACGGAATCTTTCGATGTAGTTTGCACCAACTTCAAAATTTACCGACTAACTTGAAAACTTGCACATATTAGATTATCAGAATATTTAGGTAAAAGTGTAAATATTTATAGGGCTTAGTAATGAAATCGTATATTGATTATGATTGGTGCAGGACAAATCAGGATATTTATTATTCAATTATATTTGGTGGGAGAGATTGAAAATAGTGGGGGAAGTCAGTCGGAATCGGGCTGGTTAGATTTTGTATCACTCTGTGCGAAATCAAGCGGATTTCTGAGTTAAGTTTATGTATCTATTTTAACTATAACCTTGTAACCAGCAACTAGTCCTAAGGCTATGCTCTTTTTTGTTAAATTGTTTAAAATATTAAACGAATTGATTTGTTAATTTGTGTCAATATCATGTTAAAGTGAGTACCAATAAATTATTGTAATTTAGTCAATTATGTTTTCATTATTAGGTTTTATATTTTAATCCTAGGTATAATAATAACTTGACACATTTTACACACGGCCTCAGTTTGGGATCAGACTCCCAAATTACTAAGCTACTAGGGTAACCAGACTGCTGATAAACATACATATACATATATTTCTAAATACATACATAGTATTGATAAATTGATGGAAATCGATGATGAAATTAAATGATCATGCTCATCACAGAATTATTTAGTCTGGGTGGGAATCTATTCCACGACCTGTCCTGCTCAGCAGTCAGGATCATTAAACACTAGCAGCGCCCCGCGGTTTCACCCGCGTAAGTCCCGATCCCGTGGGAATATCGGGATAAAAAGTAGCCTATGCGTTAATCCAGGTCTCCAGCTTCAGGTTCAGTGGTTTTTGCGTGAAAGAGTAACAAACATCCATCCATCCATTAATCCAAACTTTCACATTTATAATATTAGTGGGATGGGATTACACCAAAAGGCAAGTCAATTAAAGACTATTTGAAAATAAAGACTTGAGTTAATCTGTTATCTAATTGCTACTTAAAGCATGTTTCTTCTAGGAAAATATAAATATTAGTTCAGACACATAAAAGGACTGATGATAATACAAGACTAAAAAATTAGAAAATAAATTAGGTAGAAAAAAAAACGCTTTAATTATACATCGAACTTTAAATATAACAAGTTTGTTATACTGCGATATAAAGTCCACTGGTTGAATATAAAAAAATATATAAGTAATAAATTTAAAATAAGAATTAAGTAATTAACAAAATTATTAATTTTGTTTGAAAAAGCATGAGGTGCTTGACATCAAATGCTCAAAATAGTTCATTATAAAAATATAGCCAAAAGCACTCCACGCTGCTTTAACTATTGCCTTCCTCTTGGAATTAAATAACGTGATTAGAATATGTGAAGTACCTATATGTTGCTTATAATTTCATTCATATACATCATCATAATATCAGTCACGAACCAATAACATCAAATATCAGTCTTACGTCGGCCGCCTTTGTCAATTATATGAGGATTAATCAAGACTTAACTCAATGGAACAGCAGACCGCAACAATTAAACCGAGTTGACACGTAACGTAAACAATGTACGTTACAATTTGATGTTGATATAGTGATGCCTTATGGAGTCTACCATTAAAGGATCCAGAAAGATTCCCATATATTTTTTTTTATTTTTTATTATGGTATAGGGGCAAAAGAGCAGACGGGTCACCTGATGGTAAATGACTACCGCCGCCCATAGGCACCTGTAACTCGAGTCACAAGTGCGTTGCCTCCCTTTAAGGTGGGAGTAGAGTAGAAGACGGGGAGGGGAGGAAGAGTGGGAAGAGGGGGAGGGGGGAGAGGGGGGGGGGGAACAGTGGGATTAGTAGTAGATTAGTCTATTCATTACTATTTACTTTTAAATTGTATCAAATTCTATTACAGCTTTAAAAATTACAAACAATTTGAAATCATTTGAAACATGACTAGCCTGTTGGTCTAGTGGTTAGTGATCCTGACTGCTAAGCCAGAGGTCGTGGGTTCGATTCCCACTCAGGACAAATAATTGTGTGATGAGCATGATCGTTTGTTCTGTGTCTGGGTGTAATTTATCTATAATATGTATGTATTTAGAAATATATCAGTATGTTTATCAGCAGTCTGGTTACCATAGTACAGGCTCTGCCTAGTTTGGGATCAGACGGCCGTGTGTGAGATGTGTGAAGTTATGATTATTATTAATGTGTGTTTGGTTAGTTGTGTATTACGATGATGGTACATAAGTATGCAGTACATTTCAATATAAATGTGAATAATATTTGAAGAGTCAACGATGGAAGGAACCTTATTCTCAGAACCGCAAGTAAAACACTTGTGTTCCTTTTAAGTATTTCACAAATATTGTAGTTAGTGCGTTGGTGGAATACTTCTAAACACCTTCAAATATACATTTAAGCGTTGTTTCTGATGTTTGTGCTCTGTTTACTTGTGACACGACAGTTGGTTCTACACAATTCTAATAAAGCTTTTGTTAAATTTTGACCAGAGCTGAAGCACGTCTAGGCATATAACAAAACAAAACTGAATGTGTTTTTACTCCCGACGCAAAAAGAGGTCATAAGTTTGACGTGTCTGTGTGTGTCTGTGGCATTGTAGCTCCCAAACGAATGGACCGATTTAAGTTCGTTTATTTTTTGTTTGAAAGGTGACTTGATCCAGACTGTTATTAGATATAATTCAAGAAAATCTGTTCAGCCGTTCGAAGATCATCAGCTCTTTTCTAATCATTGAAAGGATTTTCGAGTCGGAGGTGTTTTAAATTTTAAATTCATGATTAAGGTTCTAGAAATTGTGAGGTACTTGTGTATTCGTCTGTTAAAATGATTTTGTGACATTTAGGGTCAGTCATCACAGTATCTTTTTTGGTTTTTAGGACTGGCAACGTACGAGCTTTTGCAAATGTAGGCTAGTGAAGTTATTACTTAATTTGTAGTGGATTAAATGTAGATTCAAATCCGAAGAAAGTTAGTCTTTAAAGAAAGCGCTTTTATTCTCTCTAAGTTTGATGTATAAATCGGGACTTAATCGCGATAATAATTAGAAGGTACAATACCTTTTTTGCTTCGATCGATCGACACTCGACCCTTGGTCAATCGTTCAGTGTAAATATTTATTGTTGTGAAATACACAGATGTTGAATTCAAAAACTGCCACTTATAATTTCTTTAATTCTAATTTTGTCTTCTATACATTTTTCTATTGCTCAATTTGGTGTTAGCATATCTCGATTAACCTACGCAAGCATTATTTCAGAAGGACATATTTTTTTGTCAACGGTTTCCCACCTAATAATTACGGGCAACGAAACTGCGCCACAAATTCTCATAGCTCTCATAGTCTTAATAGACAAAGAAATGACGACGAGAAATATTCTGGTTGTAAGATATTTTATTGTCTTTACGAAGGAATATTTTTAATATCATTTTATTTGCGATAAACAGAAGAACAAAAGGTTTAGATGTTATTAAGGAAAATGAAAGTACCAGCGATCTCATATCGTGGACTATTTAAAGGACATTTAACACTGTCCTCCATTCTATTTTGAAGAAATACTTCCGACGGTAATGCTGTTTTTAATATTTTGTGTTTTAGTATCTTGATAAGTATTTTTATTTTAATCGTTTATTTCTTGTATTTCTCATCTCAGATACATCATAGTAAGTTATTGGTTAAAAGATATTCCGAGCCATTCATTTTAGGTACAAGATTTACATTTAAACAGTATAAACTTTAATATTCATTATTAATTGGACGAATAATAACAATTTACAAATAAATTTATCGAAAACACATACTTATAATTAATTTTAAATCTTAATAACAATAACATATTTATAAATTAGAATGGTACAAAATCTAACGATGGCTAACAAAACAACATTTCTTGGTATAATCCTTATTTAATATTATAAATGCGAAAGTAACTCTGTTTGTCTGTTTGTCGCCCTTTCAAGCTAAAACTACTAACCGATTTAAATGAAATTTGGTACACAGATAGTCTAGAGCCTGAGAAAGGACATAAGCTACTCTTTAATGCGAAAAAAGGGGTGTAAGGGGTTGAAAAGTGGGGATGAATGGAAGTATCGTCATATTTAGACCTAGAAGGTTAAAACTTATTTTTTAGGCTATTGACTCGATATAAATAAACTATTCCACGCGGACGAAGTCGCGGGCACAGCTAGTTATAAAATAAATGATAAACTGAACTGGAAAGAACACATAGAAAAAATCGCAAATAAAACAATTGGGTTTTCTTTCGCTTTGTACAAACTGGTAAAAGTCTCTTGAAAAAATACAGCATGTTTATCGTACATTGCGAATATTGAATCTGTGTTAAGCTATGAATTGTGAGTATGGGATATCGTTACAGACATAGATAAGACTAGCTGACCCGTGCAACTTCGTCCACGTTTGTAAATTTTCCCCGTTTTTGCAATATTTTTCTTTGTTGCTCCGCTCCTATTGGTTGTAGCGTGATGTTGCACCCTATATACCTATAAACCTATAGCCTTCCTCGATAAATGGGCTATCCAACACTGAAAGAATTTTTCAATTCGAACCAGTAGTTCCTGAGATTAGTGCGTTCAACCAAACAAACAATTTATACTATTTATATTTACTAATACTACTACTATATTATTTATAATATAATTTATAATATTAGTATAGATTATTATATTTTACTCTAAGTATAATTTAAGTATTTGGACTGTGTATATCTCATAATAAATACTGCTTTCATGAGTTGGTTTTTTCTCGGGTCTTGTTTTTTAATTTCCAACAAAATTTTTAGTTAATAGTCGAAATACTTCAGTCGAAAGTCGAAATACATCATACTTCAAAACTGACCTATAATATATATATATAAAATGTATATAACATATATAAAATGTATATAATATGTATAAAATACTTGGAGGTTTTAATTATATAGCCTTCTTACTACTTACTACTACTCCTTCCCCTTTCAATATACTTCCCAATTTTAAAATCTTTAATTCCCAAAGTTCTTTTGTTTCTTTTTTGAAAAAAAGACAACTCCCGCATTTGGATAGACGCCTGTGTCGCGGGGACTTTACAAGCATACAAACAACAGACACAAAGAACACCCAGACTCAGGTGGGAATCGATCCCACGACCTACGGTATAGCAGTCAGGGTCACTAACCACTAGGCCAACAGGCCAGTCAAAAGTACCCGGTAAAAAAGAGATAACCGGTTGACGGCAATAGGCTTGCCACCTATTACGCAACTGGAACCTAATTATAATTGGTAAAATATGGGTGTACCTAAATAATTTTGAGTCGGCGCCAAAACTACAAACAAAAAATGAAAGTCGAAAACACTTCGGCAAATAGACGCGTCGTCGTCGCGTCGCCGTAGAATCGCCGCTGCCATCGTTTTACATTATAATAAACTAGCAGCGCCTAGCGGTTTCACCCGCGTAAGTATCGATCAAGTGGGAATATCGGGATAAAAAGTAGCCTATATGTTAATCCAGGTCTCTAGCTACCTACATACCAAGTTTCGTTGTAATCGGTTTTGTAGTTATGGCGAGAAAGAGTAACAAACATCCATACACACATACATCCATACATCCTCACAAACTTTCACTTTATAATATTATAGTAAGATTTGCTTGTTTGTATGTTTGGCGCCGACTCAAAGTTATTTAGGTATTTACATTACTTAGTTAGGCTAACGAGTTTATTTTTCACTTTTCAGTTTCTTTTTTCTTTCGTCGGTTTAATTTTTTGTTTAAAAGTTTTTATTTATGTATATGTGCGAGGTCAATAGTACAGGAGCTGATTGCGTTGCGCTGAGTGAACGAGACGCTTGCATTTGAAATATAGTGCTTTAACAGAGTCTGTGCTTAAGTTCGGGCGGATCGGTTTTCCTGTTAACGAGCAACACCGAGCGAATAACTTTGCGGATAACAAGTCTAGGAACTATACTAAAACTTCTTCCTCATCTGTAGTGTGAATCTGTGGATTGGCCTTTTGATCTGATATATAATAATAAACAATATAAATATCTAGAGACAGGAATGTAGGTATTAAATGTTTGTCATTAATGTAAATAAATATTTCAATTATATTAAGTCCTTTTATTATTTCTTGTTAACCTGTGGTTAATGTCGTCACTTTGCTAACTGCAATTGTGTCTTGTCTTGTAAGTTCTATCCCCAATTGTGGCTAATAAGTGTGTTATTCACGAGCAATTTTCTTCTGAGACTGTACTTTGTGTCCTTTGCTTGTCTTGTCATGTCGTATCATGTTATGTTTATTTGTGACATAGTTGTTTTTTATACTTTTTAAAAAGAAAGAGGAAAAATTAGCTCACCTGCAGTATATACTTATCATCACAATACAGGGAAGTATGAAAGATATACAACTGGAGAGCACTGCGTACGTCGGCGTGAGAACCAGCGCGCATGTGGGGTACCTCGGCGGTTTTTGTGTCGCTAGAGCCTCTTCATCAGGCCTGTGTAGACCAAGAGAGATGGGTAGGAAGCTCACTAGACCAGCTAGGAGCCAGATCATGGCGATCGTAGCGATTGCTACGCGTCGAGTTACCCAGCGTCCGTATCTAAGGAAAAAAATGGCTTTGTTAAGTTGAAGGCAGCTTAGAATGCAATCTACGAGATGAGGTTTTAGTTTTATTATACAAAAGGCAAACGCCTACTTCTTAACTGAATTAAAATAAATATTATTAATAACTTGACACATCTCACACACGGCCGTCTGATCCCAAACTGGGCAGAGCCTGTACATTGTTAACCAGACTGTTGATAAACATACTTATTTATTTCAAAATATTATAGATAAATTACACCTAGACACAGAACAAATGATCATGCTCATGACACAATTATTTTAGATTACAAATGTACTATGAATAATTGTGAATATAAATGAAAGATCATAGGGCTCAAGGAAATTACAAGACATAAAATATATCCTTTCCAGTCACTGCTGTCCCATGTTTCCAAAATTTGAAATATCTACAAACTTCACGACACGCTAAACGCAAAATACTCGGTTCTAAATAATCTAGGTTTTATGACTCTGCATTCAGTTTCATTTAATGTTTGTGAGAAAAGTATTTTAAATAATATTGAATGCTCTGATAGAACTGTTTTCTTTGTATTCAATCATTTTTTTTTCTTTTGACACAATTTTGAATTATGAAAAAAATACTTTAGTTTTTTGGTCATAGACACAATGAACAGATGAATATCAACTAGTGTTTCCACAAAAAAAAAGAAGTGTCATACACAAAAAAAAAATTAAGCAAATGCGTCTATTGATTATTAGCGTTTCTTCTGCGTATGGCTCTTAAGTTATGTATTTATTTGTTAGTGGAATTTGATAGTTCTGTTAAATTAGTATGAATACAACACAAGCATTTAGCTTAGCTGGAGGGGTTAATAAGAATACAAGTAATGTGTGACCCTCCTTGATAGTATTCTTCTTATTAAAAACTAGCAGCGCCCCGCGGTTTCACCCGCGTAAGTCCCGATTCCGTGGGAATATCGGGATAAAAATTAGCCTATGCGTATGCGTCCAGGTCTCCAGCTATCTACACACCAAGTTTCATCGCAATCGGTTCAGTGGTTTTTGCGTGAAAGAGTAACAAACATCATCATCCATCCATACTTTCCCATTTATAGTATAAGTGGGATACTATTGAGTTTTAATAATTACTGTGTTTGGAACTTATTGGAACGAAGTTCCTTATGGGGCGTTGCGGAGGGGTACCCTAGCCGGCAAAAACGTCCGTAACGTTAAAAAAAAGCGTAAGATTTTTATTTATAGTCTAAGTATGATGGCTATACAGTGTCTAATGTATGTGATGTGTGTGTGTGACGTGATGACTGTTATTATTATTGCAGTTTGCTAATATTTATAATATATTTTTATAAATCATTGTAAATCAAAAAAAGGTGTTAAGATAATTTTGTAAAGTAGTTTTTTTATTTTTATCGATAAAAAAACCATAATAAAAAATATATACCCGAATAATTATTTTCTTTATACCTCGAATAGAACTTGAAATTAATATTATTATAATAAGGAACTTCGTTCATAACTGGTGTCCTACGACACCACACAGTTTTTTTTATTAAATTTCAAAGCAGATTTGTATCGTATTTTACTCGTCCAAGAATAAGTTATTGTAAATGGTCGACACATGGTTAAAATCTAATAGGTTAGCTGGAAAATGTAGGCATGTATTGTTCTCTTCATGACGATTCAAGTCGTACAACAGTTTATGTTAATATATTTACGCCACATGTTTAGTCTAGTAGTTTCTCATAAGTTTTCAATAAATACATAATTTTAATGATCACAAATTATTGTAATAGGTCCACGTTGAAATAAGGCATTAATAAATAGAAATCTTCTAGAAAATAGATTATCTTATTTAACCCTACTACCCCTGTCTACCTCAAGAAACGTTTCGCATTCATTCACGACACACATAATGGATACTTAAAATCATCGGAAAACCAGACACTGGAAATTCCAACTCACTCCACAACTTTTTCTGACAAATCTTTTACAGTGCAGTCATTAAACATTTTTCAAAAACTCGTCAAGGATCACTACCTATCTTTGTAATAATCTATATGTATATTAATATATATATTTATATGAAAATGTATGTATATGTGTACATACATATATACAAACAATAACATACATACATATGTATGTTATTGTTTTAGTAATTAAGTAGTAAGTAAGACTAATGTGCACCAAAGTTACCTATTACTTATACAGTATAGTCAATCAAAGGTTGTCTATGTGAGATCGCAGACTGCGATAAGACCGCCCATTGTACTGCTACTTAATATTGTATTTTTCGTATGTATCCTATTTTTTGGTGTGCAATAAAGTATACTCTAACTATCCAAATATCTAAAATGTTTAATTATTGACATTATCAATATTCTGAACCAATCAGAATAATATACACATTTCATATACATACAAAATCTCACACCCACTTGCTTAATATACAGTACCTGGGAGATCGAGCTTTGCTTGGTAGCTTTTTGTAACATCAATTTTTTTTTTGTAAAGTTGCATTTTTACAGGAAATACAACAGTGCAGTTGAACTTAAAATGCAAAACCGTATCTGTATACAAAATTGCATCAAAATCGTTGCAGTCGTTTCCTAGATTCAAATTATAAATATACATATATATAATAATTGCTCGTTTAAAGGTATTAGATAGATATAGATATGCTTACATATTAGAAGTTAAGAGAATTTACCATGTTCTATTCTTACATCTACCTATGGTTAGAGGGACAAAGTGCCCAGTGAACGACAACAGACTTGCCCCCTACTAAGTACGTTGGACCAAAATTATAGCTAGAAAAATGTGGGTGTTTAATTCACCTCTACCTACGCCTTCAGGCATACAGACGTATGTATTCTATTAGAACTTAACTTTTTAAGTTTTATTTTTATATGCACTTGCAACGCAGAGACAATAACAGTAAGGGGCAATTTCTCAGATCGACTGCATGTATTATTTATTCCAAATCATGATTCGGCAAAATTTCAATGAACGCTAGCTCGATAGTTCATTATTCAGATTTGTTCTAGACGGATTGAAGTCAAACCGAACCAATATCCTGCATAAACACTTTCCAGACTCTCAGTCTGTATGAAAAACCATTATTAGTTTGAAGAACTGTAGTGTAAAACAATTAAAAGGTACGGCTGAAAACATAGTTCTTTAAAATAATTATGTTTTAAGACACGATAAAAAGAAGTTATGTTTGCAATTTGTTAAAATAGTTGATGGGGCATACATTCAATATACAATAGGCACCAAATAAAGGGAGTTCATCTGCTAGTCGAGGTCGAGAAAGTGGTTTTTTAACTGCAGAAAAATACGTTAATGGAATTTTAACGTTTTTTTGGCACATTGATCCAGTTTTAGAGAACGTGGGCGAGAACCTTGTGTAAGATAACGCTCGTCCCTTTACAATTCTAAATGTGTTTGAATACATTCAAGAAATCCGTATATGGGATACCGATTGCCATGCTATGGAGTAGCCTGTGTGGGCTTTAAACACACTACGATAACATGAACGCGAGCAAATTCCCTCCCACCAAACACTTTTCGTGAACTGAAAGAAGATTAATTCTATTAGCAGAATATTCCACAGTAGCTGTACATATATCCAATATATAAATGTTTTACATTATTATCTTAATGTACGGATCGCGAGGCGATCTACATCGCATTGAGTGTTGTGGGTTCAAATCCCACATATGACATAAAATTGTGTGATCCACAAATAGTTGTCCCGAGTCCGGGTGTTCTTTGTGCTCGTTGTTTAATTGTTTGTAAAGCACTCTGTGACATATGAATATTCCTAATGCTAATAGTAGATTAACACAATATTAGAAATCTTTATCAGTTCAAGAAAAGTATTTGATTCCTCTTGAGATTATCATTATAGTTTACTATTTTTATAATGATTATTATTTTTTGAGATAGTAATTTTCTATGTTAATTGTAATGATGCGTCTGACTTTACTAAATGTATGATAATGGTTAAATGACATTTTATGTATAATTTGATTTTTTAATTTATAGGTATTGATTAATAATGACTGCATGTAGCTAATATACAATCAAACACAATGTAAATTGTTCACGATTAAATAAATAAATTATACATATATATTTAAACTTCATTGACCAATAACTAACAAAATTAACTTTTTCCTCTTGTCTGTAATTACAATCCTTATTTAGTTAAAGTAGCTCCGATAGTTTATTATATTAGGTATAGAGATTTTCGCAACCAACCTGCTTCCTTGCTGTGTATCTACAAACAATAGGAAGAACAAGTACGAAACATTGTAGTTTATTGTTACATTATAGTCTACATACATAACCGGAGAATGATAAATGTCTTGTATCATCCTATAGCATGCTTACAATTCCTTAGACTATATTTGAATGGTATACGCAACATGTGTAGCCCGCCAGCATTTATTTTATAAACAACTGTCATTTGTCGTGTATATATCAACTTTAAGCATAGCATGACAAGATACAGAATCGTATGAAATAAAACTGAATTACTTCAGTACAATTACGGCCAAGAGTGAACTGACGTACAAGAAATAACAAAAGAAGTTGTCCGTCACTTTTGTTTCAAGAAGTTATTAAATACAACCTGCTTTCATCTATGAGACACATTTCTACTTAATGCTTTATTTATTTCTTTATTGAGAAACAGAAAACGAAATCTCAAAAACAACTGCCAATTCAAATAAATTGCTATTTAATTTCATTGTTTAAATAATAACATTGCAGTTGACACTCAGAATTCAGACTTTAAATTCCTTGTACTTTAATGGGTGTAAAGAAGTTTACCTATCAATTAATCACACAATCGCAGTCTACGACAGGCCTCTCGCAATCTGCGCCTGGTTTTGATACTATGGGCAATGCAAGATATACTCTTATTCATCTTATCTTATTTTTTGTTATATCTTAGTTTGAAGGGTATACCTTCCTATCTGCTTTCTAGTACAGTGTTTAAATAAAAATATCTATACCGTGTAATATTTTTCTAGATATACTTTTAGGGAAGGCCTATTAGAAAGTTACTAGTTGTACTTAACTAGGTAGGTATACTACCGAAACAGACATTATTCTTTGACAACTGATCACCTTCTTGGAAGTAAAACAACTTACTTGTTTCAAGAGTTAATGAACCCAATTCCTATTCTCATTTTCGGTATAACCCGAGTATGTGTCAGTTCATTGAGCTTAGTTTTCAATGGAGTTCGCTGAAGTGTTGTATATTACCAGTTTTAGTTTTTGATAATAAACCGATACCGTAATTTGCAAAAGCGAGTTTATAGAAATTTCCAGTTTCGCAGAATAACTTAAGTATTTATCAGATATATAAACTATTCTAAGTTATAAAAAAAAAAATTACCAACTGGAGACTTCTCACAGAGGGTTGTTTGACCCCAAACTAGGCAGAGCCTATTCTATGGTAAGCAGACTGCTGATAAACATATTTATATATTACTAAATACATTCATATTATATATAAACTAGCTGTCCGACGCAACTTTCTCTGCGTTTGTAAATTTTCTCCGTTTTTGCAATATTTTTCATTGATGCTCCGTTCCTATTGGTCGTAACGTGATGTTATATAGCCTACAGCTTTCCTCGATAAATGGGCTATCCAACACCAATAGATTTTTTTAATTTGAACCAGTAGTTTATGAGATTAGAGCGTTCAACTAAACAAACTTTTCAGCTTTATAATTTTAGTATAGATTACACCCAGACGCCCCTTGACCACACCTTTCTGTTGCACATTGCATAATATAAAATACCATAAGGATTGAACGTAGTTACGTAAGAGGCTAGTTGCCTATGACCGTTTACAAGAACACTATGATCTTGAAAACCTTTTTATGTCGGCTTTTACATTCAACCTCAGCGATTACACTGAACACTGTGCTGATTGCAAGCGGTGTATTGTGAGAAAATCTATTTGATAGTAGTACTAGCAAAAATGTTGTACTAATTTTTGAAAGTGAAATTTGTTAAAGTAGTTGATATAGTAAACACGATGGAATTAGATGGCGGTAGCGATAGGCTAAGGTGTCGGATATACTGGTAAACCCACTTATCACAAACTTTAGGCTTGATTGCAAAGGTTCACAAAAATACTAGTAAAGTGCAACCCATTATATTACTTAAAAACACTTAAGAAATTGTAAGGTTTTAAAGATTGCAACGATAACGATAAAAAAAAAACGACTTCAACAAAAAAAACTATTCCATAAAAGACTTATATATGGTTTTCTCATGGATGCCATTGTCAGAACTGGACCAAATTGAAATGGGACCACAAGGGAAGCACCAGCTTTCAAATAAAAAAAGAATCACCAAATCGGTTCACCCAGTCGAAAGTTCTGAGGTAACAAACATAAAAAAAAACATACAGTCGAATTGAGAACCTCCTCCTTTTTTGAAGTCGGTTAAAAAGATAGTAAAGATACTGGAATATAAAAGTACAAAATAATTTTTGTTAAGTTTCTGGTGGTCAAATTGTGCACAGAAATGAAATATAAAAATATCGTAAAACGGACACTACATACAGTCATTTAACCCAACGTTAGAGTAATAAAATTATATGAACGTCATTTATTGCTCGAAATTTATTGGCCCATTCTCTTTAGTCTCAAATCAATTTTACTTTCATAGTTTTACTGGTGCTTCCACGTATCAATAAATCGTTTCATTTCTATCAGATTTTGGGTGGCTGCACAATTTTTTTTTACTTTTGGATTTTACTGATGTTATAAAAAAATGAGGAATAGTATCCACTCTTCCAAAGTGTTGGTATTTATGTTACATACAGTCTAGAATGGAACCAAATTTAATTTTATACGATATTTGTAGTTGTAGTATCAGCTATAATTTCACCCGCAGAAGTATATTCAGGATAAATTTAATTAAAATTATATCGCTTTCTGTGCCTATGAACTTAAGCATTTCAAGTCTTAAAATACTCTCATGAAAAAAAAAGGAATGTTATTTATGAACTACTACTACTTAGCACTAATGTCTTATACTTCTTAGTGGGTAATTTTTATGGACATGAACAATTTTAATACTTTTTCTTATTACTCTTATTTCCTTTTTATTTATCTTCTTGGGTCATCATAGTCAATCACAAAAAAAACTGGGTAGTTTGTGTAACTGTATTGTGTTTATAAAACAAATACCTTGTTTCAAAATTACGAATAGTTTTTTTTCTCAAAATAATTATTGAGACTTAAAATCAAAAAGCAAGTTCCGTAGATATTTTATACAAATTACTGATAGTTAAATTGTTTAGTCAGTGTTAAACTTACCTTAAAGGATCCTTAATATGTATATATCTGTCGAGTGAAATGGCGCACAGGTTGAGGATGGAGGCTGTAGAACACATGACGTCACACGCCACCCAAGTATCGCAGAACTGTTCTCCGAATACCCAGTAACTGCCAAGAAATAAAAACTCATGAAGTTTTTAACGGTTGTAGTTATAAATGACTGGTTAAGAACTCATAGTACCCATACGAAGTGCTTACGATCATCAGAAAATCTGATATTAAATTGCCGGTGCATTCAACAACTTTTTTTGACATATCTTTTACGATCCTGGCTGTTTGTTTGTGGAATGCATTACCAGTAAAACTACGGCAAGCTCAAAGCCTTACAGCCTTTCCAAATATGGTCAAGCAACACTATCTATCTCTGTAATATCTTTATCTCTTTCTTAGAATAAGAAACATACTACATAACAACTTACATAACTAAGATCATAATTATTACTTTCGAATATACTACGAGTATGTAATCTCTACTAACTAGCTATATATGTGTGTATATCCATATGTGTACATTATTGTCTGTATATTCAATAGTACGCCATCAACCAGTATGTTTTTATTTAATAATTCTGTAATTATTTCCATCTAAAGGTTGTCTGGTAGAGATAGCTATTAGCGATAAGACCGCCCATTGTACTCTAATATTTTATATGAGATCACACAAAATACAAACACGTGTACAATAAAGAATATTCTATCTATCTATCATAATATTATAAGAGAAAAAAGATTTCATAGTGCTCGCGTGGTCTAATCAAATTGATGTAACTTATAAATGAAGAACTATCTTTTAAACTTTAGCGTTCATCATAATATATAATTACGTTAGGAGGAATTAGCGCGATCAAGTAACATATATGAAATTGAATTGGTCAGACTCTGACCACGGCCAGTGCAATCTGATCGAAACGTCAAAGGTTTTTTTAAACCTATTACATGATCGCGATAATTCCCATTGACATAATCATATTATAAAGAAAGTGAAAAATTACAGTTTCTGATTTTCGAATGAACAGAATATGTATTGTTTGATTCTAACTTAATATTCCATGTATGAAGGATGTACATTTTTACATAAGGCAGTTATTTAGTCACGTGGGTCATTAGATGTTTATTCAAGAAAATTATGTCACATTACGCGTTTTTTTAAAGTAAAAGAATACTCAAATAAACTAGTATTTATTTACCAATGTTATGTTACAAGTGATGAACTTAGAGATATTAATATTAGCTTGTAAGGCTGGTTACAAACTTTCACAGTAACACTGATACAACATTATAATAAGTTTTATAATTGCTCTTTAATATTCACCGCTCAAAACGTATTTATAAAAAGCATACATATATGAATCTCTTAATCATAAGATATACCATGATATAAATCACTTTGTTCTCTGGGGATTAAGAATGTATTTTATTTCTGATTGTAATAAGCAAGCCTTGTTCTGAATGTATGATATTCTAAGTGTTTTTGATTAGATAATATCTAGACAATCACAGGATGGTTTAAGTAAGAAACATGTATGTATATTGATCATTGACTTTTTATGAAGTCTTCTTTTATTGAGCCTGGATAGTTTTACCGTAGGACCCTAGTTTTACTGTTTGTATAAAGCATTGGTATATATATACATACACCTTGTAAATATTCTTCATTTAAAAAACAAACAAACTGTTTCTTGAATTAGCCTTAAAAAATAACAAATCCTTAAATACTTTTTTTCCGTTTAAAATCATAATTATTTACGGTTGCAATCGATTGTTATTGGCAATAATTTACAATCTAGTTAGTCTTGTTAAATTGTATTGTTAACAATTAGAAAAAAGGATAATACAATTAAGAGGTAAAAACCTTACCCAAGCAAATCGTTAACTCCAGCAAATGTCATGACCGCCGCCGCAACAAGCATGTCAGCTATGGCCAACGATGCCAGGAATAGGTTGCCGATCCGGCGCAACCCCCGGTCTGTATATATAGCAATGCATACCAGTATGTTACCCGCTATGCTCAGGAAGATGAGCAGAGACAGAAATATACCTGAAAAGAGATGGTAATTTTAGACAAAGAACTTTAAAATACATAGCAAAAAGGGTGGTTTTACACTGCAAACTACAAGTATCGGCACTTGGCAGTCATTGAACATAAGAGCTATATAATATATATAAGTAGGCTGATTTCTGAGTACCTAATAGCACCGTGATCCTGATGTTTTTTAGAAACAAGTTCCAATAAAATTAATAACTGTATTTCGCAATATGACTTGTATCTCGTTTACTCAACGGCGTCGCTGCTCCGAGCCATCGTCAATGTTCTCTTTCGTCTCATGGGCATGTTATGTTTTAGTAATTCAATCTTTTTTATATCATCTGTCTCTTCTGACATTTTTCCCTTATTTTATCCATTCTTTTTAAACCACTCATATATCTCAAATATTCAAATCTCAGCTTTTAGCAATTTCTAGTACAGTATTTCGATGCAGACACATAAAATAGAAGATTTGATAAAATCTATTTATTATCTATTAAATTTATTTAATATTGGGAAATTAGTAGTCACAAATGATTTTTGCTTCATTCACGCTGATCTAAAATTAAACTCTATGGTTTAATTTTAATAGCACTAAGTTTAGGTATATACGTGATAAGATTTCTGTTTAAGTTATGGACGTCTACAACACGCCTACTTTCATATGCAACGCTCACTGTAACTTTTCATAGATAATAGAAATACGTATGTATGTAAGTTGAACAAATAGCAAAATACCTGTGACAGTCAGTTAACTGCAGGAAATTGAACCGCTTAGCAGCGAGTCGCGAAATAGAGTGGAAATATTTGCGACTCAGAGGAGATAGCGGTGTGTATGTTATGTAATGATCTCGGAGTCAAGGAAAACCGGCTAAAGTTCTATACTTGATGTTTTGAAGATTATGAAAAAACTTAAGGAAAATATATGGGTAGCCTGTTGCTTGTGTTATTATTGAAGTACCTACTTTCTATATATAGCTGTAAATTATTGTCGGTAGGTTAATAAATAATTGATTTACTTTTAGTTAGTGTTTCTTATGTGTTAGGCAATCTACACTACACTATAATCGAGGTCAGAATTCTACAAAATTAAAAGGGTTTCGTCAGGGCATGAGCTGGCCAACGCTGAAAGGGCCTTTGATGTTGTGCGTTGCGGTTCCAATGGCGCGTTCACTTCAGGCGAACGGTACACAGAGTGGTTCCAATTCGACATATAGCCTTTCTCCCTTAAGGTAGCTCATATATGGACTTGAATACGGATAACAAGTGCACAACTACTATATGCAAAGTCCTCTTGTTGCAATGTTTGAGGGGTTATCACAAACAATGGAAAGAGGAAATGGAATTAAGAACCAGAAGCAAATTAAAACATACCTTATTTATTTCGTGGAATATTTTTTTAATTGTAACTTAAAACTGAATTCGTAGGTATCATAAAAATACAACGTTATAATAAATTGGTATTTACATTCAAGACAGACGGAAATACACTTGAGAGCAATAAATCCGGGTCACATAAATGTACCTGAAAATCTCGAACTAATAATGCAGGCTTATTTAAATGAATTGTGTTTAATAGCCAGTTCAATGTGTTTTAAACTTATGCCATTAAAAATGTCAAAATAAATAAAAAATTAACTTTTGTAAATGGAACTACGAATTCACTGGAATATTATAAAAAGGTATGTAAACAACGTTCCTACTGTTCAATGTTCATTATTGAAGCTGTTATAATGCCGCCTAAACCTTTCAATCATATATATACCATAGACGTTTGATCAGCGCTCAATAAATGGCGTCAACTAAACTGTGCTTAAATCAGTTCTAAGCACGGTTTTGCTATCAGACGTTTCGCGCTCTATGGTTTCGGATATTATGGACGATTCAAGTGTTGTAAAGAATAGGAAAACTACATAAAAGGTAGAAGTACATAAAAACAATGATATATGATCTAATGTGTTAAAGTGTAATAATAACACTTTAAAAAACGAATAATTTGAAAATATTAGCTTATTACATACGTGCACGTAAAGTATGTAGAGTACTATCTGGTACGACTATTTGATTTTTGTGATGTTTGTGATTATTTTTGTTAAGGAATAGTACAACGAGTTCTCCAACGTTACGAGGAAATCGGCTCTAACCTATGCAGACTAGAAACAGGCAGGACCAAGTGTACACAGCACGAGAAGATCGATTCTTGGTCAACAAAATGCTTTGAAATCGCTTTCTCACAGGAACTGAACTTACGAGTATAAATAAATTTCGGCGACTCGGAGGAAGTAATTCACGTGACAACATGCTGAAGCTAATTTGAAACCATTTAGACCTCCAAACGGCCCTAAACTGGAGTGTGAGCATCGTATTTCGAGACTAAGATATGCCCGCGACCACTCTAATTTTAGTGTTGAAGATTGCTCAAGAGTTATTTTCTAAGATGAATCAAAAAGGTATGCTCCATGATCAAATTACTTCATTGTACATTAAACATAATTTATTTCACTAAGCTAGCATTCTTGGTTTCCGAGATTTACAGGTATCTTCATGTGACCCAGATTTGTATCTTTATGTGACTCGGAATCATTGCTCTCAAGGGTATTTTCAGAAATATAAAATAAAGAAAACCAACCGTGTCTCACTATCTACGGGGTAAAAACGAATCCGAAATATTTAGCGTGCTAGTGTGAGTAAAGAATATTTTTGCTTATAGTTTAATCGATGGTAATCAGTAACCACCTACTTAAGTGATATTATAACTGATTTGAGTAAGAAGTGAGGTTTGAAAGGAATGACGCTTATAATAGCTTACAATGTGAAATAACTTCACTCCCATGGCTAGAAGTAGAATGAGATTTTTCGCAAAGCCCAAGAATATTTTTTTTGGGTCAGAAAAGTCTATCAAAAACGTCCAGGTACGTCCATTATATTAATTTTTTTTTTAAAGCTGGTGTTATAATCTATGATATGTAGTTGTTAACACCTGTAGGATGCATTCTACAAAGGTTCTCGACCCAATGGAAAGGACATTTGCGCAATACGGAAGACGTATGGTACGATGTTGGTTCTGAATTCTGTTATTTCAACATAATATTAATAAACATTATATTATGGCAGTCTGAGTTGACAACCGTAAATAACCCTTTAAACATTCTCCTAAAACGTATTCATCTAAAAGTCTTTTGTAATTCAAAACGGTTTTGCTGTTTCCCGATATAATTACAAAATATTAAACTCGACAGGACTTTGTACTGGAATATATCAGTGGTATTATCATTATTTCTCGCTTTTAGACAAATTGAAAGGCTTTGAATATATTTACGTATAAAAAATATTACACCTTATATGTCTGTGGTTTATGTTGGAAACATAAAACCACAAAAGCTTTGAATGAGGGATAACAGATAGAACAACGAGATTGAAATGTCGCTATACACATTGTTTTTCTTTTATTACAGCGATATGTTTAATACATCTTAATGAGAGCTTATTGGGGTACGTAGTCTAGGTTATGTAAAATAAAATTATTTATCATTAACGTTGGCTATTAATAAAGAATGTTATCTGATAACTACAGATCGAAATGCTAATGTTGGAATGCTTTTCGTGTTTGTCAAATGTGTTTGAAATACAAACCAAAACATGAAATCTAAAACGACCATAGTCCATAAATATTTTGGATTCTAAATATAATTAACTAGCTTTTACCCCGTCTTCACTCGCGACAAAATGTACCTTGGTAGGTACATGAGTACCTTAGTACATTTTGTCAACCAATTCAGGTATTTCACGGAACAGTATTTTTTTATGGATGAAAGGTATGTAAAAAAGGAGAATAAAAGGCAGATTTGGGATATCCGTAATCTTTAAAAGAGTCCCGCTTATCATAGTCCGATTCATTAATCAATGGGAAAACCAACAAAAAAACAAGTCTACGTCGTCTGATCAGTCCAACCAACAGGAAAAAAAGTCCGCGTCAACCGACCCGTCGGACGAAGTAGTCGGACCACGCGGTCTCAGAGAAAATAACAGTCGCGATCGTCCGATTAGCATAGTCGGGTTTCTACATCGAACCAGCAGGAAAAAAAAGTCCGCATCGTGCGATCAGTCGGCCGCAACAGTCGAACCACGCGGTCTCAAGGCCCCTGACAACGTGTGTGTAAGCTTTCATGATGATCGTAGTAGTGAATATATCGTAATAGTATGTTCACAATGTAGGGTTCAAAACTCTTTCTTTGTTTGTTTAAATAGACTAAAGAAATTAATTGTGCTCTTTGTAAACTGAAAGGAATACGTTCTTAAACCGAACTAATCACTGTATAAACACAAAATAAAACAAATCTGACAGCAAAGTCTTAGGTAATACGATTCCGAATTAAACGCGTCTCCAGTCGCGGTTGCAAGTCTAATCTCAAACGTAAAGGTACTATTAATGTGTTTGCATACCATAGTGTAACATTTAAATTCTGAAGTACTTGCGTATCAAAATTAACTTAGGTTTTTTATGTGGAATTCCAGGTAGAAGTATATAATTTTGTTTAAAAGAAACACAAACAAAACAGAGAAAATCAACTGGTCTAAATACACAACCTGCAAATCTATGAAATAAAGTCACGTCAAATGTTTAAATTGAACTAAACACAAGAATGTTCTTTTACTAAATTTATTCCTCTCAATCTTTCAAAATACCTAATTTGTTTAATAGTGCTTTTAAATGAAAAGGTCACAAATAGTTTTTATCGTTCAAGACTTGTATTTTTAATTTCTTCATCTTTTATTTTCAGCAAGCCGCATGTTTTCCCAATAAGTACAATAAACCACTGAAAATACATGTAATATCAAACGTAAGCGGCCTGCCCAATACTCAAATATTTACCAGGTTCTCAAGGTGTTTGTTGACTTTCGTTTGATATTTCTGACTAACCAAATTTGTCAATCGCATCGTTGGGTATCATAACTTGTAGCTATCTAATATTTGTATATTGTAAATAGTTATTTCTCTGTTGATTAATTCCTATGGTGCTATAAGGTCGCCATTGTATGTATGATTCATTAAATAGAGAAAATTTTGTTCTTTTTGGTGTACAATAAGAAATATCTATACTTTGACTAGTCAGTCTACGAAGGTTTCTAGAATATTAAACTTTCATGATCGTCATTTGACGATCTATGTATAGCAGCCGTAGGGCATTCGACAACAATATTTGTGTACATTGTGTTGTTTTTATATTGGTCTGTTTCTTCTGTACTTATACACAGAAAACACAGACCAAAGTAAATAGAATATTATTATTTAGTTTAAAAAAAATGTATTGTAGTATGTGTATGTTTGTATAATTATTTGCTTGTGTCTATTGTCAAATTGTTTATTTTTATTCATATTTTAACCAATGAATTTAATTTAATATGTCAGTCATTTTATTCGATTTTAAATTTATTTACATGATTTATTAATTGTATTAATTTTAGTTAAATTGTTTTGTGTTAATTTTATTTCTTTGATGTGTTTTTGCTTACTTGACTTTATACAACTACTACAGATTTTACTATTTAATTAACCTTACTTGGTAAAATTAATTCATTAAATAAAAAGGTACACCTATTTGTTTAACTGCTTTTGTTTTGATTTGACAGTTTTTTTTTGCACTGATTTAATATTTAATTTTCGATTATTTACACATTGTTGCTTGTACTAGCTTACCTTAGTTTAGATGTGTGGTTTATTAAAAAAGAATGGATAGTTCACTAAATCAACGATCTCCTTAAAGGTGTCTCCCAATAACTTCCGCAATAAGCAGCGGTAGCCACAATGAAATAATAAAAAAAATAAGTTTAAAATATAATTGAAAAATCAGAAAGACAGGTTCTCCCGTAATGCAACATTCTTTATGCCCGTAAGGCCCATTGAGATGCTTCGGTTTCGAATGAATTTCTGGAACTTTAATTTTCTTCGCGCACTTACTACATAGAGCACCTACTTACAAGATTGCAAAATACTGCGGACAATGTTTACAGTAGCATTGTATCTGAAATGTCAGATGAAAATATTTTTGTGGTGGAAGTGAAAGTGAAATATGTAGTTCGGTATTGTAGATCAGAGAAAGAATATTTGAATCTGTGTCAATTCGATGTCGCGTGGGAGTCGTAATATAATCTTTTGGGTATGAGAATCATTTTGTATAAAATAATATGTCACTTTTATGTAAAAATTAGGAATAAAATATAGCCGCATATAATAACCGCATAAATTATAAACAAACTTATAAAAACTACCTAGTAAGTGGGATAACACTTACTTAATCAAAGCTGAACAGTTTGGTTAATTTAGGTTAAATCATATTTACCAGACAAATTTGAATGTTTATTTTTACATTTCTTAGCCCAATATATATATATATATATAATATATTAAATTACGAACTATTCGACGTCACACTAGAACCCTTAGAAGCGCAACAAAGATCTTAAATCAGGTGAAAAGCCGGGGCACGTTTGTTTATAAAATGGTTATTGTATTAGCCAGAACATAACTTACCAACAAGCAATATAGAGAGTAGCGTGACAGCATCCGGATCATCTCCATCCTCGTATTCCACTGGCGTGTCGTTCAACAGCGCCACCTGCCGGCCATCACATGAATTATTAATAACGCGAGAATGGAAGCTATGATATAATTGATGAATGTTTCTGAGAGAACTTACGTGTAAGAAATGGTATGTGTTTGTTCGTAAGCAATTAGACAACACTAAATGATGAAACATACACAATTAAATTATGAAACCATCCTACAGAGAACTAAAACTGTATACATTATTGCATTTCTGGTGTGGTAGTTTGCATTGCAGTATGTATGTAACGAAGAGTTCGTTACATACATACGGCAACTTTTATACGAATATTTTGAAATCTGATTTAGTTGTACTAATGTAGGGTTAGGAGCAGATATTTTAAGCTTAAATACTTATTTAGTTATTATTTACTAGCAACCCACCCCGGCTTCGGATAGCAGAGACATCTTCAACAATTATCATCATATTTCAATAAATTTACACAAAATCATAACAAATTGTACATCTAAACCTTCCTCATGAATCACTCTGTCTATTAGTCCGCATGAAAATCCGTTCAGTAGTTTTTCAGTTTATCGCGAACAGACAGACAAACGCGGCGGAGGACTTTGTTTTATAATATGTAGTGATACATACTACTTAATATCACATAACATAGTGCACCTCTTTCCAAATATATTATTTTACACATTTGAAGTATGTATATATATTTTAAACTAGCTGTGCCTGCGACTTCTTTCGCGTCTATGTCGGAAAACAACAATATGTCGCTTCTATCTAATAGGCGTAGCACCTCTTCCTGAAAGGGAATCCTCCTCTAGGCAGGATTTTTTCAATGTATAGGTGGTGAAACAACTTGGAGCGTACAAAACAATACTGTTTTGATTATTTACACGCGAAATAACGACAAAAAGCAATAAAGGGAAAGCACCGAATTTTTTTCGTGTGGAATTTTACCTCACCGGGCTACTGGTGAGGCCGTATATCAGACTTTAAGCGGCAAAACCCACATGGTGTGCCTCACAGCGCCTGTAAGGAGTAGACCGTTGGTACTGCGACATTATACACGTACACGTACTGCGCAGGCACTCAAACTATTATCATACTAAGTTTCAAGTATATCCCTTCAGTAACTTTTGAGTTTATCGTGAACATACAAACAGACAGACAGACAATTATTTTTTGAATTGTCTATTTGGCATCAGTATCGATATCTTAATACATATATAATCATTACTACGAAGGAGTAAGGAAGATATAAAACAAAATGATATAATTCCAGTTTCATCATTGAATGAATAAATTAATTTGAATTTCAATCAAAATCACAGTTGGGGTCACTTCAAAAGTTTGAAATGTCAAAGCCTATAATCGGTTTAGATACTTGAACGCAACTAAGTAGATATAAACATTAAATAAGCCTTCAAATTTTAGAGAAACTCAAGTATGACAGAATGATTATTATCTACCAAAGATCAAAGGCCAATCGAAATATTCCTTAATCAAAACTTGGTGGCATAATTACTTACCATCTACCGCTAACTTACCAAACTAATCTTCGACGATTTCAGTTAAACTTTCACATACATAGTTAAGTTACCGTAGTTAAGTTAATATATTAAATTTCAAGATACAATTTTGAGTTATTTGCAGTAAGATATTGGGATAAGAAATTCAAAATAGTACTACTACCAGAGATTTTTGGATTTGGAGAAGAGACAAAGAGATTGTGTAATACACCTAAGGAAATTAAAATTTATGTTGTGATTCCTGTGCACCAGGATCAATATCAATTTCTGAAGAAAATATTAGAAATGACACTTGTCAATTTCCAAGTAAGTTTAAATTGTTAAGAACTTTCCACAACTGATAAGAACTTTCCGGAAAAATCAACTTCCTTCTCTAAGGGTCCCATTCTAATAATATGTATGGATTAAAATTTCAAAACGAATTGAAATTCTAAACTGTAGTCTCTATAGGCTACAGTTTAGAATTTCAATTATTCAATATGATAAGTATAAATCTGATAAAATGTTATTTCTTATGCTGACTCTTAAATCGAATAGATTTAAAATCTGAAAAAAAAAAGGCTTAAAAAAATTGTTAAATAGTGCAATGTTGAATCACTCGGTCCATACACTAATTATCGCCAGATTTTCAATGCGTCATATAGGATCAGTAGTTCCTATGTAGTTTGGCTTGTTAGTGCTAGATGGTGCTGAAGCATGTTTTGCTGTATGTGAATGCCTTCGCAAGTCAAAAAATAAATGATAAATTAGTTAACATTTGCATTTACCTGCAGTGCCATTTTACTACTTTCTAATGTAGGTATTAAATGAAAATAATGAAATGAACACTTCTACAAGATAGCAAAAAAAAAGCGAAGCGAGTTTGCCTGAGCGGTGTGGTAACATATGATATAAAGCAGTGACAGAATCAAAGTACTCGCATTCGTCGAAACAGGTTAACTGGAGGGTTGATTACTTAACAGGGCGAAGTAGTCAAATGATATTATTATAATCAAAAATCAATCTAATATTAGAATGAGAATTGTAAATATGTTTTCATAGTAGTGTTCTTATTTGCCCTAGCACAAGTTGGTAACAACACTCGCTGTCCGTAAATGAATACTTAATTCTAAAGATTTTGCTATTTTCTTTTACCCAACCTCGCGTAACTTAAGTGCATGTGGCGTCCGTCGCCCTCAGAAAGCTACATGTACCGGTACTCCCAACCGACCAATTATTTCGTTCGATGCCATAAACTCTCAACTAACATTATCCGCCATGGACTAGCAAAAATATCTGTATCATGATAAATACTTTGTATAGGTTTTTCCCAAAACTTTAGAAATAGACATCAGTACCATAAATATATTATAATGAAATTTTATTTTACCTAACAACATTTTTTTCTAAACATAAATATTATAATTAGAATAAAGGGGTGTCAAAACGTTATTTGGAATAAATAGTACAATATTAACACTTGATAAGATCAAATCAATTATTTTAACATTAACGTAAATAAAATTGGCAAACAATGCATTACGCTTTAAGCCCACCTCTATACATAAAGTTCATATAGATAAATAAAGAAAATTGTCACTTCTAAACCGAATTGAAATGAGAATTTAATTATTTTCAATTTGTTACTTAGTCTGGTAATGTCATGCTCTAAATAAGGCTTAAGTTCTAAAAAATTATATAGCCATTTTTTGCCTTTATTAGGACTTGCCACTTTTTAAATAAATAGTCCTTCACAATATTTTTTTATGAGCTCAACTCTAAAAACGACCCAGGAGGAACTTTAGGAACACTACCATGAAGTGTTTGATTCTTTATTGATTTGAAAAGGGAAGTAATGCTTATTTTAAATATGGTATTGTTCCTTTTTGCTGAAATATTATTAAAACTGCACAAGACAAAGTTCTATTATCACGTTTATATCCATCGAATAGCGTTGCGTTTTAGAAGTTAGAGGGTTTAAAATATCAACTTTTTAACGATTCAATGTCACAATTACAATTCGATAAAGTACTTCTTCTTCGTTCTTTCTCCTGGCTATTATCCCAATTTATTTGGGGTCAGCCCTCATAGTACTCCTGCGCCACACCGTACGGTTGTGGGTTGTCTCTTTCGTTGGGTTGCTCGCTATCGTATCTTTCTTTATTGCTTGTAGCCAGGTTGTTGGTGGTTGTCCATGGCTTCTTTTCATTCTTCTATATTTATTACTCTTTTAGTATGGTCATCATCTCACCTCATCACATGTCCGTACCAGCGAAAGCGGGTTTCCCTAAGTTTTTCATGTATCTCTGTGACTTTGAAAGAACCACAGATATATTCGTTTCTTATTTCATCTACTTTTTAACCGCCACCAGACCAGCGCAACATCTTCATCTTGTACCTGCTGGGCTGACCACTCTTGTGGATACATTGTAATACAGGTCTTTAAAGAGCTCAACATAATGCTCCAGTACTAGTTGTGCTCTTAGTGCTTGCCAGATAAGCTCTCGTGGAACTCGTGCATGCCTTTTCGAGGTCGATAAAAACCATGTGGAGGTCTTGTTTACGAGATTTGTACTTTTCCATACGTATTTTCACTGTGTGAATTGCGTCTATAGTGCCACCGGTAAATCCACACTGGTTCAGTGTTATATTTGTTATTGAAGTGAAAACTTCTTTAGCGGCGTTGTGTACTTTTTCGGATGGGTAAAAAAGGTTAAATTCAGGACACGTGACCTGATCGAAAATTCGTAAGACGGAGCCGAGTTTTTTATGTTTAAAAAAATATGACATTCAAAATTTAAACATTTATAGCGGCCAGGAGCGCAAAACTTCCAATGTATCCTATGTATACATTTAGATTTGTTATTACCTACTTTTTATTTTTAACCTAATTATATATATACAGATGTGTGTGTGTGTATGTATATGCAAATACACTGTGAAGTTATGTTTTCACTTCTAACGTGCAGTCCTACGACTGACTGTTTTTTTTGTTAGCCATTCAGTCCACAACAACCCCTTTGTTCTTATAGAAAGGTATCAGATTACTGGTTCTCCACATATCTGGTACCTTGTTGGGTCTAAGGATTTCGTTGAAAATTTTAGTCAATTAGTCAACCATGCTACACCAGTATTTCCATAACTCTGCTGGAATCTCGTCTGGTCCCGTGACTTTCCTATTTTGAATTTTTTGGATAGCTGCTTTGACTCCCTCGGGTAAAACTGAATTTACTGGTCCTTCGGTGCATGACAGTGCTGTTAGCGGTTCCTGTAGAAACTCTTCATTGAGCAGTGTTTGATAGTCTTCCTGCCATCTCTTATTAATTTCGTCCTTTCGTCGTTTTTGTTACGTTTGATATCTTTTGTTTGAGTATTTCGAAGTTTAGCTAACTTAAATATTTCTGCGTCTGTTTTTGCGTTCTAAAAAATTTTGTAACAGTGATCATTGCACAGTGCTCTTGTTACTGCAACACATTTTTAGCTCTTTTCTTTATTGCATTGTATGCCAGGCAATCGATGTCAATTTGTGTTTCCTGCCATTTCTTTCATTTTCATCCCACCAAGTGGGATCCTTATTAATCCTTAGTTTTCCTTTTGTGTATTACATAAGGTTGTCTTGGCGGTGTTCAGGCAAAAACTGGTGGAAGTTATTCCAGAGAGTGTTGCTATCTTTTGGGTCTTGTAGCATGTCTTTTACCTAGGGTTACACATCATGCAACCGCGGGAAATACAAACAATCACTGCTGAAAGGATCTGGAGGTTTCTCGAAGCCATAAGTCTGAGCGGTGAACTGTAAAGCAAAAAGTGCGCTACAAAAGACCAAAAATGGTCGAGGTGGCACTAGGCACTTAAAACAATAATAATAAGTATATAAAGTGTATATAATAAGTCTTTTAAGTATTCGTCTACCTTGGCAATGAACGAACGTTTACCATTTTATGCGGGCTTAATATTTTGGATACTTCTGTTTTTGGTTCCAATTTGGCATTAGAAAAAAGGCCACAAGTAGTCTATGTTGGGTGGTTAGTGGCTCCCCTTTCTTTTTTTTTTTCAATGTGTGGAAACCCCCTCGGGCCGTCACCCCACCGGGGTTTTCGTTAGGGCGGTGTGTCGGAATCGAACCGACTAAAACAACATGGTGTGCCATCCTGCGCCTAAAATAGGAGGGATCCGGGAACAGCTTTATTAAGACATTCGGACCCCTCCTAGCGCCTGCCCGTAAAAGCGCGGGCACCACATTCGGGTCAAGACCTCTCTATTACGTCCGCGTGTGCCTGGACACCGCCTCCTCACGGCTGGCCACTATAGTGGGTGGAGGGAAAACCCCGTCCCATCCACCCGCAGCCACACTCAGGTTAGTGGTTCCCCTGTTATAACCTTACAGTCCTTGCGTTTTTGATCGCATCGATTTGAATGGAGTTGCTAAATTCATTATGACATGACCCTGGCTGTTAGAGGCTTTTTAAGATGTTTGATTATCTAGAGTCAATTTTACATACATAATTCTATCGCTTATTCTATCTATTTTAATTATTCTTTTTTTATGTTATAGGGAGCAAACGAGCAGAGCAGATGGTAAATGACTACCGCCGCCCATGGGCACCTGTAACTCAAGAGTCACAAGTGCGTTGTCACTCTTTAAGGTGGGAGTAGGAAAGAGGGTGAGGGGGGAAGAGTCGGAAGAGGGGAGAGGGGGAAGGGGAAGGACGGGAATGGGGGGAGGGGGAAGGGCAAGGACGGGAATAGGGGAGAGGAAAGGGTTAGGGCCTCCGGTAACCTCACTCACGCGGCGAAATGCAATGCAAGCACTGCTTCACTACCGGTTTTCTGTAAGGCCGTGGTATAGAGCGGAGTCGAGCCAGCCCATACGTGCCGAAGCATGGCTCTCCCACGTCTCCCTCTCTTTGTTTTAGTGTTTCGTCGAGGATAATGCCAATTCCGTTCCTTATTGTTGATATACCGTTATACAATAGTTCCTACCAATGTCCCTGGATTTTGAACCTTTCCAGCTAAGTTCTAAGGAGAATTTTTGTTTTGGCGGTGTTTTTACAGCCGATTGCCACCTGACACCAAGACTGTCACCCTCTTCCAGGGTGTGGGTGCCGCCGTTAGCGCATCATGAGCTCTTCCGCCACCATCCCTTCTGGATTGCTCCAGCCTAAGCACCCAGCACTGTCGACGACCTCTGCTTTAAATGTGTTGGAGAAGCCCGCAGCAGGGGTTTTGTAACGGAGTTTCCTTTTTCAACCTGTTGGTCCGCTTGAGATATTTTATTTCCCTCCTGTCTGACGGTAACGCCGAGCATTCTCCTATCCGCCACCTACGGATGCGTTCTCTAGGTGTGAGGCTCACAAGATAAAGTACATACAAAATAAATGTAAAGGTATATTTCTATAGCAACAAAAATATTTTGGGTATTTTTGAGTCACGTGCATATTCCCTATTGAATAATACACATATTTTTATTACTCTGCCCAATAAGTTGGGCACATTATTCGTTCATTTGTAGCATTCGTTACGGCTAGTTGGAGCTTTAAAAAGTCCGCCAACTTGGTCTAACTACAGAACTTCGATATTGCCTAGTACTTGAAGTGTGGATGGCAGTCGCTTCACGTAAAATATCGAAGTTCGGCCGTAACGTAGTTAGACTGAAAGCCGAACCCAACTTAGTTGGGAAAAGGCGCGGAGGATAATCACTCAGTCTATAGTCCTACATAAACCGTTGAATCACGGCTAGACAGGCATGATCACCTACGAAGGATGGTCGAAGGATCCTCTTGTATGTTGGAGTTACACAACGGTTGTTTTTTAACAAACCTATCTAAGTTACTGTTAATATATGACGTATTAAATATATAACCTTTTATTTAATTTGACATACTCGTATAATATGAGCAGCCAAGACATCGTATAAAATGTTGAATGCTGAAGGCAAAGTACGTATGTAAATATCCAATTGACTATGCATATTACCAACTCATTAGCATACTATCTACCTTGAATTACAGGCTGTTTGACTTGATTAAAGCAAGAGCAAGGAGCACAGAAAAAATACTTTTTTTAGACATGACTTTTACATTTAAGTAAAATTTACTAATAATAATCGTCTTTTGGGTACGTTACCAGTAGACATCGATGGAGAGTAATTGTCTATTGGCTTTTAATTTTTGATACTACAATAATGATAATTGTATAAAAATAGTATAATGGTAGAAGACAGTTTTCAATCGTGGGAGAGCCATGCTTCGGCACGTATTTGCCAGGTCGACTGGAGTGATACCACGGCCTCCCAGAAAACCGTAGTGAAACTATGCTTCGTTGTGTTTCACCTAGTGAGTGAGGTTACCGGAGGTCTTCACCCCCATCCCCTCCCATCTTAAAGGCCAGTAACGCACTTGTGACTCTTAAGTTGCAGTTGACCGTGGACGGCGATAGTCACTTACCATCAGGTGACCCGTCTCCTCATTTGCATAAAAAAAATCGTTTGAATTCATATAAATGGAGTCTTATGACTGTTTTTGATTTTTTAACGATTAGACATGATTTTCAATGATGTTAGTTTCCTTTAGATTTTTTTCACCCTTATTCTACAGGGAACGGAATATGCAAAATATATATTTTTGCTGTGTGTGATCCACTGAAAAATAACATATCAAAAACAGCTTTCTTTCTATCTATCTTAACAAACTCTCAAATCCATTGATTGGGACCAGCCAACTTTACGAACCAATGCCGATGTTTTGCTCGAAGCTATTTTCATGAAATTTAAACTAGCCGAATAATAATGAGAGGATTACATGGTTTTTAATTAAAAATTCTTGAAGTTCAAAAGAACGTCTTGCTGAATACAAACCAGACGTTGTTAATCGAGTTTATCAGGGTGGTGGTTAGTCAAAAGTAAATAAGTTACATTTTCTAAATATTTTCTATAAGATTATTCTCACATGTACAAGACATCAAAGAGGGCTACTACTGGTCCTTTGATATTTCATGGTTCTTTCCTTGGAGTGCAAAAACATGTAATCTTCTTAATTTAATTTATAAGTTAAAAATAAAAATATTCCATTTTCATTATTTTTTTATTTTTATGGTACAGGAGGCAAACAATTTGATGGTACCTGTCGGTCACCGGTAATGACTACCGCCGCCCATGGGAACCTGCAATTCAAGAGTAACAAGTGCGTTGCCGCCCTTTAAGGTGGGAGTAGGGGAAGAGTGGAAGAGGGGAGAGTGGGGAAGGGTAACGGCTTTCAATAACCTCACTCACTCGGCGAAAAGCAATGTAACCATTGTTTCAGTGCACATCACTCCGGTCGAGTGATACCACGGTCGGTCGGTTTGTTACTTTTACAAAGTTCGATGTAATTTTTATAGTTGAAAAGTTATAATGTTTATAGTATATAGCGATCTGAAAGAAATAAAGTATATGACGGCCTTTTTAAAGTTTACCAATAATTAAATTTAATTTTTTTTTCCCAAAATAATTGTTTACAAAGCCATAATTATCCAGCGATTTATTTCATGTAGTATTTCCAAGTTTGATCGAATATTATTTGATTCAGGCGTAAGTTATGGAAATTAGTGGATTCTATAGATGTTGATACTATTAGAATCGGTGAAACTGTTGTGGTTCTCAATATCAGAAAAGTTTTATGATTTTGGGTTACTGGCAGATTTTATCCTGCAGTAACCCAAAAGTCCAAATTAGTATAACAGCTTAAAAAAGTGTAGTTTCAAGAGTTATGATATGGCAACATTTATTTATTTATTTAAACTTCGTACACGTACGAAGACGGACTGAATGAATATCTACCAGTCAACCTTCGGATGATTCAGAAATAGAATAAGGTATTATCAAAGATATTACCAAAGTTTTTGTAAAACAACAAAAACAGCTTGTCGCCAAATGTCCGTCGATTTTAGTGAGTCAATACAAATAAATAAAATTGAAGTGTCTGTTTGTAATGTAAAAATAATACTTACCTATTTTTTAAACTCACACATTATTTGCACGACACCTATGCCTTAAAATCAGTTTTTAATTTTTTTTCTGTCTGTCTGTTTCGGCTAATCTCCGGAACGGGTGGACTGATTTCCACGGGGCTTTCACTACCAGATAGCTAGTCTTATAAGGAGTAACTATGGCTAATTTTATTTTTGAAAAAGAATTAGGGTTCGGGAGCGAAGACGCGCGGGAACTGCTAGTGATAAATAAATTTTCACGAATATTAAAAGTAGCACATGTGTATTGGCTAGATATTACTTTTTTTTTTTTTTTTTTTTTTTTTTTTAAGAAACTTTACTTTTCAAACATTGATGGTAAACTACTTACATAGGTAGGTAAAACAGAGGGTGGGAACTCCATTTTATAAACGTAAACTCGTGCTGTGGTAGAGCTTCATCAGGTCTTGGTATCGACCTTCAGAAGGAAGCTGTCGGTCTGGCCGTGAACACCCCTCGGCACGTGCAATGATGCCATGGTGTGCTTTCACATATCTGAAACAAGTATACAATTTGTTTTAATAACTGTTTTTACAGATTATGTCTGATTTGAATGATTCGTTTATTTATAAAAGGCCGTATTGCCTATTAAAAATTTCACCCTACATTTCATAGAAAAGTTAATTTGGTTTCATATATTTGAGGTGACGTTATTTAGGTTTATGTAAAATTAACACTCCCTTTGCTTATGTAAAAATAAGAAATAAACAACAACATTTTACTTTGTTGATTTATAAATCTATAATGTTTAAGCTAGCTAAATTAAAATGTAACCTTCAGAAATGTTTGAGTTTAAACCAGTAGTGAAGTAATGCATGCATTGCTTTTCGTCGAGTGAGTGAGGTTACCGGAGGCCCTAACCCTTCCCTCCCCCCTCTTCCAACTTACCTCTACTCCTACTTTAAAGGCGGGCAACGGCGACGGTAGTAATTTACCATCAAGTGACCCATCTGCTCGTTTGCCCCGTATACCATAAAAAAAAAAGGTACGGCAACATCCATGCTCACACCTAAAGCAGGCTAACTAATGTTAGGGCGCTAGTTCACTTCGCCGAAAAATACATGCAAAACAGCCTCCGCCGCGTTCGCCTCCCTCCTAATGGCTTATGACATACCTCGAAACGGTTGAACTGGAATTCAGTCGATTGCCAGGCAATTGTTTTTTTTTATAACTCTTCAACGCGTCGCATCAATCATTACAGCCTATAGATATTTCTTCTCTTTGTATTCTACGTTCGCTTTGTATATACGCTCCAAAGTACCATTGACCTCTGATCATTAAAGACATGACACAACCACCTAATAAATTTTAATTGCGTTGACGGTAAATTTACATATAATATTTTGAACGTCTTTTCCTAATGCTTCAGCTTTAAAATAAAAAGTTTTCTAAACATAAGTAGTCTTTCTAGTGCAGATAGTTGAAGCCCATACAAATTGAATTGTTTAAATATTAAAAAGTTCCTGTGCAGTGGGATTCAGAAACCTTTTTCCATTAGACACAATATTTATTGAATAGTTGAATCAATTATGTATTTATACGCTGGCCGTGGTCAGCTGGTGGAGTCAGCCTGTGATCACGGCCAGTGCAACCTGGTCGAAACGTCAGGCAATTCAGAGGTATGTAATACCTTTTCGTGATCGCGTTAATTCCCGTATAAATACATAATTATATTATGGAACACGAAAGTTTAAAAGTTAGTAAAGTTGGATCAATTTTATTGACGTTAACATTTTATGAATTGTGGTTAGTAAATAAATGTTCAATAAAATATTATAAGCATATATGTGAATCAAAATGTATAATCTTATCAAAGTTTAGACTACAAATATTATGTTGATTGAGAATAAAGTTACATGTTAATATTAATGTGTCGTTCAGCACCAGAAGGCTCAATTTACTGAATGACTCAAGTGATGATATTAGATTCAGATTATTATTGATGTAAGAAGTGGGCTCACAGAATAAATAAATGTTCCATTCTCGTCTGAACCCCTAAAAGTATTCTTTTATAATGTACACAAACAAAAACACAATTTACGTTGAAGTTAAATGAAATAAAACTTCACTTTGGATAGGCACGGGCACTACTCCCACGCACCGCGAACTTTGACCTGTTCATCATGTCTGTTTATTAAAATTTTGTGGTTTAAATAAAAAATATTACCTTTGTGTTCATAAAGTACCTTGTATTGTCAAGGATATGAAGTGACTAAAATAGTCAAATTTAAAAGACATTGTCCGAATACAATATAATATATTTACACACTCTGTACAGATTAACTAAAAGTAATAAACATAATTATAAAATATATAGAATATTGAGTTGATATTAAAACAAATACTGTAACATTTATTAAGGATCCAACAAGAAAAAAAATCGTCATTAGATCCAAGATGGATCTGGCCAATGGATCTTCTGAGATTGAACCTACAAAACTCGTAACTATATTTTATTCATAATTCATAACGTTCTCAGTTATTAGATCTTGAGTGTCATTTTTTTCAGCTAGGGCAGCAGCTTTCATTCTTTATTTTTCAGTTTTCTTTAGATGAAATTTATTTGAGCAGAGGGTTTGATTTGACATATGCAATAAAATTTCACATTATCACATTAATTCATTGTACATATTAAATAAACTTTTAGAAAATTAAATTATAAGATATTAATATTCCGAAGTGACTTATACGACCTCGTATATTCCTAGAATTCATTAACTGCCTTGTAAGTGTTAGTTCCCTGGAAGTTTCCAATAGCTATAATTCTTGATAGCTAAACGATTCTACTAACCTTAGAATATTCTCAGCATGTGTTACTGTAGAAGTAATGCTTCATATAAGTACTAGGAACAGAGTTCATTTTACAATGTTAAAAGCCTTAATAATTAGCTTTTGGTCCCTTTCATTTGTGCTGTTACTGGAGACTTTTTATTTCAACCCTCAAATAAAGTGTAAATAGGAATGTAGACTGTTAATAACTTTACGTAAATTCTCCTAACAAAAACACTTCATTGTAACATTGTGATATAACTTGTTATTTTAAATTTTTGTTTATTCTACGTTATGTTTTTTGTTTGTTGTGGCGACCTTTTTGTTTATTTTTAACTCTCTGTGTTATATTTGAACATCTATTCTTGTTAAGTGATCAGTGTCGCATTTCGGAGCTTGTTAAATTTTTGTAATGTATCAAAGAGAAATTTACGCTTCATTTCAGTACGTCGCATATTTGCAATATGGTTAATAATATGGTTTAAGTCTAAGGAACACGAGCAAGATATTAAATACATTCAAAGAACTTATTTTTAGAAAACGTTTTAGAAATAAGCCCTTTGAATGTTTTTGGTTGTAAGAGGTTTGGAGAGCCTGTGGAAATGCGTAGGTATATGTATTTCTAGCAACTGTTTGTTCCAAACGAATTTCTGTCATGGCTTACAAATCAACACGTAGAAGAAATCTTATAATAACATGTTAGGCCAAGTTGTTTCTGGAAGGTTTTTTCAACATTTAGTATGTTATTCAATACTTAATAGCGTAACAAACAAACTTTTAGAATAACCACAAACTTTTTAGACCTTTTATAAGATGTTTTACGTGTTTCTATTGTTAACGAAAAGAGCAAAAAGAAAGAGAGGTCTGCTCCTCTCTCTTTTTCCACTTTACAGTTTTCTCTATAATTATACATTTTGACTTGCAGGATAAATGTTAACAATTCTGTTTGTTTTTTTCCCTATAACTTAACTTAACTTTGTTTCTCTATAATTTGAAAAATTCTATCCTTATAGTTTTTATAAACATAAGTCTTGAAAAAAGTTCTGTTTTACAAGGCCATATTTCAACCTTAGTTTATTTTTTTGGCTTGAAGTTCCTTATCGCACCTTACACTTCAGACGGTCGGCGGATGCCGGCTGTAGGGAAAAAAGTGTTAACGCAACGAAAAATGCTGACGGCAAGTTGATTTATGTTATTTACGCCATCCAATGCGTTGTTTGATGTTGGTTGTATAATAATTATCCATATATTAGTTCGGGTAACTTTAACAGATGGCTCATTTTAAATTTCGAGTTTTAACAATGTTTACTATATTTTGATACAATTTTTATTTCAGTATAAATAATTGCTGTCGTAAGTAGTTAAAAATTAATTAAAAATTATCTTTAAATGTTATAAAAATGTTTTCAACTCAATTCGCGACTCGGTTTTTTTTTTTAATTTCGGATATTCCTGAGCATACACGTTGTCACAGAAAAGAAAACAGGGTACTTATCAACCCAAAAAAAAAGCTCTTCTCGAGGGACATCCGAATTGATTGACAAAATCTACAAAATGCGAGTGAAGCCACGGGTAAAAGCTACTAAATAATATATTGAGTGACAGCAGTATTTTAAGTAACAATTCTAAAGACTCGTTAACCTTGCTTATCTTTTATCCTCTTGAGTGCACCTGACTGAGTGCCTCGGTAAACAAACTTCTACGCGGCCTAAGTCCTTATATCTACAACAGAATGATCCTTTCATGCTCTGCCCGCAAAATGTATACAAAGGTAGGGTTACCATCAACCTACGATACAAAATGAAGACAATAATAACGAAGACACCAGTAATTTGTCAAACATCGAGTGACGTGTAATTATTTTACCTAGCCAGTTATTTATATAAAGAATAAATTATTTTATACTAGTAAACCGGGGTGAGCTTCACGGCTTCGCACGGGTAGCAGAGACATCTTCAACAATCATCATCATATTTCAATGAAGTTACACAAAACCTTAATAAATTATATACCTAAACCTTCCTCATGAATCGCTCTATCTATTGATGAAAATCGCATGAAAATCTGTTCAGTAGTTTTTGAGTTTATCGCGAACAGACAGACGCGGCGAGGGACTTTGTTTTAAAATATGTAGTGATATCAGCTACTTAAGCATTTCACAATAGACTGCGTTTAGCTAAAAAAACTATAGGACTACCATTTCACAGTACAATTTGACACAGTATCGAGTCATGAAACGAGTTCGCCTTAGCTTAAATCCAGGACAGGTAGGTAGATATTTTCTGAGATATGGAGTGGTTGTGAGTTTTTTACTGGTTTTCAAAATAGACCGAATAACCTAACAGATTTCATAGCAGCCATTGATCTTAAGAATTACTGCGATACCAATACCACTATCGATCGATATACGATACTAATATACTATACTAAGGTACATGCGTACATGCAGTACTCGATGCTATAACATTTAGTACACACATTAAGGATTATTTATTCAGGAAGCCAACAATGCCATCATGATGTCATAAACTTTTTTATCTGATACACAAAACTTTCTTCAACAGTTCTATCGAAATTCAATCACATGGCTACCCTACCATTAATACAAAGTGAAGTTTGTCCAAACATCAATAATCCATATCAGCGACAGGTGCGTCAAAGCCTTCTGTAACCCTATTGGATCGAAAACTCCTTTGATTGAAATTACAGATTATTACACAATCCTCACACGACAGATGTAGGGTCGCACTGATGGCTCCTCCATATATCAATAAGGGTTACTGGAAATACATTTTTAGAATATTGATTTACTTTTCTGTTTTGGTTTTAGTAAAATTGAGTTGTAACAAATATTTGACCTGACCTTACTGGATGTTGACTATTGTAAAAATAGGTTTATGTATGTTAGAGACAGTCTCACAACCACTGATATAAAATATGAAAATCACTAACTAACAGTAGTGCCAAGTTGTTCGTACCACTATTCAAGACAATGTTCTGAACTTAATCCTACCCTTTTTATAACCCCACTATTCATTAATATTTATCAATCGACCAATAGCATTGCGTTACCGGTATAATCAGTCAAAATAATGTCATTTAACTTATTTTTATTAAATAGTGAACTGTGTTATCATCTTCTATAGTTTGCCCCTATTTTTAATAAAATAAATAAGAGTTTTTGATGTGGCGACGACATGTATCCTCGCAAGCTTTATTGTAGGATTATTTTAAGGTGGATCTACTTTTTTTTTTTTTTTTTTTTTGTAACGAGGTGGAAGATCCTCATGGATGTCCTCCGCCCTTGGGGGGGGGGGGCTGAAGGGGTCTGTCGGACTCTTACCGACTAAAAACCACCCCGGTGTTCCACTGCTTGCCCATGATCGGGGGAGCGAGAATCGCCATTGTATTCTTCCGCAACCCCCGACAGGCATTGACCCGTCTCACCCAAAACGGGTCCCGTCACCCGGTGCGACCGCCACCCCTCGGTCGCACTCCTCTGAGAAGCGCGCGCGGAACACTGCGCTCTGCCTCTCGGGCCTGTATCTGTTCGGACGACGACTTCCCCAAAAGTTCGTCGACCACAGGCCGGTTCCTACGGTGGCCGGAGATCATTGAAAACCCTTCGGCGCCCGGTGCGTCTACTGCGGGCAGGGAGAGCTGTACTTCGCTCTCTCTCCCGTTCGGCCGCCTCCTTTGCGGACATCACCCCCTCGCAGAAGGCGGCGACGGCGTTCCATGCACTCTCGCTCCGGACCATGGACAGAACCACGACCGGCAGCGAGAGACTACCCGCAGAACCAACTGCCGCGACGAGTTCACGACGCTGGCTAGCCCAGGCTGAGCATTCCGCCAGTGTGTGAAGCGCCGTGTCGTCGGGGCAGTCACCACAATGATGGCACCGTGACGTCGGTTCCCGGCCGATCCGACACAGGTACTTGCCGAAACAACCGTGTCCGGAAAGTACCTGCGTCATCCGGAAGGTGAGGGCTCCATGCCCTCTCTCCAGCCACTCTCGAAGGACGGGTCTTACCGCCGCTATAGCGGCGTGCCCTAAGGTGGATCTACTATCTCGAGACCGTTTATCCGGACCTACTAATATTTTACACGTAAAAGTTTGTGAGGGTGGATTAATATTTGTTATTCTTTCACCCAAAATTTCTCAAGGGATTTTTATGTATCTTTACAGTGACATACCTTACAATCAGAATAAACCACAGGCTATATGATGAAGATATTATGTAATTTTGAGTGATACTCTATAATGTAACAATTTTTTTTGCATGAATCGTGATTTCTTGAAATGATACCCATTAGCAAAAATAAGCATGATACATTAAATAAAAATAAAAAAAATATATTTAATCAATTAAAATTGCCGAGTGGTTTTAGATAATGTCGTTTATTTCACAAGGATGAAATATCCAAAAACTATTTCATTATCTGTTTGTAATTTTTATCTATTTATAATACAATAAAGAATTTTCTTTATGTCTATCTATTTGTTTACTATATAAGTATAACATATTATAAATTTTTAACCGACTTCAAAAAAGGAGGAGGTTCTCAATTCGACTGTAGGTTTTTTTTTATGTTTGTTACCTCAGAACTTTCGATTGGGAGAACCGATTTTGATGATTCTTTTTTTATTTGAAAGCTGGTGCTTCCCGTGTGCTTCCATTTCAATTTGGTCCAGTTCTGACAATGGCATCCAAGAGAAAACCATATATAAGTCTTTTATGGAATAGTTTTTTTTTGTTGAAGTCGGTTTTTTTTGAAAGAATTATATCTCAAGAAAACATTAAAAACATAATTCTGACCAATGACTTAACTAGCAGTAATGCAACTTAACAGTTTCCTGCAAGCTGCTACTTTACCCTGTAACCAGATGTTTCTGCACCTCTGAAGTGAGTAGGTCCTAACCTTGGACTGAATTTTCACCCTTAGTACGCGCGTGTTAACGAATACAATAGGTTAAATGGCAAACTCGTTCAGTTGGATATTTTTCATGACTCGTACCACAAATATTGATATCGTTCGCTTAATCTTTTGTTCCCTGCGCGGGGTGAGGCTGTGAGGGGGTAGTCTTGGTGGGAAAGTGGACGGTGTTACGTGACATAGTGCTGAAATGTGTATATTGCTTTAACTTAAGTAGTTATGACTTCCGTACGAGCAGACGGGTCACCTGATATTAAATGAATACCACCGCAAATGGGCACCTGCAACTCGAGAGTCACAAGTGCGTTGCCGCCCTTTAAGGTGGGAGTAGGAGAAGAGGGGGAGGGGGGAGAGGGGAAGGACGGAATAAGGGAGAGGGAGGGGTTAGAGCCTCCGGTAACCTAACTCACGCGGCGAAATGCAATGCAAGCATTGCTTCACGGCCGGTTTTCTGTGAGGCCGTGGTAACGAGCGGAGTCGAGCCGGCCCATGCGTGCCGAAGCATGGCTCTCCCGCATAAAAAATGTAAAGTAAAAGTGTGCGTGATGCTAAAAATGATACTGCAGTAGATAGTTTCAGTAATTACGTTACTATTTTGTTAACTTGATTAGCGAACTGAAGCAAACATGTTTCGTCAAGACACTGGGCTCATTATAAGTCACGAAAGCTTTTTGAACTTTTCCAGTCGGAAAGGAACGGAAATCAACTGATGGTCGTGATCCATTTTTAACTTTATTGTTTTTTCCAACTTACTTACTTGGGAGGCGGCCAAATCTTCAGTAATAAAATATTTTTGAGGAAATTGTTTTCTTTGTTCGTCGTCATAAAGTTTTAGGAATCACGTTTGTAGTTATTTTTTGAAATATTTAAAAGGTAAGGTTGTGGAGATCTGATGGCAAGCGCTTCATGTAAAATATATAAGTTCGGTCGTATCGTAGTTAGACTGAAAGCCGACCCCAACTTAGTTGAAAAAAGGCGCAGAGGATGATATATTATATTACGAAAAAAGCAATTCTTTTTTTGTTTTGCAGTTATTTTTGACTTATTATTCTTTTCGTGTCTTCTTTTTCGTGTATCTGATCGAAAGTCTTAAGTAAAAGATTCTTTTGTAAACAAGCGAAGCTCTTAAGAGCCTAACAAGTCAACGTTTACTTCTCAAACATTTCGTGTTCAAGACAAATGAAGGCCATTACGTGACGAAGCTAAATTATCGGTAATTAATCAATATTAAGGCGTATAACAATATTGATGCGGCGATACCATGGCCCAAAGTGTTTTAAATTCCTCTCTGTGCTGGAGTAAACAATTCACAGGTAAGAAAGGCAAATATAAATCCGGTGCCGACTGAATCGTACCCGTTGTTCTACCACTAGGGGCTTTAGTGTGAGGGAAGACGGGCCGTATCGTACAAAAAGAGTCATGACAATCTTTTGTTGTAAGGATGAACAATGGCGCCTTCGTCTCGTGTGTGTTTATCGACCTCGTCAAAAGAGTTGGGGCCAAGTCAGCCATTGTTAGCATCAGCAGATATGTGGCTTTGTTATCTCTAGCAAAGTGATTATAAGTCGGAGTCAAAAAAGCATTGAACTGTAATATACACTCTAAGCGGCAGTAGCGTAATGGCTAAGGCGTCGGTCTAGTGTGCGATCTAGTGGTTGCGGGTTCGAACCCCACCTAGTGCACTATTGACGTGAACCCACTGATAACACAAGCATTTAGCTTAGCTGGAGGGGACAATAATGGGGACAAGAATACCAGTAATGTGTAAACCACGTAGTATTCTTTAAAAAAAAGACAATTATTAAAAGGTGTTGTCATGACAACTAGTTTTGTAGACATTGTCGGTTTGTTGTATTTAATGTCAAGAACACATTCATCATCCTCCGCGCCTTTTCCCAACTAAGTTGGGGTCGGCTTTAAGTCTAACTACGATACGGCCGAACTTTGATATTTTACGTGAAGCGACTACCATCAGACCTCCACAACCCAAGTACTAGCCGATATCGAAGTTCTGTAGTTAAACCAGGTTGTCGGACTTTTTAGGGCTTCAACTAACCGTAACGAATGCTACAGATGTTTGTATGACGGTTTAACGTGCTCTCCGAGGCACGGAGGAGTCTCAATGTGTTGAGAAAGGTCACCCATTCTGGACTGACCTGGCTAGTATTACTTAACTTTGTAATGTGCTAACCTACTCGGTTATTATTTAGCCACGAGCCCCTCAATGTCAAGAACACATTGAACTTGATTAATTAATGTAAAGGTTGGCCAGGTAACGAAAACTGAAACTTTCTGGTTTAAAAGGGTGTCAGTTGTAAACTAAGATGTTTAGGTGGTCACCCGGCTTTCAGAAAATTTATCTTATGTCACTAAACCCTGCTTTACTGTTGCTAATAAAATTTAACTTAATTTAAATTTGTTTGATATAAAATCTATACTAATATTATAAAGCTGAAGAGTTTGTTTGTTTGGTTGAACGCGCTAATCTCAGGAACCACTGGTTCGAATTCAAAAAATCTTTTAGTGCACATAGCCCATTTATCGAGGAAGGCAATAGGCTATAAAACATCACGCTACGACCAATAGAGCGGTCATAGGTACTTTCCGACTTACCCAAAATATAACAAAACACGCCTGGGCTTTGTAGCAAGACTCAAAATGCTTTGTTACACAGTATAAAAAAAAACAGCCAAGTGCGAGTCAGACTTGCGCATGAAGGGTTCCGCACCATCGTATAAGATTTAATACAGCAATTTATTTTTATTATTTGTTGTTATAGCGGCAATAGATATACACATTCGTTGAAAATTTCAACTCTACCTGTTACGGATCATGAGATACAGCCTGGTGTCAGACGGATGGACAGCGGAGTCTTAGTAATAGGGTTCCGTTTTTACCCTTTGGGTACGGAACTCTAAAAAGGAGATTGTTTTATAATTTTTTTTTGTGTCTAGTGTGGCGTTGAAAGATATGTAACAGAGTGAACAAAATAATTGTTCCACAAGGTCACCTAAAGCTACATCGATCAAATTATCAGATGGGTCCATTTAGTGATCAATCAATCCACCCCTTACCGAGATCCACCCTACTAAGTTTCAAACAAACATAGGACATATACAAAGGACGCAAATATTAAATCCGTAAAGACGTATTTACACATCACAACCAGATTTCGGTAAGTGATTCTTCCGCCGTTGAAGTGTTAAAGCAATTTGCTTGAAGTGCGAACCATAACGCTTTCGAGTGGTGTAGCAGGGTGATCATGATTTGCATCCCTCTCGAGTGATTGATGGCTAAATATTCCATCAGCTGCTTATTTATTTTGTTTTGTTCAATTAGTGATTGCGCCGGTTACTTATTACGGTACTTTATCTTACTTATCTTAGTCTAATTTATAGATTGGTGAAGGGACAGCAAAATGTTTGCTCTGTGTGATTGATAATACGAAATGTAATAGTTTGTAAAGTAGGCTGATAACAAATGAGATCGAATACTGGCGCTGCATTTCTGATAAGATCCCCACCAGGAACTTCTCTTCGTTCCTACCTATCCTATCCTATAGTTAGTCTAAACTAGGATACTACTAGGATGTACTTACTTAGGATAGTAAGTTATATCTATAGTTTTTGATATCACTTTAAAAGTGTAGAACAGTTATATGTAAAATACTCTCGTAATAAAAAAGTTCCCTTTAATTATGATTTTGAGTAAGTGTTGCCAAGGTTTAAAGGTATGATGATTTGTTTTTTCGAAACGAATTCTTCTAGTTTATTCTCAAATAATCTAGATAATTATAGAGAAGCTTACGTAAGCGCCAAATCATTCCATATTCAAATATGTATTTCAATGACGTTGTCTATAAGATGTAATAGACCCTTCCCTAAAGAGACATTTGCGTACATACTTAAGTATTCTTCCAGCTGACACTACGATAGACTGACCGATATTACTTCAGATGTTATGTTCTCAGCTTTGAATAAAATAATACTTCGAACCTAGTTTTAAGTAAAAAAAAACGAAAACATACTAAAGAAATAAAACACATCTGTATTCACAACCACATGTCGCCAGATATTTCAGTTATATTTTTAATCTATCTACTTAAATCGATCGCACGCAAACTTAAGCGCCAACGTATGCAAAAGGACCAATGAGATTTCAATACCTGCCTCAATAGTAATAAGTAATTATAGATAAACGAAACATAGACTTTATAACATTTTTTTTATTGTAATTAATTAATGCGAAGTTTTTTTTTGAAATTTAAAGAATATACAATATAAAGTTTCACATTCTAATGAGAGTACATATATATCAGCATTGTGAAACTATAGGAAGGCACGTAATTTAAAATGCACAGACAGTTTATAATAGTTCAACAGTTATAAATAAATTCAGGCTATTGAAGTGTTGACTCTATTTCACTTTTACATAAAGCACAAATTTTAGTACACGGTTTGGTATCTGTTACAACACTATGCTAATACTATTGTTGCACTGCAGGTTTTGGCTCCTCATTTTAGAAGAAAATGTTGAATCCCTATTTGAAAGAACAACCGTGCAAAATACATTGAGTGCAACAAAATGTCATATGACTCATAAGGAAGTAATAAAATGCTCTACTTAAACATGCTAATGCTACAACGGTAAAATTATCAGCCAAATGAGAGTCGGACTCGCGTATGAAGGATTTCACACCATTGTACAAGAAAGATTGAGCAAAAAAACACATTTCTAGTAGGGGTATAAATTAAAAATTAAAGGGAGCTTCCCTTTAATTTTTAATTTCATTTTATTATTTGTTGTTATGTGGCAACAGAAATACACATTCTGTAAAAATTTCAACTGTCTACCTCTTACGGATCATAAGAAACAGACAGACGGACAGCGAAGGCTTAGTAATAGGGTTCCGTTGGTTACCCTTCGGGTACGGAACCCTAAAAAGCACAGATTTTTATTTAAAAAAAATTGTAAAACAATACAATCAGATTTTATTTTCAGATCTTATAGACCCCGATTCTATTAAAGCGATTATTGTGCGAAGTCGCCTTTTATCGCTCTATAGCGCGTTTATCGCCAGTAAAGTTTAACACTTGGAAGTTACGGTAATGGAGATATTAGGAAGTCGGTAATTGTGGCAGAGATAAGGTATCTAAACAATTTCACGAGTACTGAACACCAGTGCTGTAATTATTTTTTTAATCTGAGGAGTTATTTTTAGTGTTTTAGGTTTTGATGCACAAAAAGGTATTTGATAATTACGTTGTTTTGTAGAACGCGTGGACATGAAAAATAAAAATAAAATAAATGATATACACTCAACAGTACCGGTGTGTTACTACAACCTTCAGCAGGCAGCCTTAGTCTCAATCCTGCTTCAGCCGAGGCAACGTAACCGACGCCTTTGGATTAGGCCTATCGTTAATTTAGGTCCCCTTCCTACCTTCGGCTGTACCGTACAGTACCATTGACCGGACAACCCCCGTAGGGTTGTCCGGTCAATGGTACTGTACGGTGCACCGGTGTGGGCGGAGGCTCTGCCCAGAATAGGGCGCGCTTCTGGCGCCCTTAGAGGTTTATGGTGGTTAGAGCCATACTTGGATACCGTGTCGACGGAGGCGGCGTATGCGTTGGCCAGAACACCACCGTGGGATTTGGAGGCGGAAGTGCTCGCCGAAATATATCGGCGAACGGCTGAGCTCCGGCGGGAAGCGGCAGTCGACCCCCGCCCGAAGAGGTACGCGAATGGCGAAAGGCCGCTCGCTGAGCAACCATGGCTGACAGGGTGGCAGCACGGTACCCTTTCCTTCCGACTGACGCAGGTTCTTTCCGGGTACGGCTGCTTCGGGAAGTACCTGCACTCAGTCACTAGGAGGGAATTGAGTCCCGCCTGTCACAACTGCGACTGCAGTAAGGACTCGGCTCAACACATGCGCGGTTTGCCCCGGTTGGGCGGTGCAGCGTCGGGCCCTCACTGCAGTCATCGGAGAGGATTTGTTGCTACCGGCCATCATACGCTCCATGGCCGGTAGCGACAGAAATTTTACCGCGGTCGCAACTTTCTGTGAGGAAGTCATCTCGCAGAAGGAAGCGGCGGAAAGGGTCCGGGAGGACGACCTCCACTCGGACTTAATACGCCACCGGCGAACCGGGCGGTGGAGGCGCGCTTTCCAGCGCCTCATGCCGCCCTGAGTATGGCCGCGTGTGGACGGGACCGGTTTTCCCCTCCACCCGCTATAGTGGCCCCCCGCGAGGAGGCGGCGTCCACGTGTGTCTGGAGAGGTCACCTAATTGAGAGGTTTTTACCCGAAGGTGGAGCCCGCGCTTTTGCGGACAGGTACTAGGATGGTTCCGGATGTCTTAATAAAAGCTGTTTCCATATCCCTCCTATTTAAGGTGCAGTACGGCATACTGTGTGGTTTTAGACGGTTTGATTCCGACACACCGCCCCACCGAAAACCCCGGCGGGGTGTCGATCCAAGTGAGTTTCCACAAGCACAAAAAAAAAAGTATCCCCTTCCTATCTTGGCGTTTTTCGCATTTATACATCATATTCTGCCGTACACGTGTAGCGCACTACGATACATACACGAGGCGTAAGTTCAGGAAAAATGAATTAGAAGTATGTTTCATGAACCTTGGACACCTATATCAAACAAGTGCATACTTTTTAACATCATAAGTTTCGTTTAAAGGATAGACTAAATTATAATATTAATTATAAATATGTATAATTAATAATTTACAACTATAATTAAATTTATTTTTGACTAAACTAGGCAGTTACAAATACATTTAGGATTAGCACCTTTTTTGTTTTTATTAGATTTTAAATTCGGGAGTTTGTATACAAACAGCGAGTTTGTTCATGTCATCGTGTTGTCAAGTTGGAGAACGGTGCGTACAAACAAACACGATTTATCCTTACATAACTACATTTTACATTAATTATAGAATTTTGAGTTTATACATTGAGTAAATACGAGTGACTGTTACGTTAAAGGTAAATTAAAAGTACATAAACTGTGTTAGCATTTTACTTCGCCATCTATTTGTACAAAACAAAATATTTACTTCGATAAAATATTCACTAAAATGCTAATACAACTTTTGTAAAGAGGCCGTTGGTTTATAAAACACAGTCAAGATTAAAAAAAAAGAGGATTAATTAAAACCAAAGAAAAAGGTGACAACTGAAATTGTCTCCCTAATTCCAAAACTTTGCTTGTTTGTACCTGTCCTTTTTAAAGCTAACTCTTTGAAATGTTTTCTTTGAATTGCCACGAAAAGATTGTCGTGCAATATGTTGAATAGTATTTATGCTCTAACTTCTAAACTGTGCGATTGAAAATAAGGATATTGGCATAGATTACTTAGATGTGAAAATAAATATGCGACGCAAATGAGGTTGTTCTTATGTGCTGTATTATCTTCAGCATTTTCACCGGCTCAATATGCCTATGAGGGCTACATCGTGTAATTATGCTTTCTTTATCTTATTTTACTTCCTGAAACCATATATATAAATCGTCAAACGATGTGATTCATTTGTCTTGAAAAGATTATATAGTATATATCCAATTTCAATAAACCGACTTTAGAAAAATAAAGCTAATAGACACAAAGAATATAAAAAAAAAAAACTTATTACGCAAATAATTTTCCTACCTGGCACTGAACCCTTAATGCTCCATGTAGTACCATAGTACCATAGGCCAGTGAACCATCAGAGCATTTAGTCAGTTAAAAGCACAATGGTCAAATAACACAAGGGTGAACATAAAACAGTTTTAATTGCTGGTAGACTGAATTTACTATAACTAAACTACCTGACTACTGGTAACTGAATTTTTAATAATAATATATGCCCTATATAATATGCCCTACAATTAATGTATTGTAATCATAAAAAATACATACTCTTTCAGGATACAATAGTTACTATAATTACTGGTACCTAAATTTCATCATCATCTTGTCCGTAGTCAAGACGTAAGACCAATTACCTACTAGATTAATGCAATTGGATGTTTAAAGCATTAACTGCATATTATGTTTCCGGAGAAGCTCAACATGTAATGTAGATATGTACATGTGTTATTCACATTTAAGCTTTTAGTGTTATTCAAGTATACGAGGTGCACTTGTTGTTTAATATTTAAGTCGTTTTCGCGTACTGTTTGTGAAACATACTTCCAGGTTATCAAACTAAAAGGCAGTCTGAAGCTCGGATTAAGAAAAATATAAGTAGATTTACCACTGTGGACTAACAGTTTTTCTTATTAACGCATGCTTGTGTGTGTAGGGTTTTTCTAGAATCCTACACAGAAGAAGCACCTATTGAGAACATTTTAATTTTATTGTTTGTACGGTAAATCAATGTGTGGTATCCTTGGTAGCTTTAACCCTTAACCACCTACCATATATTATTGTTACACAACCACTTGTCATAGGTCTTTGAGACTACAGAGCAAAATGATTCACGATTGTATAAAGTTTTTATTAAACTGGACTGTACAGCATCGAATCAATACAGGGTGGTTGAAGTGGTTGAAGTGGCGGCAGGTAACAGGAATAATTTGTGAACCTAAGTTTCCTATTAAGTTAAAGGGACAGGTACAGGTATAAGACTATCATCAGACCTGCTGTCCTGTACGGATCTGAAAGTTGGGCCACAAAGAGAACGGATGAGAGACGCCTGTACGTAGTTGATATGCGAATGTTGAGATGAATGTGTGGTGTGACTAGGATGAACAAGGTAAGAAACGAATATATTACAGAGAGCCTGAAAGTAGCACCAGTGGATGAAAAGCTGAGGTGTAATAGTACAGGTGATACGGAGGGATGAGCAAAATGTGGTGAAAAGAGTTTTATGTATGGATGTTGACGGGTACAAGAGAAGAGGACGACCAAAGAAAAGATGGATGGACTGTGTGAAAGAAGATATGGCTAGAAAGGGAGTAAGCAGTGAAATGACGAACCATAGGGTAGAATGGAAGAATAAAACATATTGCACAGACTTCAAATAAAATTGGGACAAGGGTAGGCAGATGATGATAATATAGAAAGTTTAAAAAAAAAGTATTTTCAGGAATACATTAAACTCCTTATAAAGAAGTAAGTGGTTAAGAGAGAAGCGACTAACCAAAAACACGAGACACAGTTGTCTCCGCCTTAAAAGACTTAAATGGGCGGGCGAATATTAGGGCGATAATTAAAAAAAGACAGCCGCCTTTGCTTTTCATTGATGTTGATTTTCCATTTAAAGGCCCAGATAAGGATATTCCTCGAAATTTCTCAAAATCTTTTACTATAAACTATATCTGGTGGTAACATTAGTTATATTTCATTTTTACTTTATTGGCTCATCAAAATGTGTTAACAACGATATGATTACAACAAAAAAACAAATTTGTAAGTGTTTATCAGAATGAACAAGATTTAAAGTGCTTAGATGTGCACCAAATACCAGAAGCATTTTACATAATATTATTGCATTTTATAACTTGACACATAGATCGTCAGAAAATTGGTATTTTTATGTCACCTCAGTAGTTCAAATTGGAAGGCATGCGGGTGGGAACATAACTACAGCCAAGCGAAGATTACAATTGACATAGTATGTCATAGCTTAAGCATAAGCATAGAAACGCTTGAGTGAAACCGCTTGTGTTGCAAGCGAGTATCTACTTACTATCGGTATGCCACCTTGGTAACATAAAAAAGAATATATAAAGAGCCGCAAGCGAAAGATAGTTTTTAAATATACACAATTTATCATAAAAATACATATTGTTTCAAAATACGCTAGTTTAGATAATTACTGGTACCAAGACATCATCATCATCATCTTGTCCGTACAAAGACCAATTACTAGATTAATGCAGTTGCAGATCCATTACTGCATATTAGGTTTTCGGACAGGTAACGCTAATGTTTTGAGAGAAGCTTAACGTGTAATGCAGATATGTACATGTGTTAATCACATTTAAGCTTTTAATGTTATTCATGTGTACGAGGTGCACTTTTTGAAGTGAAACTTCTTTAGAATCGTTGTGATTTGAAATTCGATGAAACGAAAAACTCACACTAAAAAGAGACAAACATTCGTAAATAACAGAGAATGAGATAGAATACAAGTATACAGTGAACTATACCTTTGAAAAGAGACAAACATATTCATAAATAGGATTTAGCCTGCGAGAGAATAAGATAGAATATAAGTATCAGTATTTGCGTACTACGAATCCTTCAGAAAATGCGTCAATGTCAACGTAGTGTCATTTTTGTGCTTTTGCGTATTAAAGTTGGTTGGTTAATTTATTTATGTTAATTATTTAACACATCTCTATTAATTTGACCAATAACTTTTATATAAATTATCTAGAATTAAATTTATTAACATTAGTAAATTATTTGTGTTGATTACACTTTTTATTTCTCATTCTCTCGTAGGCTCATACTTTTCTGAAGTTTCACTTCTGCCGTGTGTGAATTGCACACACACACTTTTTTTTCTATTGTTTAAGTTTTGAATCAGCCAGTGTGATAACACGGGCAATTTTTATAAGGAAAGTAAAATGGAGTTTCCAGCGTATAATTATATATGCTCACCTCGTGACTGTATTCACAAGTTTTACACATCCTCATTTTCTGATTATATCCATGTTTGCCTTTCTTATTTCCTCTGAAACATCTAACGTGATCCCCAGTCGCTGTCATCTCTCGTTTTTCGTTAAATCTCTGCCATTTCACTGCGGACCTTTATGTATCCCGATAATAAGATTACACCTTTCGACGTGTTCATGTCACTATAACCTAATTCCTTCCATTATTTACGTTCAAAATTGAGCTGCAATTTCGTAAAATATTCGCTCCTTTGAACTTTGTAAAGAACTTTATTATCTAGATACGGCGAGGTGTGTTTTAACAGGATTGTAGCGTTAAATATTTTAATAGTAGTACACTTAAAGCTTTAAATTGTCTTCTAGCTGAATGAATGAATTTTACTGGCTTAACATTGAATAGCCATTGTTTTTGAACACACTTCCTACTGTATTATTTTGCGCAATGATGTAAGTCATTAATAAACATACATAACTACATTAATATTCGTGGGAGACCCATGCTTCGGCACGTATGGGTCGACTCGATCGGAGTGATATCACGGCCTCACAGAAAACCTGCAGTAAAGCAATGTTTGCATTGCTTTTCGCCGAGTGAGTGAGGTTACTGGAGGCCCTAACCCCTCCCTCTCCCCTCCTCTCCCCCTCTTCCCCCTTCCTCTACTCCCACATTAAAGGCCGGCAACACACTTGTGACTCTTGAGTTGCAGGTGCCCATGGGCGTCGGTAGTCATTTATCATGAGGTGATCCGTCTGCTCGTTTGCCCTTTATCTTATAAAAAAAAAAGAATTATTTATGTTTTCTCTAAATTCAAAAGGGTCATAAATCTGAATTCGGCCGGCGAAACAAGACGGCCAAAACGAAACTCCGACCATAATTTTTATATTATTTCAATATTTTGATATATATATTATTAAATATGTTTAACCAGCATTCGTCTAGTCACAATTTACTAAATTTGTTTTGTTAGCTAACTGCAATGTTTTAGTTAGCTAACAAAACGCTAAAATGCAAAAATGTAGGTCAACTGGTTTGACAATAGTGGAAGCGAAATTGATTGATGTTTTTTTTTGTAGCAATAAAATTCAAACTTTTCAAGCCCACATGATTCGTCAATATGACGTTACAAAAACATAGGTATTACGAGAGTAGAATACATGACAGAAACTAATTTCACAGTATTAAAATAATACATACGCGTACAGTTATCGTTAATAAGTAAGAAGATTTTATATACCATAAATTACATTATATTTTGTTCAAACACAATTATTAATTTCAAGAAACACAACTCTAAAATTTTTTAACGATGAAACACCTATAAAATATCAGAATGTACATTCGCTTGAACCTCAAGGGAATGCAATTACAGCCTTCTGAGACGGAAGAGTACACTTATCGCGTTAAAAAGGAACCGAGGAACAATTTTGTGAATTTTCTGACGGAAAAATGTACCTTCATTATGTATCTTGTCTTTGGTGATACGAATTGGCTTAATTTAATGTACTATAAAATTAGGTTCTCATTGTTTAGTTTTTAATCATATTACCTTTTAACTTTAGTACAGTTTTTGAAGACACAAAGATTAAGACAAGATTTACCCTTGCGGTCTGTCTTACCTCAGTACATAATGTGTTTTACAAAAACACACACACCTTATATAGGTATATGTGCATGTTGTTATTGATAATAATATATAAGGTACATATATTTAATTAAGTAATCCTTTTCTCTTACATTCATGTAATTTCAATAATTTACTTAGCTCACTTTGTGCACCTATTGACAGCCCTATGCACTAATCCGTCGCATCTGTCTATCTAAAGGTTGTCTGAAGAAATCGCAACTAGCGATAAAACCGCAGTTTGTGCCATAATTTTTTTTTCAATATTGCAAACTGTTTACCGTACTCAACAGTGGAAACCAACAGCACCATGGTGAGACTACTGGATCAGGATGGAAAATTTCATAAATTAATTATTGCAATACCTTAATATGCGCTCATAGTTCTTGCATTTTATTATAATGCAAGAACTTCGACCGCTAAAACTAAAACTCTTATGACAATTTATTTAGTAGTGTAATAAAATACAGGTGGTACAGTGAGTCAATGTTGATAATAGTTTCTTTAGATTAAAATTCAAGTTCAAAGTAATTATTACTATACATAATACATAATATATTACGGACTTTCTAGGTTTTGTAAAGTCCTTAAATTATATTTATTTCGTTAAAAGTTTTATCCTGTTTAAAAGTGCAATTTATTTTATAATAAGAAAAACTTATCACACTTTTTTTTGTGGCCATAAGACCTTTATGCTCGCTTTTTGCTCGTCAAAGGATTTAAATACTATATGCCTGGGATTCAAGGTTAGCCCAAATTCTAAAGTCCGCTTCAACTGTGAGTTTTTTTATGAAGCTTAGGTATATGTATTAAGCGGTCATGTCTCATATATCATCACTAAGAATATACATTGGCTTAAGACATTACTCTTTAAGCCCTGGAGCAAACGAGACGTGTTGAATCGTATGGCTGACCTCTTTCTTGAAGTTGGTCCGATCAAATTAGATAACTTAAGTAAACGTATTTGTCCACCATTTCAACTACATAGTTGCTCCAAAAGTAACCAGTATTGGTACAATTATATACCTTACAATACCTTAGAAATAATTTTCGTTTTGGAAATATTAATTTGACTGAAAGCCTGTCGTGATTACGTCGTCGGCCGTTACTCTGTTGTTTTTTTTTATTTTTAGCTGTTTGTGAGCCATTCTGTCGTACAGGCTGACGTCCGAGGTATTTTCGGTTTAGTATCAAGTTAATTTGTCTCTCGGGTCGTCGGCTAAACTTGTATCCGCAGCTTTTATCGTAAATTTGTGTCCATAGAACCTCTTTTCCAAACAGAAAATCCCTTTTTAAGACTTTCGATTCGTTTGTTTCTCTTGTTGTCTTTTGTTAAAACATCAAATATGTTTAGTAAGAATCGTATACTTATTATCACCTGAAAAAATAATTCCTAAAATAAAAGTAAATGAAAGAAAACCCACATTAAAGTTAATCAGAAAGATGGATAAAGTCCGTCAAAGACAAATGTCTTCTTTCAAATACAGGTGTGTAAATTGACAAAATGCGCACTTCACGTGGGCGAAGCGACTACTATTCTATCACTATCAAAATAACAAGATCAAACTTTTCATATCTTAATACAGTTGCAATATCGTGTAGAATTTTCGGAAGGTAAATGCTACTGAAATTCTTAACAAAACTATAGCTTTGCTTTTCATTCTTTATGATAGAAAATGCCATGCCTACGCGTCAATAGGAATGATATCATGAGCTGCAGTCTCGCCCCAAAGTTTAGCTACTTCATCCGTCTTATCGTCCCCGTTAACCCTCATCAAACTCAAATTGATTAGCGGTTAACTATAATTTGTACTCAGGTATTTGAATAATTGGAAAACGCTAATAAATTAGACTGTGGTTTACATACTTCGAAGTCGAAGTAGATCGAGCTGAATGATTAATTTTGGGTTAACATCTTAAAATACATTTTGAAAGATAATTGTTGTAAGCTAAGTCTGTTAAAGATAACCTATATAAATGTTCTCTAAATTATTACAAAATATTTAGATAGGTAGATTGCAGATTGAAGAAATGACAGTGCTCATCCCACAATTATTCTCTATGTAATTTATCTTTAACTAGCTGACCCGACAGGACTCCTGTCTTAACTATGAATATTTAATTTGAATTGGTATAATGGTCCCAGTATTTTCCGGGGTAAATGCTCTTTAAATGCCTTTAGTAGTAGTTTACTTGACATTTCAATACCAAGGATCTCATTACTCTTGTTAATGTAAAAGGTGTGGCTTGGAACCGAGGAGTTATAATGAAATGAGTTTTTTCGTCAGCGAAAGCACACAATTTTTCCGTTGGAAAGTCTTGAAAATAAGTCTCGAATTTGGACACATACACAAGCCGACAGATTTATTTTTCTGACAAAAGAATTAACGAAATTAGCAAAGTACACGGCCCACCTTACGGGTAATCTCTACCGGTACCCACAGTACACTTGTAAAACCAGTACCACTTAAACTTTCTCCCAATTTACTTTTGGCGATTTTGCTCGGGACGGGAAACAGTTACGCCCTTTTGGCATAACTGTATACACCACGTCTTCCGTACAGTGGAAATATTTTTCAAAATGGGTTCCTTGCTTGCGGCTTTAGATCACGCTGTCCATCTCAGACCCAACGCATTATTATAACCGCTTGCCAACAGGTGCAAAAGAAAAGCGACCATTTTAATTTTAACAAGAATAACTACAGTTCTTTTATCGAAGAGTAAATAAACATCATGTTTAATACCCAACGGAAAGATAAAACAAATATAAAACACATTCAAAGGAACTGTTATCGACACTGCAGTGCACAAATGTTTGCGTGCTCACGGTACTCACAATACAATACAATAATTTCAAAGCCATTTGCTGCAAAAAATCAACTACGATATTCAGCATAGCATAAGGAGTCCACATCGCAGTAGAGTGGTTTTATATATTTGTCGAATCCTCAGACAGAGGATTCGGCATAATGTGGGCACGAAATGGGTACGGGCGATAAGAAAATCCCTTTTGATATTTAATCACTGATGTATTGTAAACACGCAAAGAAACACTGTACAGTTCCTGGGCTAGTGTTAACTCGGCGGTGACCAAACTTAAAGAACTGAACTGAACTCGTCCGTCTGCACGCCAACACTCTCCGCCTAGACTCTGCGTTACGCCGATAGATGGCGCGTGTGTTCCTTTCCGGTGAATTTATTATAGAGGGCGCTCTTTTAAACAACTTAATATAATAACATTTATAAACTAAAATAATTATATTACAAAATATCTCATCAGTACGTGTGTATGTCATAAGGGAGAAATAAAAATATTACAATAAATGATATAGGTACTAAATTTGATCGTCCATCTATGCCATATCTAGTAATAACATAACTGTCGACTGCGCTTGTGTCTAACGGCTCGTAGTTGTCTGCCGGCCCGGTGTAAACATTATATATTCTTACCCTCATTTGCATATATTGTGTATTGTAGTGTATTAGTTGTAATAATTGTATAGTAATGGTTATAGAAAAGTGTGTTATTTACTGTACCTACGTTCTTTTAACTTTTTACATTTACTTGTGAAGTGTTTTTCTCACGTAAGTGAATTTTGTAATATTCTTAGTGAGAATAAAGATCTTAAACCTAAACCTAATGAAATTATTCTAAACGAAAAAGGTCTATTGTAAGATCCTAAATGGAAATTGTTTATTGGCTTCCACTATTGAGAGCTGAAGTAATATACAGATGTACCACGATGGCGATGATACGCTCGAACCGTTGCATGGAATTTATTGAAAAATACTACTGGATTGATTTCAGAGATAAAATTCATAAAAGTGGGCAATAGTGAATGGCATTGCGCGAGCGATACGGCAGTTGAATCAATTCAGTGTCTCTGTATTAAACATCATACCCGTACCCTCGCTAGAAACTTGTATTAATAACATAATATACAATAGCATCTTTTGACGTCACAAAGGAGAATAGGTCTTGTCAACTCTTAATGTTTGAATTAAAAATTGATAACAAATTAAAAAAAAAACATTTTTTAACGAAACCTTTACATGAGAACTCTTAAAATAATTTATTTCAATAGGCGGAAATCCAGAATGACCGAGTGGCAGCCCGCAAAAACCAAACCGTCATATTGATACTGCCCATCGGTATATGTCGAAAAAATATCGGGAACCTATCAATAAAAGCCATGGCTAGCCACTTTTTGTGTCATCCCTTTGTAATCAAAGCGTAAAGATGAAACTCTTGGGGACTTTTAATTTTGTTTATTTTTTTTAAAACTAGCACTGTTGTAGGAAACTAGAAACTGTTTTCATTATTTACTGAAGAATGTGTGCTTTGGGTAGAGGCATAATTTTTAACAATGTCTTCTTTAAAAATATATACTTTATGTAATACCAAACCGAAATAAATAGTAGAAAATAAATATTTATTTTTTAAAACTTATGTGAGTGAGAGAAACACATAATCTCGTAATCCCATTTTTAAACACTTCAAAAAAAGGCGGAGGTTTTATGTTTGGCTGTATGTATTTTCTTTTTATGTATGTTCCCCGGTATTTCCGTCATCTATGGACCGATATTATTTTTTTTTGTTTTAAAGGGTATGCTCCCCAGGTAGTGCCACTGTCACCAAGTCCGGATCTGATGATGGTATTTGAGGAAGACGAGGGAAACCCTCAGAAAATAAGGACAGATATAGTGTGTTTGTTGATTTTTCTTGAAAGTAAGCAATGAATGTTACATGACACACAAAGTGACGAATGTTATTGTTATTAACCGACTTAAGAAAAGAAGGAGGTTTTACTGTTGGCTGTTTGCATCTTTTTTTATAACTTATTATGCAGCAAGTTGCTAGACAAACTACAAATCTGACCAACTAATCTAAATAAAGTATCGGGCTTATTAAACTAAAGGTTTAGAAAACCGGCACTAAAGGAATGTTTCATTGCTTTTTGCCGAGTGAGTGAGGTTACCGGAGGCCCTAACCCTTCCCTCTTCCCCTCTTCTCCCATTCCCCTACAGCCAACTTCTCTTACTCCCACAATTAAAGGCCGGCAACGCACTTGTGACTCTTTTAGTTGCGGGTGCCCATGGGCGGCGATAGTTATTTACCATCAGGTGACCCGTATGCTCGTTTGCTTCCTATCTCATAAAAAAAAAAGTTAATGATATAATCTAACGAACTGCAGTTCGGTAATTTACTTTACAGAAAGTAATGCCCTAGATACCATATCTTCTCAGTATGTACGCACCTCACTCTAAAAATACAAAAATAGGTACCTAACACTTAAAAAAAAAAGTTAAACCGACTTCAAAAAGCACTAAGAAAGGGTGGGAAAAGTGCTAAATAATCGATTTCAAACTTAGCTGAAAATACTACATAAATGTGACACTTTTAAAATAATAGGTAACATTATATTATGAGATCAGGAAAAAGTCATATTAGTGTGAACTAAGACTTACAACAGAACAGATTTTAAGCATATATATATAAAGGTACTAGGTACCTACTGGTCTGTTTGAAGTATGTACCAAGCTCGAAACGCAATAAGTAATTAGGGATATAAACGGCTTAATTAAGAATGGAATATAATTCTAATGAAATATCTGAATATTTTGTTAATAATAATTAAAGACCAACCGATAAACTTACTATATAACATACTAGCAACCCGCCCCGGCTTCGCACGGGTACAAATTGTATACACCAAAACCTTCCTCATGAATCACTTTATCTATTAGTGAAAACCGCATGAAAATCCATTCAGTAGTTTTTCAGTTTATCGCGAACACACAGACGGACAGACAGACGCGGCGGGGGACTATTTATCAAGTACCTATTTAGCTTGGTAAAGTGCCCGCCACTATGTTGTCGAGTGTTGTGGGTTCGATTCCCACACGGGACACAAAATTGTGTGATCCACAAATAATTGTACCGAGTCTGGGTGTTATTTGTATCCGTGGTTGAAATGTTTGTAAAGTCTCAGTGTCACAGGGATCATTCATAATGCAGAAGTTGTCTTTAAAAAAAAAAATCTAAATAAAAAGGATAATAAAAACATATAACTGCTTACGTGTAAAATGCTAACTACAAAAGCATTATCTTATACAAGGGATGCTTTAATTGCTTCAAAATGTGTATAATTAATCTTAGATTTTATATCTTCACTTAAGACTCAGGTACTAACGATTAAGCTCCGTGTTAATGTTCGTGATTAGACAAAATATTGTCGTCAATTTAATGCAACGAAACAGTAATCACCAATATTAATCTCTCGTTTAACTTAAAACGATATCATTTGTCATGATTTTTATTAATAAATTAATAATAAAAATCATGACAAATGATATAGTTTTATGCTTTTTAGAGTAAAGTTATTAATAGTAACTTCACTCCAAGAAGCTTTTATTCAAGATAGCAATATAAATTTTATCATCAACTAAAAGTGGGATGTGAATAACATAAAATCTTGATACTCTCCGTTTCGTTTTAATGTTCAGTTTTATTAAACTGTTAAGATGGCTGAGCCATTTCAAAGTGATTATTGTAAAACTTCTAACATAAGCATTTATAGAACAGGATATTGATTCAGATCAATCTGTGGGTCAAGTTTTAGGTGAGCAATTGGATCACGCGAAACAAGTGTAGCTCAAGACATCCAGCTACTAATCTTTAAATACAACTAAATCGGCATCAAAGCATCCGATAACCTAGCGTTCCAGCACTACGTTATGAGTATGGGAGCCCATTAAGGGATTTACTCAAACGCGGCAGATTAACATAAGGGGGGATACCCTTCACCCTAGAAAGAACCTCCATCATGTATAAGCCTTCTATCTAGAGCTAGGCGTTTAGGGCAGCCAATCAGAATAGTAAAAAAAATCGATCATTTGACATATTCGAGTGCGTGAAATTAAAATAAGGTGGGTCAATTACATACTGAAAAGTGTGCGTTTTAATAATCTGACAATTTGAGCGTGACGCAAGGGAGTGAGTGGGTTGGGTTACAAACTTGCAAAAACGTCACCTTGCTATTTCGAGAGTGTTACGCTAGTTTAATATTTGCAACTTATTTCTTAATAGAGAAAATACTAAATGTATCCGATTCACTACTCCAAACAGTAAAGAGGTGAAAAGCGTTATAATGGTTAAGGAAAACGAGTTGGAACTAGTGGATAAAACGACATTCTTAGGTATTACTATTGATTCTAAGCTTCAATGGGGCTTGCATATTGATAAATTATCGAATAGACTCAGCTCAGCAGCATACGCAGTTGGAAAAAATTACCTTCATAAAACAAAGATCAGTTCTGTAAAAAAGCGGTATACATTATTTTCACACACGTAATAAAAATAAACTTGCCAAATTGAAATAAAACTATTTTTCACTGATTCTATCGCGATTTATTTGGTGTTATTTTACTATCTATACTGATCCCGACGTTTCAGTTGCTTTTCAGCAGCCATGGTCACGGGTAGACTGGGCAAATGTGATTATTCAAAAATTAGTAATAATTATGTTATCAGTCGCTATTAATAATTACTGAAATTTGAAGTTTAAGTAAATAATTAATTACTTTTACCTGTAATTACTAATAATTACACCTTACGTTTGGTAAATGTGGTAAACTTTCAAGAGAGTCACTCGAAAGCAAGCGGAAAAAATGCTAAAACGACCTAATACAAAATTTCCAGTTGCAAAAGTAGACAGTGTTAGGGTAGAGGTACGACAAGTAGATCGAGCTCAGGCAGATAGCCTAAATATAATTAGTGTTGTTATGACAGTTACTGATAACAACGTATACAAGTAGGGGACAAAGTATCTATAGCATTTGAAATCATCTGTAATCACGGGAGGAGTTAAAGTTAGTTGCTGTTGACGAAGTTTCCAATTCAACTTATACGAGAATGTGCCCACAAGAATTCAAATTTGGGTGGACAAAGCTTCCAATACTGCTAAATTGTACTGGCGAATGTAACACTAACCGCTGTAAATGTAAAAAACGCGTGTTCTTTGTAATTCCAAATGCCACAAATGCCTTTTTTGTTAAAATAATTGACATTTAATTTATATTTCATATTTAGTGCAAAGATTACCATATATAATACCATATATATATGTATAATATACACATATATATAATAAATAATAACCAAAGAAATTTGTAGGTGTTTTATTACTATCACTGAAGACAGTAGTGAATCATTAATAACAATCGGTAAAAGTGGCGAATTAACAGTTTTTACCACATTTAGTAAATCATACAATATCAAATATACCATAACAAATCATGAGGTAACTATTAATAATGACGAGTTATTATTAATATTTACCATATTAATTAAGTTTACCGTAACATATATAGATAGTTAAACTTTGGGAATTTGCATGCTATTTTCCGTGCATTTTATTTGATATATTTAATGATAAAAATACATGTATTTTTTTTACAAATCGTCAAAATCCCTTTAAATAATTGTCAGATTATTGGTCAGCTTGTCTACGACATTACCTGAACCGTCTGTATGATAATTTGATGCGCTCGAGTATTTCTATACAGCGATTTTTTTGCATTTTCAAAAAGCCGCCGCGGGTTTGCGTCACGTCCCAATTGTCAGTCTTTTGAATGGAGGTTTCTTTCGGGTGTACTTAACATCCCCTCTTAATTGATGACGCGCTTGAATATTTTTTTTTCCATTTTCTGCCCTTCCATACGGCCAACCCCACCATGCAAATCGGCAGATTAACCTACCTCCGATATCAGAGACTTGGGGTGTTTACACTTTTAATATCTGACGTCTAGAATATCTCAGTTTTACAATTTGACCACAGGTGAAAGGGATACATCGTATAACATTTTTTCTTTCTACCATCTAATCTTCAAAATCGAACAGGTCCCAATGACGCTTGAGTAAATCCCTATTTAGCATCGTGGGCTCCCATACTATTAGTAAAGTTACTAACTTTTAAACTATTGCGTTCTATGCTATAATTATGTATTTAAATGGAAATTAACGCGATCACGAAATAGTTATAACATACCTCAGAATTAACTGACGTTACGACCAAGTTGCACTGGCCATGGTCATAGGCTGACTGACTCAGTGGTGCCTATTTCGTGATCGCGTTAATTTACGTGTAAATACATATTTATATTAGTAAAGTTATCTAACCCCAGTCTTCGTAAAGCTTTATTTGCTACCTACTTAAATTAATCAATTTGAACAACTGCGCTACCCTACCTCTTCGACTATAAAATGAAATAAGTTAAACACGACTAAACGAAATCTGAACTACTACAAGTGACATCAATTCTGATTCTTGTTTCCTTAAATCCTCTTAGAATCTTTGGCTAGACTAAGGTAGATTTATTTGCACCGACTACCCCATTTACGTAATAAATTTTCTGTTCAAGTATATTGAGTTGAAAACCGGTACTTTACCGCGCTCGTGGCTCGCAACTTATCTGTGTTTATGCAATATTTATCTCCTATATTTATTACCGTAGTTAGAATACCATATTTATTACCAATGCATTCGTTGCACTATAATTCATACAATATTGCGGATATATAAGTGTAGTTATATATAATGAACTACACTTTACGAAGAAATATTGCTGAGGTATATATATTTATACAGTACCTTATTGTAAAACAATATATAAATAATACTTTAAGTGTTCTAACCCAAACTTTTTTGTTACTATTTTATTTTTAGTGCAAAATGTATGCACATTAACATCAAATATATTCTACTTCCAAAAATCCACAGTCCTTTTCAGGCATAAGGCTATTATGTCATTTTACTATAATACTACATGCCATAACACTTTTTCATTTGTTCATAAAGATCAATTTAATAATTTTATAAATGCCCGAGCATGTTCCTTGTCGCCACTCACTCCTAGCGTATAACACACGCGTATGCTCGAACAACCTCGCGCAAACTCGAGCAGGAGCCCGTATGCCCTAGCAGTCGTGGATATTCATCCGAATACTTGTAGTTCGGGCATTACGCCAGTGCGCAATTCGGAGAATAAAAAAGAACATTTGTTATCTCTTTTAAAACACTTTTGGATTGGAATTGGACAGTTATTAGCAGAAGAAGAACGCCAGTGTTCGTACATGCTCGCTTAGTCACGCGTGTGTTCCTACATGTTGTCGCAATCGCGCACGTGTTCGAACATTTTCTCGTACGTTCGAGCATGCTCGCGTAATCGCGAGCACGCTGCATTCCGTTTGACTAGATTTACTACTTGCACACGATTTTCAGTTGTACTTAAATGGGATAAGATTAATATTTTGTTATATGATTTTAAAAGTGCTCGAGCATTTTGAAGCTCAATCTGACTTTACCCTAACGGGTTTGAACACTGTTTTGGGATGCCATTATTATTTTGACACGAAGAGATCGTGTATGGACCTCTTCGTACATATTGTGTATTTATGGAAAGCATTATTTATAATAGTTTAAGAACTAGTCATTCCTAGTTTTAACACATTAATGAGCTTTAATATCTTCCAACCTCAGTTAAGATTCGAATTATGCACATGTGACACTAACGTGATTCTTAAAAACATAAGTAGCAAAAACAAAAACTTGTATAGTATTTCCTCTTTATAAATGTCAAGCGTGTTTTTCCATTGCGATAGCAATGGAAAACTAAAATAAATTTTATTAAAGCATGAACGTTACCAGAGATAGCCGAATAACAACGCTCCACATTCTTCTATGTGCGTATACGGTCGGAATGCTTTCGTATAACAAAGATTTGTATAGACCAAAGAATATGTGCAGTATTGGAAAAGATCTTTTTCTCGATATTCCGATTGTTTTCAGAATATCCGGATCCATTGTGCGTACTGTAATAACATGTTAGACGCGCTAAATTGTAGTGTAATATAAACAGATACATGAGTTCATTATAAAACATATACCTACTCTTTACAATTCAATGATTTTTTTTTTAATATTATTTTAAAAGACTTTGTGTGCGTTTTTTTAGACGTGTGTTTAAAAAAATGGTTCAAATGCCGTGATGCGAATTAGATTAGCAGTCTACATGGTCATCTGCACTGCCTGACTGAGATGCTAATATAAATGAAAACAGTAAGCGTAACGTATGCTACCATTGCGTTTCTGCTTTGTACTCTTTGTTAAAAAGAGAAATGAAGATGTTTTATTTGGATTTTGTAGAGAGAAACAGAGCTGCCTAACATGAGGGCCACTCAAATCTCAGCAGAATATTAGCCCAAATCAGCAACCTAAGGTGAACCACAAGGAGGTTATCTTGATTACATTCTCTATACACTTATCTTACAGCTTTTAAAAATTCAAACTGATATTAAATATTATTATTTATGTAAGTAGGGGATAACTTGTCATTTTAAGTCTAAACTGCCTAATCAATATCATAAGATATAGAAAGATTTATAGGAGTTACGCATGATCGAAGCCTGTTTTTACAAGTTGATGAAGAAAACTTTAATAAATATAGCAAAATTGTTTTATGGTTTAAATGAGGTAGAAATTGAATTTATTCGGTCAAATAAGATAAATTAGAATATAATACTTTTTGATAATTCTTTCCTTTCCACGATAAAGAAACTCCTTAACCAGTGCAAGGTCTATGGAGCAGATACTGCTCTGTGGTTAATACTATCCGGTAACAAAATATGCTCACAACACCACAAATAGATGTGATAACTTAAAAGAATTTCTCTTTACCTAACCAGGGGGGGGGGTGGGGGGCAAAATTTGTTTTTGTCATCCGAGGTGGGGGCCAAGATTTGAATTTATCGGTACATAGATAATTAAAGAGAAAGTTAGTTAGGATGGGAAGAAAAAAAACATGATAAAATAAATTTGTGGGTATCTAGATAGTTCTAAAAGCGCCCATGCGTAACAAAGAAGCATTGCCATGAATATTATTAAAACATTGCAATAATATTTTCGTGTAATTCTCTGAAGCAGGTTTTTGTTATAAAATTCTTTATTGAGACGCCTACACATTTAAAGGTTATCGAAGGAAATTCTTAGCCGTTTTTGGACCTTTGTCTTGTTTCAAGAAAGGGCTTACAGGGTTAACATTTTTCGGATATTTTTTACATATTATAAAAGTTGTTCCATTCGTCAAGCAAGATTTAGCTTAAGTGACGACTTGTTTTAGAATGACGTTAGAATACATACATTTTTTATTGCAATTCTAATGTAGCATCTTGTTCAAAAGTATTTCTCGGTTTATTTTGGGCAACGGTACTTACACCTTTTTATAATCTTTCCTGTCTTCGAATTTTTATACATCGGTTCTACTCACAATAATTAAGGAGGAGATACTGTTTAGTAGGACTATTATAAATATGTATGTATATATATATATATATATGTATATATATATATATATATATATATATATATATATATATATATATATATAAACCATGCATTTACTACTTATCTGCACAGCTTACGATAAATTTAATCTTACAGAGTTTATTAGCCTCAGCTAGGCCTTTATTGAGGCAGTTTTTTTTTGTAAACATAAGTATAGATGTTCTATGTTTGTCATACATCTTATCACAAAAATCTAATAACATAGACGATGAAGTTTAAATCATTCAAGACAATACGAATAAAATACATTATGTATGCACAAAATCGCCGTATCAGTAACCGTGTTTGAAACCAACCACAGATAGCAGTATTCAAGGCTAGTCCGTTTCGCAAACACTCTCTGGGCCTAGGAGTTATTATCGTCTGTTGAAACTAAAGAAACTCGAATTGACGGTTGAACCTTATAACAGTAGAACTTTGTAGAAAATCTTTAACTAATAACACAGGGTAATACTAGAGAGCTTCGTGAAGATATTAGTCGGTTATGTTAAGCAATATTACATATATCGCCTTCCGACAAAAAAGTGTCATAATACAAAAAGAGCTATTTCGAGAATACACGACTTTTATGCCTGTGAGTTGAACAAAACAGCTCAGCTAATAACGATATTTTTACAACTGACCAAATGCAACATTTGCTATTTAATGCTATAAAAATGTTAAACGTTCCTAACATGTGAAATTACACTTTTTTGCCGGGAGGCGATATATTATAATGATAACTTAATAAACTGACTGAAAACTGAGAAGACTGCAGTCATATTTTTTATTTCTACGGTAACGTAACGAGGCTTAGTGGAAACTAGAATGTTCTTCTTTTATTTGTCTCTTACTTACTAATGAGGTACGGTAACAAAAAAAAATGTTCAGAATGTTTGTTTGAGTAGCAGAGCTCGTGCCAACAATTGGCAACCGACAATCTGATCAAAAACCAGTCTGTAGTCTCTTAAATATTGCGTACATTTTTGTTACTCTCGAGCCAAAATCAATATAATTATCTGTGTACAAAAAAAAACCATATAAATAATACTCATGTAATCTCAGGTAATTATGAATGAGAACCCCTGGTATCTTTCATAGCTCCCTACGATCCACTCTTGTGGAAACTCTTTCCATTCCACTGGATTTTCTCGCCCAAGCACACGGGACTCGCTTTGAACTTATTTTCCACTTTAAGCATTTGTTTTCTTTCTCTGTCACGGTTTTTCATGCATTCAAATATCTAAATGGGTCGTTAGTTTTTGAGATGTGTAAATCAGTTTTTATCTGCGTCCGTGAGCATTTGAAATAACGTAAATTCTGTCCCTTCGGAAATTGGTATTCTTTTTTTGTTCTGAAGCAAATGAGTAAGCGATTTTATATTTTCAGCTGAAATTTAAATATTTCGATTTTTTAAGTAATTACTTCTTGGATATGATTATTTATTTTTGAAGTGAAAACTTCTTTAGGCACGTTTGTGCACTTTTGCTATGGGGAAAAAGCACTGATGTCACGCAAAGATACATATATAGACCCACTAGAAGGCGCTAATCTAAACATTGAGTTCTGTCAGCTCCTTATTAATTAATGTCACCAACCTATTAATGTGACGTTTCAATTTCGTCGTTTCGTTTTAAGTTTTCACTTCTGTCGGCAGTCTCATGACTGCCTTTTTTTGCTATTATTATTATTATGCAAATTGTATATAATAGAGATAGGCAGAGGTATCTTAAATATCCACATTTTGCCAACTATAATCAAGACTCGTTTATTTGTATACATTTATCTTCTCAAATAACATTTTAAGAAAATGTTTTTGTGTTAGTTAGCATCTTTTAATGAGAAAAGTTTTAGTATTTTTTGCGACGCAAACGAGCAGACGGGTCACCTAATGGTAAGTGACTATCGCCGACTTTGGGTATCTGCAACTCAAGAGTCACATGCAGTACGGGGGTACCGGAAGCCCTACCCCAAGGGGGGTTAGGGCTTCCGGTAACCTCACTCGCTTGGCGAAACACAACAAATCATTGCTTCACGGCCGGTTTTCTGCGAGGCCGTGGTATCACTCCGGTCGAGTCAGCCCATACGTACCGAAGCATGGCTAGAAGTAGTGATTACTAGATAATCAACTACCATAGAAATAAAAAAAACACAATGGTTAAAGTTGATTTTATTTATCTGGTCATAAATAAAATGTATTTTTTTTCTTATAAATCATTCCTCATTTTTATAAAATTCGAGAAATCGTTAAAAATCGGTAGACTCAAACAAAACTTATCGTCTCAAGAAGAGTACTGTAGGCGGTATAGTCATTTTCCACATCAAATAAATAAGTATACTCTATTCTTGTTAGCACACCTTCTTACTTCATTAAGTAAGTGTGCTACTTGTATAAGATCATGGCTTGTTCTTATAAATAGGTAATAAGTCATCCGAGAATCCGAGATTATATGGAAAGGAGATACAAGTCGCCGAAAATTATTGTGAATCTTACGAATGGAATGTCATTTTAAATTTTGTTAAGTTCTTACTTAAGGTTTTATACGTCAGAATTTTCTTAGCAGTATGCAATGCTGGTCCCTTATTCCTGCATAGCACGGCGGTTATACGGGTACGTATCTCCAAATTCGTAGCTCCACGTAATAATTTTTATAGTCTGGAAAAATCTCGATCTCGCCGGCATGTCCATAATAACACATTTGAATTTATTCACCCTTAATCATGCTACATAATTCAACCTATGGTAATTACACTATGTACCTAATCAACAACAGTTAAGTAGAAGTGGGACATATTAAGTAATATCACGTTTATATACATACAAATTATAATAATCAGAATACCCTAATTATGGTCAAGGTTGTGAAAGTAACATTTTTCCAAGTTTAACGACGCAAGAGGGAATTGATACTAAGATAAATACGTTCATTTTGAGATCAATCACGAGGAAAATACACAACACAAAATACACATTTAGCTTTGTACGATTTAGCTGACCAGTTGATAATTTTGAGCGCTCTAATGAGGCTAAATCAAATATCATTATTAAAAACACAAACATAATATATGATAGTCACTCGCTGTGTGCAAACTTTATTTCAAAATATATTTATTTTAATCAACCTTATTACATGGTTTAAGTCTCTTTTACTTATTCCCTCGATTTTAATAAATAGAATTTTGCAACTAAAGGTTTCTACATAAGTAGAAGACTAGACTTTAGACTAATTAGAGCACCGCGCTATGATTGTCGGTATTGCTGTTCCTCATGACGAGAAAAAGAAAAAATAAATCAAATAGGTATTTAGATTTGTCTCACGAGATGAACTGTTGATTCGGCGATCATTGTTCCGATCATTGTTATATTTGCTTATGGATTGATAGCTAAGAGCATTCAACACCTTGAGAGGCTCGTGTTAGACGGCTGGATCAAGAGACTTATGCAGAAGGCAGTTCTTCATGACACGGCCAGTATAGTGAGAAGGTTCCTGTCTTTGGAACCCTAACCATCGGTGTCTTGGTCAAAGAAAATGAATAGTATTACGGTTCTGTTTATAAAATTTACGTGGGAGAGCCATGTTTCGGCACGTATGGGCCGGCTTGACTCGATACCACGGCCTCACAGAAAACCGGCCGTGAAACAATGCTTGCATTGCTTTTCGAGGCGTAAGTGAGGTTACCGGAGGCCCTAACCCTGCCCTCTCCTCTATTCCCGTCCTTCCCCTCTCCCCCCTCTCCTCCCCTCTAATCCCCCTCTCCCGTCTTACCGCTCTTCCCCTATTCCCACCTTAAAGGGCGGCAACGCACTTGTGACTCTTGAGTTACAGGTGCCCATGGGCGGCGGTAGTCATTTACCATCAGGTGACCCGTCTGCTCGTTTGCCCCTACACCATAAAAAAATAAAAAATAAAAATATATCCATTCATATATCCTAAACTAGGTATAAATTCAGCAATTGTCAATATTGGATCATACGAAAACCCGGCAGTCTTGTTTCATGTGTATAAAATTTTAAAACATACATTAACATACTCTGTAAAATACTGAAAAAAAAAAGGAAAATATTGTTATTACGAAATTTGTGAAATCCCGTGACTACGTCATCTGAAAAAGTTTGGTTTGCGTGTTCAATCTGTTCTCTTGAGAATACGACGCAATACCTCAATCGTTTACGGGCTAGAGCTCTTTTTCAAGGTTTACCAAAAATGTTATAAAAGAACGTTGTTGCCTGGTTTTGCTACGAAACAACAAGTCCGAGTGTGAAAAATTAAAAGCACTTGAACACAATTCATTTGGAAGGAAAAATGTTAAATATTTTTATTTACAAACTGTGAGAGCCTGGAAGATTACAATCATTTTTCATCGTTGGCAATATATTGTTGTACTGTTCTAAATGTACTCGTTGTTTGTAGCTGATATTCGTTTCCGGCTTCTAAGGGCGAGTACATATTAAATTGTTGATTTGATGAAGAAATAGTAATTAAAAATATAAAGAGCAACGATAAGAGACTTATAATGCTACATTATAATCTGTATAGAAAAAAACAATGCATTGCAAGAATAACATTCACTGTTGTTAAAGATCAATTGATCTATTAGAAAATGCATCAGACTAACAAAAACTCCGGAACATTTTCCCACAAATTCACAGAACTGAGTTAAATGTTATTGTTCAAATAGGCCATTATTTTCTCTACTCTGTACAAATCAGCCAAATATGTAAAATTTTTACCTGAGTTGGTGCAATTACAGTGATTTAGTGTTTATTTAGTGTGTGATGCTGTTGTGATCTATATGATTCTGGAGAGAAGCATTTGAAACCCTTATGACAGTAATTACGGATAAAAGTATTATGATAAATCAAGTATGATGGATGATAATTTGATGAAAAGTATCGTTACACATGTACCCTTATTTTACCAAAGCTAGAAGATGACTCCTATAAACTGAAATAATAGAAAGCAGTACAACACAATAATTATTATTAACACACAGTTTAACGAATTAAACGTTATGATAAATGTTTACACACCTATTTAATATAGTAGTATATTTAATTTTTAATCATTCCCGTGTAAATAATTTATTAAAGAATTTATTTTGGATTATTTTTGGCTTACTTCCAGAAAGTACAACGAAGTTTCCCAACAAAATTTTAGTAAGCATCTCAAGCAAGAGCTTATAATCTTCCAGTTAGTTGTTTAATAATTCAATCACAATGGAACAAGCAGAATTGATTTCTGTACCTAACTACGTTACGAAGTTTCTTAGTAACGACCTGGAAATATCTGAATAATCACAATAAAAAATTGTATTATTTATTATTTGGTTCTAGTAAATCAAACGATTCAATTTTATCTCTCTTTAATCTTATTTAAATATCTAAGTCTACAAATTGTGGAGTTATGGTGCAGTTTAATGAGCAGGATATTGAATAAATAATAATAATAACCTCACACATCTTACACACGGCCAGTGATCCCAAAATAGGCAGAGCCCGTACTATGGTAACCACACTTCTAATAAATATACTTATATAATATATATAGAATGCTCTTTTATTTTAAACATTTATATTAGGTTAGATCTTTTACCGTGGGTTTACTCCCGGGATGAAAAGGAAAAATAAATATTTATCACGGGAATCATGCAGTTTTCCTTTTAGTTACTTTACTGCGTGAGAATAGATTTGATGAAATAAGCAGAAAACACCTTAAGTAATAATAATATTTATTAGGTAAGGTAACATTTATCATATAGAATACTTTTTAAAGACAGAACAGACTATTGGTTAGAGTCCTTCCATCAGCAGTTGTGCCCCAAGTATATTTTTTTTACACAAGGTTGTAATTATGTAAGTAATTAATCAGTAGTCTCTAAGTAAGTAATGTTTCTAAAAATATGATACAAAATATTACATGATTAATACAAATGATTAAAAAAAGTATCACCGACTTCAATGTGCCTAAATTATGATAAATTGTAAAAACGGGCCATCCATACGTCATGATTTTTTTTAATTTTGATTTTTACTTTGATTTTATTTTGAAATTTTTAGTGGAAAGTAGATGTATTTTGTTTAAATATAATATGGGTAGGCCAACTAAACTGCTCCAATGAGACGGCGAGGTTTCGGAGTAAACGAAAATATCATCGATGTAAACAATTTTCACATATTTGTTGATTTTTCCAAACCTGGTCGACCGATTTAGATATAATTTAAATGGGACCACCTGGGAAGTATACCCTTTGAAACAAAAAAAAAATTCCAAATTGGTTCAAGCGTCTTCGAGTAATCGGTGAACATACATAAAAAAAAAAGATTCCGATGAATTAAGAACCTCCTTTTTTGAAGTCAGCTAAAAAGCGACATTAGATTCGGTGTCAACGTGTATGACGTAGCAATGGTTGGCTTCAAACTTGTTGAAACTTGAATGTTGTTTATTGACATGCCATATTAATAGCCAATTAGAAAGACTAAACCTTCCTCAAACTTTGCTTTTAATGTCTTTGAACTTGGCTTAAGAGGTTGTGACAAATTATATGACATTACCCAATATTGTTAAAATTAGGCAATATGTTTTAGAAATACTTTTAATCATTTATTATATAGTATAATTAATATTAAAGAATAAAGTACAATTAATGTAATTCTTCCAAGTACAGCTGGTTATGCTGGCGCTGCTGCTGCATCAGCAGAAAGCCTCATGGGGCGTAAATACAATAATTTAATCGGTAACTATTTTTTTGAGCCGTTTGGGGTCGAAACGCTAGGGTCATGGGGTCCAAGTGCTCGTTCCGTTTATAAGGAACTAGCTAAGCGACTGATCGACACTTCTCGTGACCAGAAGGTGGGCCTTTTCCTTACACAGAGAATTAGATTCCATTCAACGTGGCAATGCTGCCAGCCTTCTGGGAACACTGAAAGTAGGCGACGACGCGGAGGAATTTTATGGCGCATGCATGTAAATAGTCCATATATGTTTTTTTTAATTAGTTTTAAAATACTTAATTATAAGGTTTGTATGTAGGTACAGTATTTTTTAGAAATTAAATTGCTTAATATATTTTTATGAAACATACGTACAAAAACATACAACTTATTGACAGTGCTTTGAGAGTCTTGAATGGACCATAGCAGCTGTTCGTCTATATTTCTAAATATAGAAAAATAACAAGGACATGGTTAATAGATTTTTGAAGTTATACTTCGGTTGGCGCGTTATGGAAAAATTATGAGAGTAATTTTTTACGATGCGCGCGCACACCGTCACGAAAAACCTATACACTGAAGTTAGCTAGTCACATTTTAGTTTTTCAAAAAAAGTTACCAACTTCACGATAGTGATAAAAATGGTTTTTACATTTTGCTTTAAGTACGTAACTAGATAAAAGTATAACTTCTTACGTGCGTACATAAGTACATACACACTTTTTTTCAAATAAATAATACTAGCAACGTTCACATCAACTGTTAGACCGCAATCAGTCGCGCACGATCACTTATCTTTTGTGAGGTAATAATAATAATATAATATTCTGAGACATATTATGCATTATAACCTACACCCGAACATACATAGCATGGGTTCGAAGTTCGGTATCATAATATATTTTATATAATTAAGGTGTAGATGGTAAGCCAGTACCTATAAACATTAACATAAGGCGTCACTAGTGCGCTACCAAGCTCTCCTATCGATTATTGGCGACTCTAATCACCAAGTCTAACCGCAAAATCTGTTTATATAAATTTCAAGCATCAAATTATATATTAAATCAAAGCCCGTTTCAATTAAACAATGTAAAGTAATAACAAAATGTATTTGGCGTTTCTATTTGAACATATCGCGTTTTCAGGTCTGTAGTTAAACGAATAAAGGGAAAATAATGTATTTTGAGGAACCCTCAAACTCGAACCCAGTGCTGGACGGAACTCTATTTCTAAGCCTCCGCTGTCCATCTATCCGTCAGCAGGCTGCATATCGTGTACCTTAATAGGAAGACGATTGAAATTTTTCTCAAAGTGTGCATTTCTATTCCCGCTATACCAACAAATAATAAAAATAAAATTAAAGGAGAACCTCATACAAGAAACATGTTTTATTTCAGCGTTTTTGTTAAATCTTGTACGATGGTCCGACACTCTTAGAATGCGAGTTCAATTTGCACTTGGACTGATTTCAGGAGCTCAATTTTTTTTATACGTAACACGAGGTGAGCGAAGGCCTTCTCCCGATCGTAACCAAACTAGCTGCTATTACTGAGAATTTCCTGATAGGAAAGTCTATTGACAATTTGTTCAATTCGAAAATCAAAACATCCCCCCTATACTTCATAATCGTGCGGCTTCATAGAAGCTTCAATGAGCGCCAATTTAAGCCAAAGGACCAATGAACCAGAAGGTTGAAATAACAACGTCCCTAATTCCACGAGATAAATAGCTTTATACAGTACTGTTTACCATTATATATGTATAAAATATCCTGTACGGCTCAAAAACAATGTTTTAAGAACCTCTGTGGCGTGGTTGCCATATCACGGGTTCGATTCGTGCTCAGTCCAAATATTTGTATACATAAACATGTTTCGATCTACTTGCTTGGTCTCGGAGTTTTTATGGATAATTTGTAGCTAGGTATTTCAGTTTGTAAAAAAAATATCACGATTTGTAAAAATGTATTTAAATGTTTATCCCCAGTCTAGAACCCGTATTACAAGCTCTGATTATGAAGTTCGTGTCTAGATAGTACTGACTATTACTCTCCGAGAATATTATTTGTATATTAATTCTTCTATCTTCATTTTTAAATTAATATTAATAAAAATAATTTTTAAAAAACTAAATTATTAAAAAATATTATTATTAATACCTAGTCATAACTCTGTTTTATATAAAATTATTAATATTATTATTTATAATGTTATATAACAGTCGGTTTTCAACCTTATACTATCCGCTCCCAAAAAAAAGGGAGGACTTTCAGCTTTGTACACTTAGATACCTAATTAAGGGCAAATATATATGTTCTTGGTAAGCAGCTATTTTTCTTTTGTCTGATAAATGAGCGCCTAGTAATGATTTGTGCGTTGTGAGCTTCGTAAATCGTGTGTTCCGAACTTACAACCCAAAATGAATTGTTGCACGTCGACTGAATAAGTGTTTTTGTATTATGAATTTTACCGATTTTGGGTGAAAAATCACTGCTCTATTTTAATCGAGACTTTATTAACTTTAATTAATTTAATGACGTACATGCATTTAAGTTTAGATTTTCCTATGGTTAAATTGACATGTATCCCTTTAATAACTTGGTAGGCCTAATCTTTAATTAACTCTTAAAGAGTCTACGAATATAGAAGTAACGGAGTTTTGTTAGAATTTTTTTTTCAATAAAGGACATTGCCCATTTCAGTATGAAAGTCAGTTTCACACTGTTTTATGCTGCGTCAAATATGTATAAACTGCATTATTAAGCCTGCACTGAGTATTATCTGAAATATAAACGTATATTGTAACATAACTTGGGGTTATTGAGAAATGAAATGAAAAATATTAGGTTAAAAAATAACAACGATAACAGCAACGAGAAAATATTGTGACACTGACGTTGGAGTTTTTTTTTAATAATGTTTGTGGCATCATGTTTGTGACAGGGATACCATGTATAAATTAGGGCAAAACTAACACTGTAGTATACATTCACTACATAAACTACATACACGAAATAATAAGATTACTAAACTGCAATATATTTTAATGTGACGTTACGAATTATTATCACGTATATTATTATTTAAACATTTTATTTTAAAACGATGTATATTTGAATTCCACCATTGACAACATTTCTCTTAAAATGGAAACGGTCATTGATTCAAGTTTTAGTCCTTGTAAGATTTATTTTCAAACCCCAAGTTAAATAGAAGAGATTTAGGGTCAAAAAGTCACATTAAAATCTTTTTTTTTTAACATTTAAAATAATGACGCCAACGTCTAAAAGTGAAACCTTGAATGGGCATCCTCCTTTATCTACATATTGCTCCTGCTGCATGTAGTTTAACTTGGTTCCAAAGTTGGATACAGCTCGGACTACAATTGATCCTGAGACGTCGTAGAAGCAATGATTGTGAACTATATGTATTAAAAACTTCCTCACCAAATTTATAAATAGGTCACCAAGTACTTATGAAAACAAACTTAATCTTTATTTAATTAGGAGAAAATCTTATCTCTCATAAAAATAAAGTTCATTTTTAAAAAGTTCTTAATGAATAATACCAGTGGGCAATTTCCTTGAACCTTTGAATGTAATTCGTTTTATATATTTAAAAATAGCATTAGGGATCTTTAAATTGTAATAGACCAAGATCTCAGGGCCACCAGACCTTATGTATTTTCTGAATAACAAAATGTGTCGTTTTAAGCAGTGTTAGTAGAGAATCTGAAGGTCAACTGACAACCTACATTGGCTGATGGTCTTGGGATAAAAATCCTGTAGATCTATTTATATGCGCTCGTGAAAACTCTCACGGCGATATTTTAATTTTGTCTGGGAGATTTCCCCCAGGATTTGTCTGGCTGCTTATATTACATTTAAAATATTTTCTAAACATCAAATAAAAATATCAAGACTCAGACTAAGTAAACTTACGTTATTTTTTCGAACTTTAAAGTTATTTACCTGACGGGTAAATAACCGCCCACGGAAACTGTCTGGCAATATTGAGTTTTGATTGATTGATTGACCTTTTAATGATATTGTGTATTATGTATAAAAATTATTCTTCAGAATTTAAGAACAGTGACCAATGATTTTATGTAACCTTAGCACCTAGTACCTGAAAATTGGCCGCCGGCCCAAGTTAGCACATATAGCATACCTTCAGAGTTTCTACTAATACTACTCAATACACACATCTGGCGGCCCTGGGATCTTTGTCTATAATTTCCTATTTCAAATGTCAGAATTGTTTTTCTCTGTAACACTAGCGATGGAACAGTTTTCAACAATAGATAGATAGATAGATACTCTTTATTACACACCAAAAAAGTATTATACAATCTAGAAAAATAATATAAAGTAACAGTACAATGGGCGGTCTTATCGCCGTCTGCGATCTCTTAGGATGAACTATACTGTATGGAAATATGTAACTCGCGGTGCACAACAATTAAATATAATAAGAAAAATTTACAGTTTATAAATAACAGTCTATTTAAGTCTTCTAATTTTTTATTATTATCTAAATAATAGGCAGTCATTAACGAAATCATGCAATCAAATTACACGAACTATAAAACTTGTAGCTTAAAGTAATTACATTACATTTGACCGGTAGGTAGGTTTAAATAAAAGATGGTGTAACGAATATCAATTTAAAAAATATCCAATTCAAATATAAACAATTGATATCGGTCGCAAAATAAAAAAGAAAAAAGATTTTTTTTTATATTGTTGCCTTTTTTGTCCACATGTTTACTTGCTATAGTGAGATTGGGGATTAAGTTTCCGGTTTGGGTAAATAGTCATTGAGTGTCTGAAAACATTTCTAGTAGACAATATGCTTGCTCCACTTAGAAAGATGCTAATAACTATTTTGCACACAAAATAATATAGCAAAAAACCGAAAAGTTACATCAATTCAATATATCATTTGATCACTTTCATGCCTGTTTTGTAAACTGTTCCATTTCTCGAGCGGGTAAGCATATACTCCATCAGCCAATGTGGGCTGTCACACATCAAAAGTCATCTAGAATGTTATGGAGAATTCTTAGGTACACAGGTTGCTTCCCTTGGTACCTTTAAAGTACCAGAGATGAACTCTAACTGAGGGCACCGGCGCCGGCGTGAGGATACAAACATACAAACAACGGACACAAAGAACACCCAGACTCGGGTAGGAATCGAACCCACGACCTATGGCATAGCAATTAGGGTCACTAACCACTAGGCTAATAGGCCAGTCTAAACAATTGTTTGCTGAATTCTACATATATCAACAAAAATTACAAGACTGAAAACATTCTCGTTTCTCTCCTTCTGATAAAGTTTCAAATAACTTAAAAGCACTAGAGTTGCTTTTTTTTTAAAGATAAGCATAAGAAAGTAGACTAAAATACCTCTATAGTTTTAGTATCTTGACTAGACTATTTTTATATCAGTTTCCTGAGATGTCTAACATTGAGCATCAGAAGACGATCTATCTTAGGAATTGTTATTTCGTCAAACTTTCTCCAGTAAATACCATACAATAAATATTAGTAAACTAACATATGTGTGTCATATTATTGGATAAGTTCGATGTTGCTACAAATAATCTTTTGGGGATGCTGTGATGCTTTATCAGTTGGTCAGCGTGTTTGAAGACTGTTCAATAATACTCGTTGAAAAGTTGTTGTTGTTATATTTATAAGAAGGTTACAAATTTGGTTATACAGTTACAAAGTCGAGAGAGTTAAGGCAAGAACACTAGCGTTAGATACTGCGTTAAGCGGACAACAGTGCCACGGTAATATTATCTATCCAGTATTGTAAATCGGCGCTGTACTTCACATAATTACCTACAGCCGCGTGGTATGAAAGCACGCGAAAGGGCTGCCCACCTACAGCTTTTTAATTTCATCTACCTACTTGAGTTTCTTGTTAGCTTTGTGATTAAAATGAAATAAAATAATTGTATAACATAATGATTTAATAAAAAAACACCCTTATTTTAAGATTTGTGCTTCGACTGAGACGTACGAAAAGATTTGTTGTTAAATTTAATAGTAAGTATAAATAATACATTGCCATATTAAGTAAGTACTGGTACCTTATTTCAATCAAATACACAAATCGCAAGCTTACTGCTTACAAGAGCAATTCGCGACTGGTTGTATACAGAACTTGAGACGCGTAGGTACGAGTGTGACTCACTTTCTGACCGTTTGTATGAAGATAGAATACTGTATAGATAATATTACCGTGACAGTGCTCTGCCACGCCCACGCATGCATACATATTAGTAACTGCTTAATTAGCACTACTGTGTGAATACAAATCTAAACAATGCTATGAATTATAATATAATTCTGGAACATATTATACAACGCTTTCTAGACTTACACTAAACGCGACTTGTACTATGTGTTCTGGCAACACGAATACTTAGTTTTTTTTTGTGAATACATAGATATTATAAACAGAAAACCCCAGACCTACGCAAATAGACATATTAAAGAAAATCATATTTAAACTGAACTGGAATAAAACATGCAACATTGCAGTCGAATGCATTACCACCGTGCCACATATGCCATCAAGGAATATAAGATTTTTATCCTTCACTGCGATGTTGTTTACTTTTAACCACTACTTATGGGTTTATATAAAAACGCTTAATGCCATTAACATCAACTCACTTTCGACATACCCACACGTCCTATTATATTCAGTAAGCAAACATTTATGTCACTCATAATGTCTAATGCCTGTCATCCTTTATGTAAAAAAGCAAAAAGCCTACGTCACTGTAAGTGAAGCCTGATGTTTCGATTTAATCTATAATCAATTGGAGATTTTTTTAACTTTTTTTTTATGGAATAGGGGGCAAACGAGCAGACGGGTCACCTGATGGTAAGTGACTACCGCCGCCCATGGGCGTCACAAATGCGTTGCCGGCCTTTAAGGTGGGAGTAGGGGAATGGGGAGGAAGAGGGGGAGAGGGGGACAGGGAAGGGTTAGGGCCTCCGGTAACCTCACTCAATCGGCGAAATACAATACAAGCATTGCTTAACTGCCGGTTTTCTGTGAGGCCGTGGTATCATTCCGGTCGAGCCGGCCTATACATACTGAAGCATGGCTCTCCCACTGTTAACTTTTTCGATAATTTTCTTTACAACTTAATAATAACTTTACACATCCCACACACGGCCATCTGATCCCAAACTAGGCAGAGCCTGTACTATGGTAACCACTGCTGATAAACATACTTATATATTTCTAAATACATACATATTATATTATAGACAAGTTAAACCCAGATATAGAACAAAATGACCATGTTTATCACACAATTATTTGTTGTGGGTGGGAATGAAACCCACGACCATTGGCTCAGTAGTCAGGATCACTAGCCACTAGACCAACAAGCCAGTCAATATATTTTAGGTAGACACGACCTTCAAACTTTCAAAGAAAAGAGCGTACTCAAATCTCAAAGGCCGGCAACGCACTTATGACTCTTGAGTTGCAAGTGTCCATGGGCGACGGTAGTCACTTACCATCAAGTGACCCGTCTGCTCGTTTGCCCCTTATAACAAAAAAAATATATAAAAGGTGACCCCATGTGGACTTAAAGCCTTGAGAACATGTTTTTATTTCACTTTCTATTACAACACGGTTACCTGCACTACACGGCCAAAATAAATCCGTTAAAATATTCAAAAAAATATATACTTATTAACGTGGTAAAATATTTCTTAATTTTTCCAACATATTAAGAGTCCGAATCAGAAAAGATTTAATCATATGCTTCGCCACTTCATACGTCATGCTTTTATTAAATCATGATTCTTTATTTTAGGGTTGATGTTTTCCTAGATAAAGAAAAAAAAACGTTAGAAATGTTGCATTCATTTTTCAAGAGCATCAAAGAATACATTTTAACTGACGTGAGGATTCTTTTTTAGAGTAAAAAACATTGCTACACAATACCGCCATTGTTCTCCTAGCTAGAGCATCCATATAACTGAATTTTTAAATTATAAATTTCTCTTGTCACCGGATAAAATAACAATGAAACATAATTCCTTGCACCCACAAAGCATTTCATACTTGGTGCTTGAGTGGATCTTTGAGATATGATCATCGACAGGTATATATCAGTTAGGCGCTTTATGATATCTGAAACAGTACTTTAACAGTAAATTGATTAAATCTAAATATCACATAAGGATTTCAACGCTTTTGTTACATTTAAAACTGCTTCTAAAATTAATTTGGGCAGTATTTTTAGAAACATTGATTTCTGTAAACCAGTTTTTATTTTAGGGTAATACTAACAGGAATACACGCGACAGTTCAGGTCTGTGCATGTGGGGTACTGTACCAGTAGAACTGCAGGAGAATGAAGAATCTTCCACTTCTTACGGACTCGACGACTACCACCTCAGTAAGAAACATGTCTACAAAAAAAATAATAACTATATTAAAAAATGCCTTACATCATTTTGGAAAAGGGCTGATACTCTTACACTGCTGAACTGATATTAACCAAACATAGCTAAGAACCACCGCAAAAAAAAACCGCATCGAAATTGGTCCATCCGTTTGAGAGCTACGATGCCACAGACAGACAAACACACACAGACATCGATTTCAAACTTATAACACCCCGTCGTTTTTGTGTCGGGGGTTAAAAAATAAACACCTACAAAGTTTTATTCGCTGAATCATCAGAATAATACTTTACAAATATCTTTATTATTTATGTATTTGTATGAATGTATATGTATGTCAATGTAGTACATATTTGTTGACATATGTAACACATTCTTAAATATACTATGATTTTTTAATTAAGCGGCTGCAGCATGATGGCTAAGATATTGGACTTGCGATCAATTGGATGCAGGGCCGAACCCCACCTAGTGCACTACTGACGTGAACCCACTCCTAACACTAGCATTAAGCTTAACTGGAGGGATTAACAAGAATACTTGTAATTTGTTGAGTAAATCAGAAATTGGGTAACTGTTTTTTTTTTATATTATAGGGGGCAAACTGATGGTAAGTAACTACCTTCGCCCATGGACACCTGCAACTCAAGAGTCACAAGTGCGTTGCCGGGCTTTGAGATGGGAGTACGCTCTTTTCTTGAAGGCTTGAAGGTCGTATCGGTCCGGAAATACCGCAGGCGACAATTTGATCCAGAGATTGGTTGTGCGAGGCAAAAAAATTCTGGAGAACCGCACAGTGGTGGATTGCCAATTATTCTATTACTGTTGAATCTGTTTACGCAAAACATCTAATGTCACACAGTTTTATGCAATAAAAAATATGTCTCTGTCTATGGGACTTACTTATGTAATGTATTTGTAAAAAGTATAAATAAATAAATGAAATAAACAAAAACTTAACCTTTTAAACGAACACCAGCGCAAACCAGATAAAATACTTAAAGGCACTCAATTTACGGCAAAATTCTTAAAAAAAATACATCTACTGGTGTTTGAAAAAGGACAATAGATGTATGAAATGATAGAAGTATTGATTGAAATTGCATCGGTTTTTAATAACAACAGTTCTATAATTCCATCACTAAAGAAACATAAATATAAGCACATCTATAAAACTCAGTGTAACTTACCAGTGAGTCAGACAATTTATTTTTTAAGGCATACTGGTAACGTGGGTCACACATTACTAGTATTCTTGTTAACCCCTTATATGTATGTAAAACAATTGATAACAATTGATTAACTGTTTTCTATAGCGGCTTTTAAACAACTCGATAAATTGTGCTATTATTACAGTTTTAAAATTAATTCCTTAAAATTATATTCATTTACTTCATTTTATATTCCCGTATCTATTTCTTCTTAAACTTTTCAATACGATTACATAATGTTGCGTAGAGTGTTCTCAAGTTCCATTTACTTAATCGATTTTAGTGCACATTTAAGATCGATAGGGCATTTCGATTTAGATTTAACGTATGCTATAAGTCTATAAGTCCTGCTATAGATCACGTTTATGATTATTTATACGATAGAGCGTAATATTACCTACATACCATCACTTTATAATCTGCTTACCTAACTTAAGTTGTTTGATTGGCTTGAATATCGAAACCTCATTACAATAAACTCATACAAAATTTTAGTAATTTTTTTTTTATGGTATAGGGGGCAAAACGAGCAGACGGGTCACCTGATGGTAAATAACTACCGCCGCACATGGGCACCTGCAACTCAAAAGGCACAAGTGCGTTGGCGGCTTTTAAGGTAGGAGTAGGAAAAGATGAAAGAGGCGGAGAGGGGGAGGAGAGGGGGGAAGGACACGTTAGGGCCTCCGGCAACCTCACTGCAGGCACCACATACAGTGCAGGCATTGCTTCACTACATATTTTCTGTGAAGCCGTGGTATCACTCCGGTCGAGCCGGCCCATACGTACCGAAGCATGGCTCTCCCACGATTAGACATTAGCATTAGTTTTTTATTCCAAACGTATATATCACACTTCTGATATAATAGTGTAGCAACTCCAAAAGTTAAATTGTTTGGATTAAACAATAATGTTCACGTTATTTTATATATTTGGAAATTCATGCAATTTTGGCAGTTAGCCATCTATTGACGAATTAGTGAAATTACGGTCATTACTCTTTTTGAGAGTGTAAAATAAGTAATAGCGATATTTTAATTAAGAAAACGCATCACTGGAATTTTTCAAGTTATTACTATATTTCGGAGATGCGATATGTAGATATTGTTTACCTATTATAAACATGATCAGCATTTTCATTACAAAAAACATAAAACATCCTCTGCTATAACTGTACACATACATTTCCTAAAGGGTCTTTTGCTTTTTGTCGCTTTTTTATAAAAAATCTTATAAAACACACAACAGGTAAAATAACTAGCTTGTCCTTAATAAACAACTTCAGTCATTACAAACTATGAGAGCAAGGCTACATAATAAATGTAACGAATCCACATTTCTTTGTTCTTGTTCCATGAACGTGTCAGATTAAGATTGTTTCCTTAATGTCGCATGACATTGTCGGTGAGACAACGCGAACTACTTAATTGCATGAAATTCCCCAGAGAGTCTGGTATTTTCTCAACACCTTGTGTTAGCTGCTTGGGGAGTATTTTCGAGTAATAGTACTTGATAGTTTCATTGTACCTTCTTCTAAATTGTTACAAGTTTGTTATTTATTTATTTATTTATTTGGCTCACCAACAATTGAATACACTAATACAATGATATGAGATACATCCAATAGACTTATAACTAGTGTAACAATTTCTTACAGGTGAGCACATCATGCACTACTTATTTGTTGAAATATATGAAATTACATTAGAGATCTTAATTAGACAGCGAACATAATGATGTTTTTTATATTAAAAATAGATTTGCAAAGTTAGAATTGCAGTAGGCCCAAACGCGGATGCTATTACAATATTTTGTACATAGTACTTCTGAACTTACTTAGCGGGTCAGAGTGCACATCGACGAGATCACTGCAGCTGTTTAACAATTTACAGAGGCGAGGGATAGGAGAATTAGCACCAAGGACAGTTCTGCGAAGAGGAGGATGTAAGGGAGTTATGGGAGCTCTTGGATATTTCGTGGGCACACGGATTTTTATCCTGCTCAATAATTGGGGACAGTCATCCATTGATACACTATGTTAAATAAATACATTTTATTATATCACTGTTTTGCTATTAGTACACTTTACGCGAATTCAAGAAATAAATTAAATGAAGTCAAATCAAAAATCATATAATTATGTATTTATACGGTAATTAACGCGATCACGAAAAGGTATTACATACCTCTGAATTGCCTGACGTTTCGACCAGGTTGCACTGGCCGTGGTCACAGGCTGACTGAAAGTTAGCAAATCAAAAATAATCAAATGCTGGGTTTTACATCCTACTAATATTATAAACGTGAACGTTTGTGAGGATGTATGGATGTATCATTTTTTGCTCTTTCACGCAAAAACTACTGAATCGATTGCGATGAAACTTGGTATGTAGATAGCTAGACGCCTGGATTAACACATAGTCTACTTTTTATCCCTAAATTCCCACGGCATCGCGAGTTACGCGATTAAAACCGCGGGGCGCTGCTAGTTCGTCATAAATCCTCTTTTAAACAAAAGTATTATGCTTGTATAGATTTTAGCAAGTGATTAAAATATGTATATATTTACAATGAAAAAGTAAGTAACAATAAAATATGTGTATAAATAAGAAGAATATGCAATTACCTATTGTGCGTGTGCGTTTGCGTGTCTGTGGGGGTGCGTGTAAGTATAAATATAAGTGATGGAAGTTGCACAAGTCAGTATTAAAAAAATAAATAAATAATAATAAATAATATGAAAAAACCTTAAGAAGAACATTATTACGACAGCAAGTCATCGTGTACTTAAGGTTGAGGTTGAAGTGTTTTACGAATTCAATGTCACCTGTATATCGTCCAATGTATATTGAAACATTGTCAACTAAAACACAGTAAGAATAAGATAATTAATTCTATGAAATAATATACACAAATGAAAAAGAAAATGTACAAATAATAATGCATATGCCTACTTCATATAATATAGCAGCACTCTCTTGGATTCTAAAGTAGTCAATCTTTCCATAAAGTACATATATTTTAAATATACATGAGTATTACCGTACAGCTTTAGTAATAAGTATTACTCAGTTTCATTCATTCACTACATACTATTCAGATTCATAATATTAAATTTTCTTCAAAAGCAAATACAACATATAAGGGAACTGCGGTAAAACCGCATCTCGCATAGCTGTAATACACTCATGAGCAATGAATCCGGGTCACGTAAAGATATGAATCCTAGGCACATAAAAATACTTACCTGAAAATCTTGGCAACTAAGAATGGCTTAGTGAAATAAATTGTTTAATAGACAATTAAATACTCTGCATAAGGAACATATATATTGATTCATATGATAACATAACTTTTGACCAATCTTCAACACTCCAATTAAAGTAGTTCCAAGCATATCTTAGTCTCAAAATACGATGTCCACACTCCAATTTATGGCCGTTTACAAGTTTAATTGGTTAGATATTAGCTTTAGCAAGTTGTCGTCTTACAGTCCATGTACTTGCGTTATTTCCTCCGAGGCATCGAAACTGATTAGTAAGTTCAGTTCCTGTGAGAAACCGATTTCAAAGCATTGTATTGACAAAGTATCAATCTTCTACACAATTTATTTTACTAAGTTAACATCATTAGTTTTAGAAATTTTCAGTTATCTTTATATGACCCCCGGATTCATTGCTCTCGAGTGTGGTTGCATGCTCCAGTTACTTGTGACGATTTACAGACACGAATGAAAAATGTCGAGTACAAAACAAAATCATAAAACCAATTCATAACACAACTTACACATTTAAAGTATAATGGATGGCTTTTACTTCTTTTCAATGCTTGAAGTTATTGTGTTGGTGTCTTTGTTTAGAAAGTGTAATAAGAGCTAGTCAAACAAAATCAAGACGATAACAATTTGGTGATAATGTATTGTCATTAACGAAGTAATGAGCTTGGTATAGGAATTTCTGAATATTGTGTAAGTATAAATAATTATTGTATCTAAAAAAAATTAACTTAAAAAGTCAAAATGTGTTTTTGTAAAGAAATCGTATGAAACTTTGTAATCACGGTATTTTGCTTGAAAAAGGAACGAGTGTCGTTTTCCAAACTTTGTTTAAATTTGACTATTTCCACTTCAGTAAAATTCTCGTTTCGTGAAACACATTTCATGTAATTTTTAACTTTTGGTTCTAACAATTTTTTTATAATAATTTAGAATGGCACATACAGCTTTAAATCTGATTGCAATCTTCCGGCTGCTTAGATTTGATTTGTCTAGTAGGTACGTTTAATGGCAAATCAATAAAGCTGAGATTTGTTTACAACTTACTATCTCTTGCCCGCGGCTTTGCTCGAGTAAAAGGTATTTTTCTGTCCCTTGGGAAGAGCATTTTTTGTTTTATCGGTTAAGGCCAACCAAAAAGCGTAACAAACAAAGAAACTCACTTTCGCATTATAATATTAAGTGAGGATAATGAGGACTAATGTACGAACAAAAAACTTTTCACAAAATATCACATCGCAAACTCTTTTTCAAAAATTTTCATTTGGTAAAAAAACATTTGTCAATTAATTAATTAGTCAGTTCGTTTTTGGCACTTCGCCGGCGCCTGGCGGCCTGCCGCGGCACGCTCGCTTCGCTCACTCGGCTCGCGCTGTTGGGGTAGCAGTTCTAACCTAACCTACTTTTCTGGCAGTAGTTCATTTTGAACCAAGTGAATAAAATGGGAAACAAAATTTTTGCTAAATGTTCATTTGGTAAATGAAACTAGGGCGATAGGTTTTTTCGTAAGTAAAATTTAACAAAAAATATTTTTCCCAGAGGGTAGTACACCGAGTATATCATACTACAGATATTAGTATTTTCGTTATTGTTAGAAGATTGTCGCTTGGTGTCGGAAAGACATTATTCTTGTTCTTCCACAGTGATGACCTCGACGTGATTGAAAGCAGTAGATTCCTTGGTATCAAAAGAGTTTATTTGCTTTTAAAGTTATCTTAACCCGTAGTCAAATCTTAGTTATTACCTCTTTGGAAGTCGTAATTAATTCACAAAAACCTATTTTGATTTGTGGTTTTGTAGCTGTCGAGACTTGTATGGATGTTAGATACATATAATACACCGGGACTTATTCGCATTAGTATCTTCTATACAATTTGATCGAAACATCTACCAAACAATCTTATCGTGCATGATTGTAGCGATTAAGTCCCGATTTTTATCGAATAGGTATATTTCGATTACACAGTTAAACATATAAAAGTTATCTTGATTGAATGATGGAAAATCAATCAAGTGGATTTGTTTTCTTTGAACCTTGCTCTTAAATCATTGTTCAAATGGATTTATCCAGTCGAATATAATCTTCTATAGAACAGTTTGTTAACTGATTTCATTGATACAGAAATAATCTCATTTGTTAGATTTAGCTAGCTAGGACATTTCATGCCTATAAATTGATAGTTTCAATAGTTATATAAGTAGATTTTATAGTATAGTTATATAAGAAGAAGAAGGAGGGAAGAAATATTAATCTAAGCAAGAAATATTAGGGAAGAATAATTTAGTTCTAAAATATTAATAATATATGTGATAGAAAAAAACTAACTTAATGTGTTTAGTCCTATTTATTATATGTATTTACAATAGTTATACTGGTAAATTAGTCTACGGTCGACAAAAAGATTACGCAGTACTTTTAACTTTCTTTGGTTTTCTTTTAAATAAAGTGTATGATCTCAATATAAATTAACAAAGAGAACTCAAATAATTTTACAATTGAATTAAATAACTACTAATCTTGTGTGTGTGAAAAAAAAATTGTGGTAATAAAAATTTATCGAGTTTTTTAGTTTCTTTTCTCATTGACTTTACCTATTGTGTTCTGTATCATGCAGTATGATGTAAATATACACTAAACATTTTTAAAAGTTCCTAAACGTTAGGTACTCATAGAAACAACTCATGGAAATAAATACAAATTTTAATACTCATTTTTTTTTAAACTGTGTGTTAGGTCGTAACAAAATCAACCCTGTAACCACAGAGACAAAGACGTCACTGATGAGCTAAGAAGGGATCTGCAACATTGGTAGCGGGTCCAACTAAACTGTTGTTACTACCCTTCAACCAATTTCGCTTTTGGGTAAGGCAACCGACTAGTGAAGCGCACCACAGTCGTTGGATTGACATATCTGACTGCAGGCACTCCAAACTGCTGTTGACAGGAGTCTCACCACGTTTAACTTGTAGACTGCTCAGTCTCAAACGACTAGACTTCCGAATAGCTGTAGAAACCATTACGGGACATTTGGCCCCCCTATGCCGAGGATATCTCAAGGCAGAGGAAACGGCCGCCCACGTTATCCTGGAGTGCGAGGGAGTGGCCACACAACGGGCAAGATTCCTTGTGGATACGATGTCGAGCGCCCCACAACCGTTGTACGGTTGATTATATTAGTGATTGTTTTCTAAAATAGTTTAATAAATGTCATCATTCGTGAGCATACTAAAGATAAGGTGACGTGACAGGTACTGTTCTGTATCTTTAATCTAATAATATGGCACGTTTGCCACTTACAAGAGAGTCAAAACTCAAGGAATACCTGGTGGTTTTCGTTGATGCAGAATCATAAAAGAAAGAAGTAGAAAAGAACACAATCCAAGAAAAAAAATCATCAATCATCATTATATATGGACACTGGCGGATACAAGAGAATCGGACGACCAAAGAAAAGAAGGAATGACTGTATGAAAGAAGATATGGCTCATTTTCTTGCTTACTCTATGTAAGCTGTGAAATTACGAATGATAGAGTAGAATCGATGAAGAATATATTGCACCGACCCCAAATAAAATTAGGGATATTCTCGTAGGTAGGCAGTCGATGATGATGATGATTCCAACCAAAATAATTTTGCATTGTGGCATGGGCTGAGTTTAGTCATAGATAGAACCTACGACTAAACTCGTTATACAGTTGTGTAAACAGCCAACAGAGCTGCCTTACAAGTTACGTGAGTACTCATTTGGCTCATCCACGCATAAACTTTAGGATGAATGGATCGCTCGATACGCCTGAGTCGGTTTAACGGTTCCATCAGCGTTCTTACGTACACCAGACTAACTGTACACTCCTGTGGTGAGGATTACCTACTTATCGCCAGAACTCGTAAATTATTAGAGTGAGTTGCATGTACAACCAAGCATGCCGGAATATTGAACACAACATTTTTACTAGTGTAGCTACGCTGAAAAGGCGCTTAGGTAATTTGTATTTTGAAAACTAGCGTATTTACGACCATTGATAGTTCAGTGTACACTGAACTTTCAATGGTCCTAGACATATTGCTGTGTATTGTTATTAATTTTATTATAATTTTTCTCATTATTAGCGAAACTTACAACTGACTAACTGGGCTTCTCCTATTAATGGTCTCCTGTACTCGCATTACTAGCTGTAAGTTTTCCGTAAATGTAAAATAAAATGAAATAAACTTTTTACGCTATTGTTTAAGATATTCTTTTTTTATGTTATAGGGGCAAACGAGCAGACGGGTCACCTGATGGTAAGCGACTACCGTCGACCATGGATACCTGATATTCCAAAGGCCTATTGTCTAACTTTAGAAGAGCATGCAATATTTGCGGCCCTAGTGATAAAAAATAAAGTGAGCATTGTGTTTCCTTTTCATACAGGTCATAGAAAAAGCATTTTATCTCGATTTCAATAGCGATATTTACCATGCGGCTCAAAATTTAAATACATAATAAAAAATGTTTGGTGTTCTAGGAATGTTACATGCATACAACATATTCCAGTTGCGAGCAAAAGCTGTACTGTTTGTGTTTATTAAACAATATGTTATAATGTTTAATATATATATAACATAATTTTTAGAACAGTATTGGAAAATATTTTATGTATTTAAACTGCAGGATCGAAACTTTCAATTCAAAACAGCTTTTTTAATTATATGATGAGTTAATAAAAACTAAATCAGTGCGTCTGCAGTGGAGACTATATAAAAACAAGCGGCAGAATTAAAGCCATCTTCTCTTTGGAATATGGACAGAATCATGGTTACATGGAAATTTAGAGATCTGAGCAGTTCACAACATGTGAGGTGAATAGTCCTTGCGATAGATTCTGCAAAATAAATATAATGTTAACACATGTGGCGACTTCCACATACAGCAAAAACATACTCCAACATCATCTAGCAAAGAAGAGCTGAACTACGAAGTAACTACTAATCCTGCATCGCGCTATGAGAGTTCTCGCGCCGATTAATATATATACAACTTCCTAACATCAATCGTAGGGCCGCGGCCCGCCAGGGATGATCACCTAGCCTGGTCGGATGATCCTCTCTTTGTGTTGGAGGGACATAACACCCGTTCCTCCACATACATTTAACTCATTTTTTTCAGTGTTCATATATTGAAACCTAAATTAAAACGAGTTTAGAATATGAAAAAGGGAAATAAAACGTGCTTAAAACTAGTCAATAAATGTTTTTATGCCTTTTCGCTCAGTCATGTGTATACTTATGTGCGTCATAAAACAGCCATTAAATGGTAGTCTCCTACCATAAATGCACCATAAATCGTAAGGCTAGGATAGTATTTTTACATCTAACGACACGACATTTTTATCTACACTAATATTGTAAAGCTTAGTAATATTATAATGGTTATGCATAACTTTATATCCTACATTTCTAGGCCACTTGAAAACTTGAGTAAACCAATACTTGATCATTTCCTAATTATTGATGTAAATAACTATTACAGGCGATATTTGTTGTTTAAAAATAATATTTTCATAAGTATGACAGTACAGAGGTGGTATTCACCTTTGCAGAGATTTCAACTAAAGCTCGTAAAGGAATAAGCAACGTAGATATTACAAAAAATCAACTATAGAAAAAAAATCCAATATCCAAGGTTCCAATATGTGTAGGTACAGGTGTGTGTACACTATCTGATTACCCAAATACTTGACTTCAAGCCGTCATTGTAGTTAAAGACAACTATCACGATCTGAGGCACCTGAGGTGGTAATCAATCCTGTGTAAATATTTGCGATGGTCTTAGTATTTCTCTATCTAATATGTATGTATTTACAAAAAGGGACTTAACCAGCGTTTCACCCGCGTAGGTAAATCCCGATGCCGTGAGAATATCGGGATAAAAAGTAGCCTATGTTGACATATAGGCTACTTTTTATTTCCAGGTCTTCAGCTATCTACATACTGTTTCATCGCAATCGGTTCAATAGTTTTTGCGTGAAAGAGGAACAAACATCCATATATCCCCTCAAAGTTTCACGTTTATTTACTTTAGGTCTTAACAGCGCTTTGTAATATATCCTTGGATATAATAATAATTACAAATAAAACGTTCCAAGATATCGTAAGTTATTTTGATAATATATTTAAAATCTCATCGACTGTCATTTCGTGTAAAGAAGCTTCTACACAACGACTGAGATTTAGAAAATGCATCAGTAATTACATTACCAGTGAGATTCAACAGCTAGATTTAAAAGTCTATGCTTAAAGTTTAAAACGAATCTGAAATTAGTACACATATAGCAAGTTTGCCTTTTTAAATGTGATTTGTGAATAGTGTTTACCTTATAAAGTGTTTTTCTTTATTTCCTCGCAATAGTAAGTGCGATCAATCACCAACGTGTCGCGATCAGAAATTCTTTTTTAATAATTATTGTATTTTTTATTACGTTAGGCACCCTCTGTTCTTATTTACTCAGCCTGCTATTGATATGATTGATTACTGCTATTATAAATATATTGATATTATCAGCCCGTTGAAAAGTATTGCTGTAGTTTTATCCGTAGCAGGAAAAATAAAAATCACAAAGCTGTTAAGAGGGCCCGTGGAGTTTACAAAGAAGTTTCAAACAAAATGGTCAAAATATTGGCCATGTTTTGGCCTGCCTGTCACTCAGGATGATGATTGGAGTTCTGATGATATGATCCAAACAATCTGTTCAGGCATTTAGAAGTTATGATAGAATAAAGAAACTCACATACCTACATGAACCCTGAAAATATTACGCACCTTTGGAATGTATTAATCTATTTTTGATAGAATTGGTTTACAGAGGTAAGGATTACTCTGGTAAAAAGTGGTGAGAAAAATTAATTCTTAAGCCATAATTGAAATAGATATAATATTGTGTAACGCAATTGTGTTAAACGCGAAGTTTTGGGAAATACCTTATTTTTTTTAGAATAGCCAGTGCAGACCAAGTGACTAAAAAGGAAAAAAAATATCCGAACGAAACGCCAATGCAATATTTACACAAAGTAACAGTACACGCCTACGAACGTAATAAAGAGCTTTTACAAAAACCATCAAAAATATACCTTCTTGCTCTGTTATAAAGAGTACATTTCAATAGAGTGATTTCAAAGAACATTTTTCAACTTTATCGAAAATATATTTTGAGTCGTAGTCTGTAATAGCTCTTTCAGTTTTTATTTCTTATCTTGAAATTTTGTGAGTCAGTTACACCTGCAGGGTAATGTCCTTGAAATTTATTTCTTGCTGTTCAAACAGCACTCAATTGTGATTTCTAGCACAGAGTGAGGTCAAAGGTTCTTTAACAGTATAATAACAGAGTATAAAATGGTAAGGTAAAAGTTCGGTCCGTCGCCGATACATACGAGTTCGGTTACTGCAAATGATACGTTCTGTTTCGTAGGTGACAAGGAAACAAAAGGAACCTACAACTGGAGCGTTATCCTTGTGGAAAACTAATTTAGTTTTCCGTAAGATAGCCTATTCGGCATGTTTCATTTTCATTTATATAAACAACCTTCCACTAATAACCTTAAATTCGTTTATTTTATTTGATAACGATATGTCTACGATATTGACGTGTAGTCATAAACGTTGTTTGATGTTAAAATTATTACACATTGCCCATTTATGTCTATATTTACATATTTTAATAGAAAACATTTTGTCACAAGTTGTCAACTTAAAAAAATTATTAATTTCGTTCTAATCCGTCCCGTTCCAAAAGTTTACCTCCTGTACACTTTAAGATGAGGGTTCGTTGAACGCCCAGTATCTAAACCGTAGTAAATGTGCTGCGTCAGGCAAATTAAAACAGATCTGAAATTCAGTTCTTCGGCACAATTACCCTGCCAACAGCAATTTTAGAAAGTGATAGTATATAAGAATTTATTTTAATTACCTATAAAACTTTTGATATTTTGACTTGAATTGATACTGTACTGTCAATAATCATATTTTTAAATTAAGGAAGAAATACCAAACTTATCACCACATACACAGGCAGCTTAAGTGTACCTATAGGGCCATACAAAGACCACTGTATAAACAGACCCTTACGTGAAAGAGGACAAATTTAAAAACGCAAGAGTGTCAGATTTGATCCAAGAACTGCTAACTCATTTACCCTCTTTAACCCTTCAAATTTGTAAATTTGTAGATGATTTGCTAAAAGAAAGTAGTACGATCCTTTTATAAGTAACAGCCATAAGCTCATCACACACGGTAACGGCACGGCTCCACCCCAGCAGTTAAGTTGTCATTCAAATCTGAGCTTTAAAACGTGGCCGTATAATACATTTCATAATGTCAATACGCGCTTACTGCACGCTATCGGCTTTTTCATATTGACATTATGAAATATATTATACGACCACGTTTGAACGATCAGATTTGAATGAGAACTACTAGCGATATTCGCGCATTGCACGGACCAGTACAACGAGCGTTCCTATTTTGTATTAAAGACGACTGATGCTGTCAGACAGACGGTGTGGATAGTGTGGTTTTATTACTGACGATATCAAAAATCTGCCTGCATATGTGCGTTATCGAAACACTCCATGTTATCGATTTAACTCTGTAGAGTTTAATATTTTTTTTATATTCGAAGAAGATTCGACGAGAACAAACGAACGAGAAAGAACGAGCATCACAAAATACTAGTACTTGACTGGTGAAACAATTCAATAAATAGGTTTGTAATAAATCCTCAAATACACCTAACGTTTTAATGTCACACTGTTTTTCTTGTGATTAATGTAAAAAAAGCATCAACAAGTAAGTTGCATTGTGTTCGACTAATAAACTTTTTTCAAAACATCGAATAATATTTACCACTTTCTAAAAGCTAAAACCTTGTAAATCCAAAACACCCATTTACAATAAAATATAATTAATTACGCTGACCATTTAAATGTTCCAAAAAGCCTTGCATGACCGTCACATATTTAATAACATTGCTATTATAAAACCTTTTGAACCTTACAAATAAATGACGTACACACTTTGCTGAATGGGTTCTACTTTCTATTGTCGAACAGAACAAAGGTACACTGAAATAATGTCGTATCGTTTATTTTTGACATAACTACTCGGCTAAATACTGATCATTATCCTAATAGGAGATTTTCATTATGCTTTTCTACTTTTGTGTTAGTATTTTAGATAGACCTTTATTTTGTTACTGATTACAGTAATCGTCTTCCTAGCCCTGTTACACAGAAGCATATTGTAGTTTACATATAACATTTAATTCCATTCCAATCCACATTAAATACTCGCAAATGTTTCAGAAAATGTGTAATTATTTTCAAAATGAAAAGTAGCGTTCCCGGATTCAGGGTTCATCCTTTGGTAAAAGTTTACGGCTGTAGCTGCAGAGATTTAAAAAAAATTTAAGTTCAGTTCATCTCATCGCAATCTAAGAAACCAATTTCCGAACTTCAGTACTTCAGCGAAGATACTTCACTACTACTACTACATAATTTTTGCCTTTGTTAATTGTTAAAACATTAAAAAATAATAAGTAGGTAGCTAAATAACCGATTTAAACAATGAAGATGTTCTCAATTCCTAATTCACTTTTTGTTTGAATCTGCATATTAAGTGGTCTTCGACATATGATAATAAATAACCGTGACTATAAATGCTTTCGTTATTCTGTGTACCTTAAAAATTTACAAAGAAATAGAAATAATCTTAAAGTAAATACACTGAAAAATACAAAAACTTATCTTAAAAACAACTGACATCAACCCTAAGGCAATATAAAGTTTTTTGAAGATGGGCGGGGACTAGGATTTTGTTCATAAATTCATATTTTTAAAAGATGTAACAAATTAATCTATAAAATACATAAATATGGGATTGCATACTTATTTTGTAATGCTTGAACTTCACAACGATGTATCTATATGGCCATGCGTTTTAATAAACGACAACATGTTGCCATCTCATAGCCTACGGTATACTCGTATTTGTATACTTGCTTGCTTTTGCCACTTTAGCGATATTAAATCAAATAAACTCATAAGCCAATTATAATTATTTTTGAATACCTAAAATTTTCAGAAATTTACAGAAATAGGAGTCTGTCAGGCTAAGTCAATCGTGAAAAGCCGCAATGTCAATAATAGTAATGAAAATATAAAAAATAGATACAAGTAAAAAATTCAGGAGAAGCTTCTGCTTCTAAAGACCGTCACTCCATTTACAGTGTAGCTGTGGAGCAGGACCAGCATTTAACCAAGCATTTTCATCTGCTAAATAATCATCTACTACCAAAATAAATAATTTTGGTAGTAGAGCAACCGTTAACTCCACATTGTTACATTTATTTAATAAAAATAACATTATCTTTTACTTATTATCCATAAAATATGTAAAGTAATCACTACATATTGTAAAATAAAGTCCCCCGCCGCGTCTGTCTGTCTGTCTGTTCGCGATAAACTGAAAAACTATTGAACGGATTTTCATACGATTTTCACTAAAAGGCAGAGTGCTTCATGAGGAAGGAACAAAATCTTAACAAATTATACACCTAAAGGTGTAAAAAATTAGATTAAGATTTTGTGTAAATTGATTGAAATGTGTTGATGATTGTTGCAGATGTCTCTGCTACCCGTGCGAAGACGGCGGGTTGCTAGTATTTATTAAATTGCAAAAGTTGAAAATACGGGAGACTGATAACTATTATTACTCAAACGAATCCCTTTTATTTGTGCTGAAGAAATTAGATAATATATAAAATTTGTTTTCGTAATTGCAAAAGTTCTCCCAAAAGCTATAAAAACTTCAACTTCCTGTAGAAAAGAAAGTAATTCGAGTATACTTATCCAAGTTTAAGGCTCAGGGTTGTGTTGAAAAATATAATTGCTTGAAAGAGGTGAATTTCTCCCTTTGGGATTTGGAGGCACTCAGAAAAACTTCAACTTCAAATCTCGATGTACATTATTAATTAAAATTGGGAGTATTACAGAAATGAAGGAAAATCTTTTGAAAACAATTTTGCAAATAATTTCCTTGATGTTCTCTGGAGAAGGTTATATCTGCTTCTGATAAATTAACTCCAGAGCCTATAGTCAACTGTGGTCTGTTATTTTAGGCTCGTCTCATTTACTTTTACGTAAAGTTAAGTTTTGTCTCATTTTGAAACGATAGAAAGATAGGAAATAAGTAAAAATATGTTCATTACTTTGAAATTTTTTGTCATTGAAGTTAATTAACTTACCTGTAATGGAGGTATACATGAAAATAAAATAAGAAGCAAAAAAAAATAGAATAAAAGAAGTAAACTGTGGAATTGACCACATCGACAAGTGAATACAGATAGATAGATAGGTAGATAAACTCTTTATTGTACAACAAAGAAAGAAATTAATACAAACTTGTATACATATGTGTAGATTCTTATCGAACTAAAGCCTGAGTACAATTGGCGACCTTATCGCGATTTGCGATTTCTTCCAGATTACTCCAGGCAACGATTGGATTCAGGATTCTTCCAGGCAACCATTGGATGGAAAGAAAAATTATGAACGAGATGAGGAGTTGCAGTGTACAATTGATTGAACACTTTAGATTAGTTTACTTTAGTTTAGTGAATATAGCGCCATTACTCATAGAATGGGTTAGTAAATTAAATATTTTGTTGCCACTGATACTGTGACTTTCCTTACTACCTACATTTGAACAGCCTACAATAACTTTATGCTACAAACTATAACACTAACTGATTTAATGGCTAAGTACCCAGGAGGCCGAGCTTTGGTCGGTAGGTTTTTGTAAAATCTTTTTCCTTTTTTGGAAAATTGCATTCACAGAAAATACAACTATGCAGTTGAACTTAAAATGCAAAACTCTATCTGTATACAAAATTTCATCATAATCGTTGGAGCCGTTTCCTAGATTCAGATTATATATTTACATATATATATATACAAGAATTGCTCGTTTAAAGGTATTAGATAGCTGGATAATAGCCACTATACTGACATTCCTGATACATTCCAAGTGAAAATCTATTACAATGTTACCATAGTAACCTGCAGTAATCCGGTAAAATCCGGATTTAATTAGGCGGTTCGGAGCGGTTACAAGTCACGTAGGGCTGTACTTAACGTATCTGTTATTGTATATGGTTCCAAATTACAAGACTTTTTGCCTAGAAAGGGTAAGTTTAATATCATAAGGGTTATAAAATTATAAAGGTTTTCAAACTTTGTGATAATATTTAGTTGGACTAGCATTAAAGTCATTTAAGATTTAAGTGTCCACATACACGGAATATGTGGACTGTACAAATCTGCTACCATGTTGATATTATATGGTTATGGAAAACGTTGACCAAGAATAAACAAAGAACAAATAAAGTACAATGACATTTTCTATTCTCAGACTCAGATCTCTCTCAACACAATATTAAAATAAAAGATTCTGTGGCATTGACAGGCTCCTTAAAAATAATATTTTTTTCTGTTTCTTATATTTTTTTCTTTCTTTAGAACACGGGGAACACATTCCCTAGACTTAATAATTTTGGTACAAGTCAACCACATTTTGGTTTCACCCGCGTAAATCCGGGTGCCGTGGGAATATCGGGATAAAAAGTAGCCTATATGTTAATCTAGGTCTCCAGCTATCTACATACCAAGTTTCATCGCAATCGGTTCAATAGTTTTTGCATGAAAGAGTAACAAACATCGATACATCCATACATTCTCACAAACTTTCATGTTTAAAATATTAGTAGATTGTTTTACACTTATTTTACAGAAACAATTGGATAGCCCTAGCGAAAAGTACGATTTGCACAGGGCTATGTTGTGAATAAATAATATAATGGAACTTTTATTTATCTCAAATCTATGCAAAAAGTATAAAGCAAAATTTTAAGAAAAAAATTTTTTTAAAAAATAGAGCGAACATTAAGTATCCGTAGCCTAGGTGCGCAACGACTCGAAGGTATTTTTTTATAAAAAAATCACGGCTATTTGAAGATTGTTTGATAAAATAATTTCTACAATTGAGAGTGAAAATAAATAGAAAGAAAGCAAAGTGATTCGTCGTCGTGTAATGACAAAATAACAAACACATCCTTGCTCTTAACCTGCTTTAATTATTAACGTTTTGCTATGTTAGTGAGGCCTTCTTTGAAATACTTTAGAATGGTGATACTATAAACTATTCGTACTGTATTTGTGCTTTGAGAGTAGGTACTGCAGATATTTTTATTTTACCCATGCGACATTTTTTAACCAAACTCGATAATCTTAAGCAGGCTAACAAAGCCCGTCATACCGACGGAAGAATGACCGGACTATGTCTTCGGAGAGCTTGATATTGAAAATGCCAACGCATTCCACGGATTTCTGAACAAATCGGTTTCAGTACATGCCATCCGTCTCTGGAATGCATTGCCACTTTCCATTTTTTTTTTTTACGTGTGGAAACCCCTTCGGGTACCACCTCACCATTCAGCGAGGTGGTTATGTCGGAATCGATCCGACTAAAACCACTTTTACCTAAGATAAGGTCACCAAATGTACAAAGTCTCTAGTTGGTAAGAATATATACATACAGTTATGTATCATTTCTTATACTTTTGTACAATAAAGAGTTTATCTATGTGTCTATTTGCATTGTTTAACAAGACATTTGAAAGCAAAGAGCAAAGTGGTATCCAAGATATTGCCTGAAAAATGACCTCCGAATTGGAATCCAATGGACAAGATTCTTGAACATTACACCTCTAAAACTTTTACTCCAACAAATCGCGTGCAAAAAATATGTAAATAGCAAATGTTTTCTACCAATTTAAACACTAGACCATTTACATTTTTCTTTCAAAGTAACAGTATTACGACAAAAAAGTTATTGCTTGATATAATATTCCCATTTAAAACGATATGCTTCGAAGAGCCTTAAGCCATCAGTATAGTCCAACGTCACGTAAATGGAGTTTGGGCTTAGTCTTTGTTCAAAATACTTCTCACCTGCGAGGAACAATGACCTTGTGTTAATAATATAGGTTATGAAGTTATTTCATCTATGAAAACATTACGTCATGAATGAAACCATCACTTTGTACGCATAATCTGTGTGAAATTGTATACAAGCAAAAGTACTAGCTGACCCGCGCAAGTTGGTCTGCGTTTGTAAATTTGCCCCCTTTTTGCAACATTTTTCGTTGATACTCCGCTCCTATTGGTCGTAGCTTGATGTTATATAGTTTATAGCCTTCCTCTATAAATGCGCTGTCAAACACTAAAAGATTTTTAAATCGGTTCAGTAGTAAAGGAGATTCCCTCACAAACTTTAGCTCCTTATAATATTAATAGATTATCCACAAGATATTAATTTATTCTTTAGTGAAATGTGCTTGGTGTTTATGTGTTAATTTTACTGTTAATTTATGCAAGTCGTTAAATAGTTTTATTGTTCCTGTCAAAATACCTCTCAAGGTAAGTGAATAATTGTATTCTCATGAGGAATAATTATCTCAAACCCCAAATAAAAGTATAGCTAAATAACAATGTGTCCAGCATTTGACTGCAACGTCAAAATTTGCGCTCAGTGCAAATGTTTGTATGTATTAATTTATAAATTTCTAAATTACATGTCAGGTGTTGCTGTTTGTTACGAAAGTTTACATATATCTTGCAATGAACAATATTTTCATATGTACATCATATACCAATATGTTCCTCGTATGCTTCTTGTCACTTGCAATGTTATTTTCAACGTCAGATATACTTTGAAATTAACAAAAAAATTTTAGTTCATATAAATCTCCACTCTGCACTTTAGGCATAAAGCTACAATTACGTGGCAGGCTCGACTGGCCGTGCCAAATTATTCATTGGGCTGCCACGAGCCGGCCGGGTCGCACCTGTGCTGTGATCGCGTGTTAGTTCGATTTTCATTCACACGCCTTGTCGCGTCGTCGCCTAAGATATTACCACACAATACATAATAGTAAATATTACTTAACTTAAAGTAATAATATACAAGAAAAAAAGTAAACACACGTATATTGCATCAAAGAGAAGAAATGTACGTCTACTTATAGGTAATTAGTAATTAGGTAGCCACCAATTACTCACTTTTGTTATCCTAATTTAGGTTTCCTGTATTTACGTGGTTAGATTATGAATTATTATTATTAGGGTATAGTTAGATACCGACAAATTCTGTCCCCACAATACACACTAACGTATACCAAATGCCTATTTTATTACGTTAAAATATCTATGCAGACATTGTGAAATAAAATAGTTTTCTTTAAATTTCATCTACATAGGTAAGTACCTACCCTAGGTTTATTTGAAGCGTCATTTGTTTACAAAAGGAGAGTAATAGGCATATAGCTGGTAGGTAAATATTCAGATTAATTATTCTAACAGAAGGCAACACGAACTGTATTTAGAATAAATTAAATCAGAATTGAACAAAAATACCACACTTTTTGTATCAAAAAGAACATTGCGGGGGCGTTACGCATGCGGACCGGCGCAGTAAAAACTTTTTATGACTTTTGTGAACAACCCCGTATACTGTAGTCATGTAAGAAAGCCATAGTATGAACGTCACTAAACAATTTGAGCATTGCTCGGAAGGAAATTCCTTTTGAAACTCATAGTAGAGACATCTATTTGCTTTTATACAGTTAGGGTTGTCAGTTGCTAACCTGCTGCCTAACTGTTAGTCAGTTTAACGCGGACTATTAATGCATTGAACCGGTTTCTGTGCTCTGTTACAATAGTGCCTTAAACATATTTCCTGGATTAGATTATATTTTTTTTTATATTATTTATTAAACCGTGGCAATAGTAATTTTAATGTTTATTTATTTATATATCACATCAGGCACATAGGCTGACTTAATGCCTAAGGCATTCTTTACAAGTCAACCACTGGGTGATGCAGAGAAAACAGGAAGTAGGTGAAATTAGTTGAATAAATATACAAACAATAGTCTTTTTTCTTCAGTGATACTATTGTACTTCAGACTCGGATACGTTTATCGACAGTACACTTAAAGTTGCTTTCGCCAAAAAATTGTTAGCATGCACTGCTAATTACCGAACAGAACAAGAATATTTTATCGAAATAAAAAGCCATCTGTTAGTCCTTCCAAAGGAATTTATTTCAATTATACACTGCAAAATCTTCAATAGAAAGCGTTATGCCTCCCGGCTGAAAGTCGTTGATAAGACTTTCCATTGATGAATACAATTTTGACATTTTCTGCTCATATTAATTATAATCTTGCCTCTAACTCATCTCAATATCGAATATTTTGTACATCGAAATATTATATATTCACGAATATAAATCTATACTGATATAGTTCATATTTCTCACAGTGCTCTGAACGCTCGCAGAAGGCGCTGCATGTGATGGTATGTTCTGTGACGTTGATTCCATATATTATTATATATAATTATGTTGTTATAATATTAATATCTATGTTGGTTCGCGGACCGCCTCGTGAGAGTTAACTTGTGACGCATTATCTAGGTACATAGTATACATACTTCGGTATGGAATGTTTCAGTGGAATTTGGACCTTATAGCTATGTTATGTAATAATTTTATAATTGCATTACGACACGATCTTGCGTATACGAGTAACAACAGTAATGTTACCTGTATTTCTTTTCTTTCACGTTTTTTTATTGTGTCATTTCATTTATTATTAATGTTATAATATCACATATTTTCGTTTTTTATCTTATATTTTCTTTTATGTGTAAACTTGTATTTTTATAACTTTTTATAATATAAATGCAGTAAGTTCTTCGGTTTAACATTTTTTCTTTTTCCTTTTTTAATACTTTTATAAGTGATTTTTGTGATTCTAAGTCATCCTTTTAAGGTTACACAAATTTGAACCGTGGTGGCTTATATTTATATTTTTAATAAATTGTAATACTGCTGGCATCCTCTCCGTATAACATGGGATAAGACACAGTCTTTTAGACTGACCTAGAGATTGGCAGACATCACATGAATTAATTAAAACTTCCCTGCACCCTGACCTGGTAAATATCGCTGGACGTATTTTTGGAAGTCATTGAGGAGGCCCTATGTCCAGCAGTGAACGGCCTATAGCTGAAACAGTGATGATGATGACTATATGACACTTGGATAATGTATAGTACCATTTTATACTTAAAATTTCCCAACTGTTAACGTTAATTTCATTGTGATATTTGTTCTGAATTATGTTGTTTGTTATGCTTTCACGTCTTTACATAGGTTACTTTTTATCCAAAAATTTTCGATAGATAGAAAAATTACTTAGACGAATTTCCCGTAAAAAAAAACTACATTAACGCAATCGAGACCGCGGGCTTATAAACTATTGCATTAAATAGTATTAATATGAAACCTGTACATTTAATAAATAAATACTAAAGATTTCGCGGAATCACATCGAGAGTGGCGCATTTAATTATGAAATGAAATTACAATTGCTGAATTTTGGTGCACATAATATCCGGGCCGGATCTGAGGTTATGTAAAAGAAACATTTATATGAAATCCGATTTCGTGGAATATACAAAATATTATATATCACATTTGCAAATGTTCCAGGAAATGAGAACAGTTTAACATTTACTTACCTAGTTGTTCAGTGCTGTTAATGACAATCGGTTTCCTGTAAGATAAAAATGGAGTATTAAAATGTAGGTCAAAAATAAATACTTTGTTTACTTTCAACTTCTAAAACAGAGTCTTGAATCATTATTAATGAACAGTGCTTTGTTGTCTGTCACCAGTATTAGCATCTGTAGGCTTTATGGCATATACCTACCTTTTGATGAGTATGTACGATAGTAATATAATTTGATGATTTGATTGTTTTGTTAAATGTTGTAGCGACACTCGATAGACGGCCTTACACCATCTGTTATAATCGCGGTATGGTTTGTTCACCAGCACTACTGTAAGTTAGGATCTTGCGATTTAGTAAGTCACTGTCAGAAGATTTTCGTGATAAATAGAACTAAAGGTAAACAAATGTTTTAAATATTTTTTATTTATTCAGCCAATCTTTTGGATACAATTTTTATTAACCTACTTTTTCTTTGATACCCTAAAACTCTCGCGGCTGGAGGCGGTATATCACTGTACACTGTATAGCGCTGTTCTATCCTACAATAAATTAAAATTCTTCAAGGACCTCATCGTGTTGGACCTATATAACCACTAAAAGGGTTCTTGAACTTGATATCCTCCCACATAAAGGAAGTGCCGAGGAAGAAACACATATTACTAAAAGTTTTAAGTTATTGTAACGAGGGGTTAAGTAACATTTTGTGTATAAAGTTATACATTTTGTCCCTTGCATCTAATCTTAACTTAAAATCACAGAACTTTTTGAACAATTGAATTATAAGTATCGCTCTAAAAGTGAGTCGCTACGGATATTTAATATTCAGACTCTCTAACGAGTGTAAGGCGGGGGCGCACCAGCTATCGAATTAACTTGTTTGTTTTAGTTAAAATGTGCTGAAACAGTTGAGATATTTTGATATCCGGGAATTTTAATATTATTAGCTTGCTTTGCGTTGCTCGTAAGCGCACCTTAGACATATAAAATTCTTTAAATTTTTTTCTTTAAAATTTAAAATTCTTTTTTTAAGTTACTACGGTAGAAATCAAGTCTAAGGTACGTCAGAAGCTTGCAATAACGACCAGGTAAAAACCTAAAACCCTTTCCGCGATTAACACCGCTCTTGTGAACGTTAATGCTTTAGTTGTAAAAAAATGGTTCGGCTAAGCAGGAGAAGATTCAGTAGAAAATGGGTCCAAATTTTGTAAGTTGTCATTCAAACTTCAAAAGAGAATATATTGTTCTAAGGCGACATAATCCACTCCTTACATTGTTAGTGGCTTACTTAATATATATTAATACTTAATAATAATATATTTTTGTTCTCACCGCAATATACAGTACAAAGTAATTACAATGGTGTTATATAAAACATATAAAAATATTTTGGTAGACTGGTGCCTAAACTAGACTATAGCCTGTTAAAGACACCAGGTCTCCACCCCTTCGGAAATATTACAATTGTGTTATTACTAGGTCAAGTACCTTACACTTGACAATGCGGTAAGATTATAACAATCCATATTTAGGTTAAGGGTAATGTTTAAGCTTTTGCTAGTATGGTTAGTAATGTGTGTGTGTGTGTGCGTGTGTTTGTATGGGTATGTGTGTGCCCATGCCCTTACTTGCAGCTGTGTAGGGGCTTATTTAATATAGATACGCCCCATTGGGAGTGAACGCAATGCAGACGGTTTTGATCATTCAAGCTGTTTATTGTTTGCTTTCATAATTGTTATGCTTGAACATTCACAAAGTTTGACATGGCAATGTAACAATGAAAAGTGGTGCAACGATAACATTTGAAATTGTTGTGAATATATTTTTTTGTGTTGGCAAAGGTATCTCATTGAACGATCTATTGTGCTCCGTAAATAAAGGTTAAGGTTTGGTTTTATTTACGAAGTTATCAAAACCTTGGTAGGGGCAAAGAAAAAATCGAAAACAATAAAAATATGAAAAAATTTGTAACCTTGGACATTGGTGGTACACGTAAACTATAATAACCCGTTCTAGGGGTACTGGCAAAGCTTCATAAATGATAGTAGTTAGAAGTCTTGCATTTTTCATGTGAATGATGGCAACATTTACTCTAAATGAGCCGCATTTTGACAACAATGAGCCAAAGTCAAATAGTTTGAAATCCACTCATTCTTCAAAGTTTCACGTCGAAGAAACACTCAAATAAATAATACTTAATAAAATTAAACTAGGCTATAATAGGCTAGGCTAAATAACTATGGCTTTCATTTGTTTTGTTTGTTTTCTCTGACAATCTACATCTATGTCTTACCTTATTCAATATAATCCTTGAAAAAATACTTGTTCATAAATAATTATTTAAACGGGTATTAACGCCACCAATTGGTATAATAAACCTTAAAATTGCCTGATGTTTCGACCAGATTGCACTGGCTGAGGGGCGAGGTCACAAGCTGACTGGTTCAGTGGTGCACGCCCTCTGTCGTCTAGTCCGTGAGGTAGAAGGTTCTTCGTCTACCCGCACATTTTCGATATTTTCGTTTCGCCATGTACCGTCACATACCACACTAAAAGTATCCCTAATCTATAAGCAGACAGATCTGTCCTATGAGATAAGCATTTGATGGTGAGCATAGTATAAAAATTAAAATTTTTAAGCTCCCTTAAGATCTAGATGTGTGAAATACCCCTTGAGGTATTTTTTAGACTTATGCAAGTTGTTCCATCTGTGAAATGGTTGAAAGATGGAGGATTTATTAGAATACAGGCCAGCAAACAAGTTCCAATACTAGCAGTCATATATATAACCGAAGAAAAAACGGACAAGGTTCTCAAGTTGACCCGTATATTTATTTTTATTTCAAATGTATTTTTTAAAAATAACCATAACTTTTTGAAGGGTGGTCAGATTTTGATAATTCTTTTTTATGGGATAGGGTATACTTTAAAGTTGGTCCCATTTAAATTTCAAATAAAAAAATCAGCTCTAAGGGTATAAAAATAGGGTACGAATTATTGTTCACCCATTGACTTTACACCTGAAAACCGATATTGTTGAAACACAATTATGTATTTCTTATGACACTACAACATGACGGAGATTTGTAGTGGATTTGATGGTGGATGTGGAATCCAGTCAAGGGAACTCCTCAACGGTTTACAGCATCTATTTCCTGTTTGTTCTTATTAATTCATCTTAATGAGAACTTCAAACCAAATATTTTTTTTTGAACATCTATTGTTTAAATATTTGTAACAAATAACAATGAACATTTAAAGTACGTAATTATATAATAAATAAGTTAATTAAGTAACTTAGGTGCGTAAGAATTTTAAATAAGCAACTATTAATTTTGAGTCGCGTAAAACACAGAAACAAAACGTTACATTTGAAAACACTTCGGTAAACAGACACGTCGCGTCAGTTCACTTTACGTATTAATTAATTTGCTTGTTTCTTATGTTTGAAGTCGACTCATAATTATTTAGGTATTTACATTAGTTAGGCTAACAGTTTCTCTTTCGTCAGTTGAATTATTTGTTAAAAAGTTTTTATTATAACTTGTTCATAACAACCACGTTGATATATAAGGTCGGGAAAATGTTTCTTCGTATTTTGTATACAAACTAGCAACCTGCCCCGGCTTTGCACGGGTAGCAGAGACATCTTCAACAATCATCAATATATATTAATCAATTTACACAAAATCTTAACAAATTATACACTCAAACCTTCCTCATGAATTACTCTGTCTATAAGTGAAAATCGCATGAAAATCCGTATAGTAGTTTTTTAGTTCATCGCGAACAGACAGACAGACGCGGCGGGGGATTTTGTTTTATGATATGTAGTGATCGAAGACTTTTTTTTAAAGTTTAATTACATCTAATTATAATTTATGTGCCATTTTGTTCGATAACTTGTTGCCATTTTGAAGGTAGTGAAATTTTGGGATTGTTGATCAAAAATCTGCGACAAGTAGTTTTGACAGTCCTCTCTTGATGCTAATTGATAGTTTTGCCTGGCGGTTAAAGCTTATAATGAACGATGCCCTTCCAATCCCACTATACAAAACAGCATCATCTTATTGCGTGTTAATCCGGGTTTCGCTACAGTCTATGAAGCTTGAATACCCTTTGACCATGATGTTTTTCCCACATTCTTGTCGTAGGTAATCCACTTTTCATCACCAGTGATCAATCTTATTATTATCATTATACTCTTTTCAAAAATGGTTCGGATTCATACGTTTTAATAGAGAATCGAAGAAAGCACACGATTCATTAGGTTTCTTTCAGTGAGCTCGTTTGGCACCCAAATATCGACCTTTTTGTATAACCAGACCTTTTCAAAAGGGTCAAAACTGTTTTGTGGTTAATCCTCAATTCCTCAGGTATGTCATAACTACTAATGTGCCGATCTTAGCAGCGAAAAATAGCATCGACTTTATCCGTATGAGCAAGCTGCATCTTTTACATCAAAATTCCTGGACTGAAAACGCTTGAACCAACTTTGCGCTACTCTTGTTGACACTGTGTTAGATCCATAAACGTCACACATTTTCATCGCGGCTTGTGTCGCATTTTTCCCTTTTTTTGTAATAAAACTTATCTTATTTTACTTATCGTGGGAGAGCCATGCTTCGGCACGCATGGGCCGGCTCGACCGGAGTGATACTATAGCCTCTCAGAAAACCGGCATTGAAGCAATGATTGCATTGTAACTCTCGAGTTGCAGGTGCCCATGGGCGGCGGTAGTCCCTTACCGTCAAGTGACCTGTCTGCGCGTTTGCCCCCTATCACATAAAAAAAAATGTATCGAATTTCTTCATTAGATTCACTCATTTTGGCAGAGAGAAACACAATTGAAAAATCGCGGGCAAGTGTTTTTTCCTTTTCATTTTTCTTTGTCATAATGTCCTATATTTATTGAAATTAAAACCAGTCAGATGCAAACAGTACAACCAAATAGATATTTCTTCAATTTCATACATACAAAATACGAAAAGACTTTTCCCCCGACCTATTACGTTTTATCGATTTTATTAGTGAATATAATTATTGTTACCTTGAAAAAAGTTGATATTTGTGTAGATAAAATCGTAAAGTTATTATTATAGAATAGATTGAAGTACCTGACACCAATTGTATGGACAGTGATTGTAGGTTCTTCTAATTGTTTATACCATCAAAATAGCAGTGGGCTTATTAAAGATGAAATATGAACATACTTATTATTTATTTACAAAGTTAAAGCGAAAAGTTACGATTCCAATCCATAAGCTGTCATCCACGTCGGCCGCAGAAACCACTACATCAAAGGTGCCTTTGTATCACAAGCAATTTAGTTGATTTTTCTTCTAAGCATAAATGAATAGAAAAAGTATTAATAGATAGTTTTTAAGTGTTTATTTTTCGTAGACGATGATCCTTAAGTTATTGGATGTCTTTTATTTTTTTTTATTTTACTTTTTTAATATGTGTACGTGTTAATAGGTTGTTAAAAAAGATTAAGTATTAGCTTTTTTACCCAAACCATTTTTTTTTGTAATGGCAAGTCCATTACTAAAAAAAATGGTTTGGGTAAAATTTGGGCTTCTGCTTACTCTTAACCCATCTTTATCCAGTCTTCTCCAAGCGCTTCTGGATACCAAAAGTGAGCCGTGCCGTGACAGTTTCTCTGCCACGGCTCTTCTGCCCAAATTACTTCAACAATACCGATTGTGAGAGTCTATAAGAACCTTTGGTTACCGGCTATTATCGTTGTCTTGGCTTGCCTTAAGAGGTACGTGTTTAACTGGATGGCTTTAGTTGGATAAGGGAAGTAAAATAATGGGTAAGGTTTTAGGAGTATAGAAGCTTATTATAATTAAAAGTAGGTCGATTATTTTTTAATTTTCATTTTATTTTGAAAGCGACATTTGACAACCGCTGTAAGGAAACTTGATAACTTACGAAATATTTAATCACTCTAAGACTTAGCTCAGATCTAATTCACCCTTTCTGATCCAACCCGCAATAATCCATTAAGAAAATAAACTTGCTAACTTTTACTCCTTTCAGGTTGTCCGTCAATATTATTTCAGGGCAATAAACGTGTGTTGGCTCAAGAACGGATCATTAAACATAGGAACATAAAAGTTATGCTGCCACACAGGAATCACGTTCGGATTTTACGTCAATTTTATATCATGACATAAAACAAGAACTAATGTTTTCTAGAACAATTATTGATGACAAACTAAGATGCAAGGTAAACTTGTTTACAAGGAAACAGTTTTATTAGGATATTCAATCCATTTCATATAATAATTATATACTTGCGACTACAAATATGTCAGCCAAACGATAGACAGAGGTGCATAATTTCATTATTTCTTTTTAGTTAAGTAACTGCTAAGTAAAGCTAACTGTTTTGACTTTTGTACACCAACCTTTATTACTTAATCATATCTAATCATAAATCATTTATTTCCATTAATATGGGTAAAAAGATGTTAATTTAAAAAATCAAACATTTAAGTCAATCATTTATATTTATTAATTATTAATAATAATTTGTGTTAGTTCAAAATAATTAAGAAGAATATAATAAAATAAAACGCCAGGTCGAATAAAATGCCAAAAACTAAACAATAATAATAAAATGTCAAAGGTACAACATAAGAATACATGGCAATAAACAACACTAATGTGAAATGTCAGGGCCATAATCTACCTATTCTATTCTTTAATGTCCTATGTGATCATGCTGTGTACACATAGTTAGGGACCTAGTTTAAAACATACATAACTGTTGTATCAGTTCTGTTTTGTGTACCTAAACTTAATATACATACCAAAAAAGTCTAAGCAACACGCATCATTTACATAAACTGAACGTTATTTTATTTTTTTCTTTGATATTTAATTTTTTTCTTAGCAAAGTAGATTGGTGGATTCTCGGAAACATATACTGGCTGATTTTAAAAGGAGAAACTTTTCGATTGTGTTTTGTTTTCATTAAAATAAAAACCAATATTTTTTTCCCGATTCATGTGTTTTCGTTGCTTGATAAATTTGGTATTTATATCACTTTTATCATTTTGACATATACAGTTTTTGAAGAAATTGAGTGGTGAGTCATTTTTTATATCATGGAGCGACGCCATTTGACTGCTGATGACATGCAGAGAGCTGTAGGAATGCTCCAAGCGGGAAGAAATTAGTCCCAGGTATCTCGGCATTTTGGTGTCAATAGGAGCGTGATATCTTTGGCAGTGTTATGTTAATACAGAGGATCCTGAGCACCCAGGACGTTGAAGGAGTACAACTGCTCGACAGGACCGATACATAAAACTGACTGCAAGACGTCAGCCGATGTTAACCGCCCGGTAGATACGTTTAAAGCTACAATTCTCAAGCGGTGTTCTTGTTACCTACCAAACCGTGACAAATAGGCTGCATGAATACGGTCTACCAGCACGACGCCCAATTAGGTGCCCAGCTATACGCCATGGGAATCGCGCCCGTCGAAACGAATAGTGTAGGGAACACTTGACATGGACCCAGGAGCAATGGGATAAAATTTTATGCGATGAGTCACGGCTTACAGCGGCTCCACATTGATGGTATGAGCGGGTATTATGAAGAACAGACGAACTGAGCTCTCGTTTTTGTAGATGGCAATATGAACGCTGAAACTTACGTTAAAGATGTCCTCGGGTCTTATGTTCACCCATTTGCACAAAATCTTGTCTCAGATTTCACGAAGATGCATGACAATGCACGTTCGCACACAGCTCAGAGGACCAGAGAGTACTTGACAATGGAAAACGTCCGGGTATTGCCGTGGCCTGCACAATCGCCAGACCTCTATCCCATCGAGCACGCATGGGACATGCTCCAGAGACGTGTTCTAGTGAACCTGGACAGAGAGTCGACAACCCAACAACTGAAAGACTTGTTAAAATTCCATTGGGAGCGATTGCTGCAGGATCAGATAAACAATCTTATAAATTAAATGAAAAATCATTGCCAACATGTTTTAAACAACAGAGGCGGTCACACTTTATATTGAATTACCAAATAATTTAAAAAAATGTCGTTATTTAATTTTGTAAAACGTTAAAAGCTTAATTTCGTTTTAACTTTATTTTATACTACGTACTCGTATGTTACGGTACACTAGTGTTGCTTTAGTCACTAATGCATCAAATAATGCTTAGTTATTATTTATAAAAGAAATATAAATATATTACAATACTAAAAATCGTTCAAAAGTTCAAAACCGTACATGTTGCTTAGACTTTTTTGATGTGTGCAAATAAAATAATTACATTGGATTCTGGAGCCATTCCCTTACTAAGTAAATTATTTCTTTCAAGGAGTAGCAATTTTACCTTCCTTTTGAATATATACCTACTATAGGAAAGGTTAGGATGGCTGATGGTTTTTATTAAAATAATTTATTCATAGGGTAACAATTCCTTTGAAACAGAATTTTTTTTTGGGTTCTACTCGTATCTGCTACTAGTCGCGTTCTTATAGCATTTCTTTAGCTACGTAGTCAAATCATCTTATTTGACATAGACTAGTCATTTATAAGCTCGAATTTAAGACAGTTTCAGTGCCAGTTTCATTTCTTAAATTCGACTCGGACATCGTTTACTTTGATCAATTCAATTTTAAATTTACCTTCAACTAGAAACTCGTCTCGTAATACATTCAGGAATATAAACAAACTTTTAAGGACTGAAGAATTATTTAAGATATTCATCCACATACAGACAACATTCTCTCCATTCATATTTCTTGTAAAATAAGTGTACTCTCTACAAAGATGTCCTGTACTTGCAGACCGTACACCTTTCACATAAAAATAACGACATAACAATTCCTGGTACAAGGATATACACGTATTGTCACGACAGATATGCCACCGAACATAGACAGTTACTGGCCAAAAATAAATGTTGACCGATGATTACGTGTCCGCGTCCGCGATTGCGTGCGTGTAGCAGATCAGAAGACTGAAACTTCCCCCTTCTTTTGAAAATTGCGCATGAAGCCCGGGGGCACTTTCACAGTGCGGTCGGTAGAGCAAACGTGATGGTTGTGTGATTATTAGAAAATTCCTACCATAAGATTCACTGCGCAATCCCTACATATTGTTCTATCTGGGGGCACGGTAGTGATCCCCCAAGACGAGCCAAGCGAAGCGCAAGGACACTACCAACCTATTCTCGAAGCACTTCGTCGTTTTTTTGAATCCTCATAATATTCTCGGGATATGTATCGGCCAAGCCACATATTTTGATTAAGGTGTAGAGTTTGTGAAGTTACGGATTGTAGAGTTAGGGCGTGTAGAGTTAGAAGCTTGGCTCCACATGAGATCTGATAATTTTTTGACAATGCGAGTCATATGGTCTCGTCTTGGCAACATTTTACATGAAAATGTTTTTGGTGGGATATGTTGTTCCCGATCGATTCCTGCCAAAATCGTAATTGTGCAGAGTCACAACCAAAATTGATAGGATTTCAAGCTCCACCGACTGCACTATTATCCCTTATTCGACACTGATACTGGCTTTATCAAATCTTAATCACTACATATTATGAAACAAAGTCCCCCGCCGCGTCTGTCTGTCTGTCTGTTCACGATAAACTCAATAACTACCGAACGGATTTTCATACGGTTTTCACCAATAAACGGAGTGATTCATAATTAGATGTATAATTCATTAAGGTTTTATGTTAAACGGCTGAAATATGACGATGATTGTTGAAGATGTCGGAAAAATCAATATATGCTTTGCCACCCGTGCGAAGCCGGGGCGGGTTCCTAGTTGAAGCAAATTTTTTGTAGGCTGCAATACCTTCACTTACTGTAAACACTTCTGTTATGTTTAAAAGCTATTTAGAACCTTTAATTACTGTATTGCATGAACCCTATTCATTAATAAATAAATAAATCATATCAAATAAACCGCAATATTCGTTGTAAAAGGATTTTATTAATAGCTCTTTTGTTAACAAACGAAAAATACGAGACGGCAGTCTAGATTGCATTAAATATGAATTTTTGGTAGCATCCATGTAATTACGTACAATATATCTGGAGCATGCAAGCCTGGGTATGATGTTAGTGCCTTTTCTTTCATTTCAAATAATTGAATTAGTGAGTCGCAAAAACATTGCAATATGTACATACATTATGTACCAGCAGTACAGCAGTAATATATACGAGTACATGTGCACAACATCACTGACCAATTGCTTTTTGAATTAGTTTTATCAATAGTATTTTGTAGATTTTTGACTATAGTCATGGCGAACAACAAGAATGTTTCTCATTTTGTAAACTTCGAAAAGTTGTGTAACTAAATAAATATATAAATTTTTATCAAAATGATATGAGCCCACGAGTAGTCAAGTCACCGTTACGGATGACAAAAGTGGACGTTTGTGACCAGAGTGTGTTACCATTGCCAGAGCTGCTGTTCTGTTCAGGTAGGGCAATAAGATGATCTCTGTCGATAATCTCGCCATAGATGACGTTCTCTAAACAAGTGAATCTGATTTGAACTAGGAATATGAATAAACCCTAAAACCTCGTCAGTTCAATGATCTCATTCTCATATTTCTTATTCGTGTTATTAAATTCTAAAAGGCGTCGTGTTCTTGAAAATATTTTTTTTTCTTAAAACTTTTTCAAAATTATATTATCATGTGTATACATTATTAAATAAGTAGTAGTAATTTAAGTTTTGTATATAAATATTTAAAAAAATATATACAATGTTATAAAACTTTACAATATCTCAATACATTGCTGCATTAATTAAACATGAATGTGCCAATTAGCTTCCCTTATACAACATTAATATAAAACTACCCATTTTAAAACGAATGTAAACCCTCACAGCATGCATTAGCGTTAATGTAGAAATAATAAGTAACAGTCTTAATAAAAAAAGGAAGGATTGTCACGCTAGCGCGACTCTGTATTACTATGCATTTTCAAAGCGGAATTAAATTTCTCTTGTCTGGTTGTTACAGATCTCGTAGTTTCATTTTATAGGTTAGGTCCATCAAACTTCCACTGCGGACATAGCAGTTCAAGTAGAAGTGATTGAATTACCAACCAAACGTGTGCGGAAAAAACCTGATCGATTTGTTGCAGGTGTAGCAAAAAGTGATGTCGGTATTAGTGAAAGTGAAGTTACCATAGATGATCTTCTAGATGGACCCGAGAGTTTGCAGTGGAAACAGGCCATTGTAGAGGAATTGAAATCGTTTGAGGATACTAATGCCTGGCAGGTAGTGCAACCACCAGAACAAGGTACGTTTAGTTTCTTGTAAATGGGTTTTTTAAAAGAAATTTAACTCTGATAATACTGTGCGATGGAGAGAAAGGCTGGTTGTCTAGGGCTTCATGCAAAGACCATGCATAGAATCTGATAAAACTTTTCACTAGTTTTGCGTCATTCGACATAAAGATTAATGTTGCTTTATATAGTAAAATTACATTTGGAAATTGGTCACTTACGTGTATATGTATAAATACAGCTTTTATAAATGGAGTTTTGACAGAAGAAATTTATATACAAAAGCCAGTTGGTTTACAATGTAAATGTAATGATAATAATGTTGTACTTAAACTTAAAAAAATCTATGCAATGGTTTAAAACAATCATCAAGATATGGTATCAGCGAGTTAAGGATTTGTTAAAAATCTATATACATCCCGGTCTAGGTTAAGGCGAGCCTCACAATCAACAGATAATTCTCTATCTCTTACTAAATGTATTCTTTTGCATTACTTGTGTTACAAGTCTTTGTTGGCCCATGTTGTGGGTGTTCCATTGTCAGAATCGTATAGTATATAGACAAAATAACAACGTTTATATAACCAGTGTAAGAAACGGCCTGCCGGATCTTGAAATAGTAGATTCAGACCATCATTCTGAGTAGAAAATCATTGAATTTTTTTGCCGGAAAATTCAATTTTTTTATTTTTTTTTGTTTAAAAGTGATATCACAATGAGTAAACAGAATATTTTACCAAAGAAAAACAATAAATACCCAAAAACTGAAATATAATCAATTAAACAACATTTACGCAATCAAGTGCTTTGACGGCGCCGAACGTTTAAGAAAATTCACCGTACCACACAAAAATGATACCTACCTACCTATATGTTGCGTGTACATTGCGTAGCGCAAAATCAAATTAATGACTGTATATCCTTAATCTCGAATTTTTATGATGAAGTGACTTTTGCATTGTGATAAGTATCCAAAGAAAGCCGTTTTTGTAAGTTCTTCGCTACGGTGATACTTACATGCTGTATATCACTACATATTATAAAACAAAATCCCCCGCCACCTCTGTCTGTCTGTCTGTTTGCGATAAACTGAAAAACTACTAAACGGATTTTCATGCAGTTTTCACTAATGGACAGAGTGATTCATGAGAAAGTTTTAGGTGTATAATTTATACCTGTGCGAAGCCGGGGCGGGTTGCTAATTATATTAATAATGTTAACAATAAAATATTTCTACAAATTATAACTTTTATACCCTTAACATTTATTTCTATAAGATTTATTTACATAAAATACATAACAATTATTTCTGTAAAAAATATAAAAGTAATCAAGTAATGTTATCTTAACACCTGAAATAATCAACCTTGACCTGCCTATTGGTAAATTACCTTATTTCATTTACAAAAAAATATACGTAACCAACAAAAGGATTATATATGTACATGTGTATGTATTATATTAGCATGTAGATAGTAAAGTACTTTGGGTACTAAAATAATCATTTATCTGACTTAAAATAAATATGTCTTAATCTCTGTGCATCTACCTTGTTTTGTCTCTGCATCGCCAAAAGGTCGACTGGGAGAAAATGCCTACGGGATTAAGTCCACCTTTGACACATTCTGTGCATAAAGTATAAATAAAAAAAAAAGGAAAAAGGAACACACAAACTAAGTAACTTTCACTGCCGGTTTTCTGTGAGGTAACGTGATGAAAAGCACGTTTCTTAAATTTTCCTTACATATACACGTTCGATCGCATACAAATAATACACTAGTAGGCGACGTGCCACATGCTACTTGTACATTATGTGTGTTTAACTGTTTAAGCAATAATATTTTATTTTTGAAAAAGCTTGCAAATATGATCCAGAAACAATATATCTCAAAAGCATAAACATGGTTACTGTGGGTAATTTGTAGGAGATAGACATGTACCATCGTGGACTTTTTTCTAGATTTTTATAAAATACGCAATTTCGTAGTATTTATTTATTTATTTATCTTTATGGTACACCTTTAAATAGTAAATAGTGCAAAAAAAGTTACAAACGTTAAGGTATAACAATCGGCGGTCTTATCACACACGGCGATTTCTTCCAGACAGACAACCTTTGTACGGATATTGTCAAATATAATTGAAGGTAGTCTGTGGTGTACAATATAAGGTTATGTTAATATATTATATACTGAATACTATATTTACCTATAAACGTATTACATACATATATTAATATTCATATTACTTATATATATACCAAAATATTTATACATATATATAATAATATAATTGAAAAGTATTTATAATGACAAATAATAATCCTTCACTTGTTTTTTAAATGATTATATAATATCTCGAATAGTTTAGTCAGCGTTTACAATAAAAGCACCCAAAAATTATAAAATGAACAAATTCTCTAAATTATAGTGAACCGCATCGAAATCCGTTGCGTAATTAAAAAGATAGAAAGCGAACAGACAGACAAATGCGAAAATCGACTTTTTTTATAGTATGTAAAGATGTAACCGCTTATATAACATGAATGTTTATTACCGGCTCGCCTCGAGACAGGTACGAGCTTGCTTCCAAGATTGCGGTATGTGGAGTACACAATGCAGGGAAGTATTACTTTAAGGTATTGTGAATCTCAAACATAATATTTCAAAGTATTAAGGTGATTGTGGACTAGAATATATAGATATATAGTGATCGATCGATAGGCTAAGTAATTGTTGGTACCATTGTGTAAACCCAGCCTATGTCTCAATACTTAAAAATTTTGCGTGATGGGTTTTTTCTTCTCCTTTTTAAAATGTTTTAATCGTGGTAGAGCCACACTTCGACACGTACGGTCCAGCTCGACCGGAGTGATACCATGGCCTCACAGAAAACAGGCAGTGAAACAATGTTTGCATTGCTTTTCACTGAGTCAGTGAGATTACCGAAGGCCCTAACCCTTCCCTCCCCCCCTTCTCCTACTCTTCCACCCTTCCCCTACTCCCACCTTAAAGACCGGCAACGCACTTGTGACTCTTATCATATTATGTCATTGTCATAGTCAACGTGGTGCATCATTCACGTGTATCATTTTTGTGCATTTGCGTATTAAAATTTATATTTAGATTTATTATTAATTTGGAAGTTTCACTTCTGCCGTGTGTGAATTGCACACACACTTTTCTTTTAATTCACTTAGCTATTAAAACTTGTTTTTTTAGTTTAACCCTTAACACATAGACATAATACAATTGCGTCCTTTGCAACTGCAGAATACCCCATTTAGTTAGTTCAGTGATTAAAAAGGAATCAAAATCAAAATTATTTATTTCAAGTAAACCCATTGTAGGTATTTTTGAATTGTCAAGAGGAGTCAGTCAGTATAAGTAAGTAGTGAAGCTAGTTGCCTGTTCCAAAACGTAGATCCTATGGAGAAGAACAGGCAAGAAACTCCAAGGACACTCTTTTCCAACATGTTTTTTTTACAAAGTTATTTGTTACATTGCTTATAAGCGCAATTTAATGTGAGGACAATGTAACATGAATTAATATTGTTCTAAAATGGAAAAGAAAATCAGAGCTGCTAGGCAACATAGAAAATTAACATAATACTTGTGACCACACAGTTCTCACATATACAATTCAATTTTTTTTTTAAACAACAAAAAGTAAAAAACGTATCATAACTACAATGTCAACAGTGTATAAAATAACACTAATGTTCTATAAAAAAATCAATTTTATGTATTTACTTAGATATTAAACAATTTAGAAAGTTATTTAGTTAGATAAATAAAGGTAAACTTGGAACAAAATAATGTCCACAGAGTATACAAATGTTTACGATATACAAGTTTCGACCTTGCGATTACAGACCTAGATTTTACTTCTTTGTTTTACTGATTAAAATCTTACGGAACGACATTTGGGAAATTTATGTGGTTACCAAACCTAAACTGAGTTTGAATCTACTTTTAGAATTTGATATAGGTCTACATTTCTATATCTTAATGATGATACGGGACAGATCTACAGGACTTCTACTTTGAAACATATATGTTCAGAGAAAATGTCTTGATATCAAAATAAACTCGCAGAAAGTCTTTGTCCAATCTTTTAAATTGTTACAGTTTTTATTCCTAATAGGCGTATTAATAACTTCAATTGTGATATTTAAATAATTTCCTAATTTGGAAATAATTTTCATCGTTATTTTAACTTTTCTTTTCTTTTTCTTTTTAAAAAAGACTACTAGTAACGTGGGTCACACATTACTAGTATTCTTATTAACCCCTCCAGCTAAGCTAAATGTTTGTGTTAGGAGTGGGTTCACGTCGGTAGTGCACTGGGTTGGGTTCGAACCCGCAACCACTCGATCGCAAGTCCGACGCCTTAGCCATTACGCTACCGCCGCTTCTTTCTTTAATACTATAAACTTGCTAATACCTACGTGAGTCACACTGAAAGTGTTTAGAAGTAAGTAAGTAAGAAAAGCAGCCATGAAAAATTTATTTTAATTTCGAATTAGGAACTCTTTCGAAATATGTAGATGTTTAATGGTTTTATATGTCATTTGTTTTTACAAATTGACGGCAATTAAAAAAGTGTCTATCGTGCATCGAAATGGATTTGACTAGAGAAAATTTTCGCTCAATGATTTGTTACGACTTTTGTTGCGGTCTTACTCAACCGGATGGGCCGGCTCGACCGGAGTGATACCACGGCCTCACAGAAAACGTGAGGTTACCGGAGGCCCTAACCCTCCCCCTTCTGCTCCTCCCTCTCCCCCTCTTCCACCTTTCCCCTACTCCTACCTTAAAGGCCGGCAATGCACTTGTAACTCTTGAGTTACATGCCCATGGGCGGCGGTAGTCATTTGCCATCAGGTGACCCGTCTTCTCGTTTGCCCTGTATACCATATAATAAAAGAAAAAAGCCGCCGGAACTGCTAGTCTTTAATAAATTATCAAGCACTGCAACAGTGTACCACCATTCTTATGAACTTGTCTTCTCCGTACAAAAGTTACGAGTCACTTTGCACAGGGTTTCTCCGTACTCCGTCCACAGCAGGTTTATGTAACGCGCTAAAATATTTAAACTTTCTGGCAGTTTAAAATTGCTTTCATCTTAGTTTCCAGTTCTATGTATGTTCAAATAGTATAATATGAAGACGTAAAACAGTAATACCTGAACTTTCGATTCCCATATTAAAGTTTAAGACTCTTAAGTTGACGGGGGCAACATTCAGCTGCAGTGTTCGTGGATGTGGTTTAAATCAACTTTGTAAAAATACATTTTAAAGGCTTACATAGGTGGCTAGGGTGGTGGATAGGCATAGGTGTAGATAAGCGATTTGGAGGCTATTTTAGTTATAAATGAAATTTGAACTTCAAAATTTCGAACAAAACTTATGATTATTATCGACGACACGAAGGCGCAATGGTTGAAGTGATTACCTCGCCATTAACTCGTGTTGGAGGTTCTATGGCCCACACGGGAAAATAATAAAATAATAATTGTTTTATAAAGAGGATGCTTTATAAAGCAATAAATATTTGAAGGCTTATTTCCTTACAGATTTTGTTGTGAAAACATCACATCACAGACAACACACTAAACTCTAAGAGGCATGTTTTTTATGAGTTTTACTTGCAGTTTCATCATCATGATCAGCAGCCTATCGCTGTCCACTGCTAGAGGAAGGCCTACCCGTAGCTTAGCTCATGAAACTATTGAGTAGTTAGTGTTTTACTTTAACCAATAAAGGTCTTTTGACAACTGAATTAATTAACTAGTAAGATACCTAATAAAACCAAAAAGTTGTAAAGAAAAAATATAGAAAAATTAAGTTGACAAAATATGTCCAAACTAAGTTCTTTTATAGAAGATTAGATTTTTTCCTATAAAATACGTTTGTAATATTGCCATTACCAGGCTTAACTTATAAAAACTTACCACGCGACAACAAGTCAATAGTAATGTCTATTACTAATTACTATCTTTATTTCTGAGATCATTCTGAAGATGTCGTTGTGACGTCTTAACTGCCAAGACTGACTATATATGTCAGATGGAAACTGCGAACGCTCAAACTGAATTAGCCTATTTGTGAGAATTATTAAAACATGTGTCTAAATACTGTTTAACTAACGCCACCATCCGCTAAGATTTCAGCCTTAATGATGTGCAGGGCGAAGAGGTCTTTGAAGTGGGTTTTCTTAAATGATTTGGGAGTAATGTTGAATACAGATTTACATCATGTAATTTCCTTTCATTTAGAAGAGGAAAAGCTTTATTTATTAGATTTTATTCGATCATTCTTGACTGACACCAGACGTATCTGTTCTTCAAAGTACATGTATTACATGTTGTGTAGTTTATCAGCACTCGCAATTCATTTTTAATGTATTATTTCTTACATAATTTAAATAAATAGTTCCATTTTTTAGGTTTTATTTTGTTTTTGTTTTATTAAACACAAAAATCACGAATTCGATTTCAAGTCTGATTACAATCAATCAATAATCTTGGAGAGGTATGCTATATTTATTTGCATATTCTGGTATATAGGTAACTATTCCGTTTACTGACATCAAAGAAGGTAGATATTATACGTACAACAACTATGTTTAGGGGTCTGTACCTAAATTGGCAAAACGGAACCCTTACACGATCACTTTGTTGCCCGCCCACCAGTCCTTCCATCAAAACCCTTTTTCTCATGAATGGTTAAAGGTATCAAATTGAAATTAATATCAAATACCAATTCCACGGTTCTTTGGAGATTAAAAAGTTTAAAAGGTTCTACTGAAACAATTAAAAGATTGAATACTTTGATGCTCGCAAAATTATAATTTTAAATTTATTGATTTCGAAAAAGAAATTCGAAATACAGATATTATGTATTTATATGGGAATTAACGCGATCACGAAAAGGTATTACATACCTCTGAATTGCCTGACATAAGTGCCAGAATAGGGGCACATCGGTTTGCTTAGTGAATAGGGAAACTGTTAGTATAGTATGTCACGGTATATGGCGAAACCAAAATATCGAAAATGTGCGGGTGGATGAAGAACCTTCTACCTCACGATTTCGACGACGGAGGGCGTGCACCGCTGAGCCAGTCAGCCTGTGACCACGGCCAGTGCAACCTGGTCGAAACGTCAGGCAATTCAAAGGTATGTATACCTTTTCGTGATCGCGTTAATTCCCGTATAAATACATAATTTTATCATGGAACGCGAAAGTTTAAAAGTTAGTTTTCGAAATACAGCGTTACGAATAAATTCGTGCACCTACATAGTTTTTTGTAGTGCTTACATAGTAGTTTGTACCTCAATTTAGGGTTGTGAAATGCGTTATGAGGTGTTGCTCTAACTATGCTAATATTTGAGGCGCAAATATGTGCGAGTAATCTGGTGCGAGAAATATGAGACTAAACATTATATTATTTCAGCAACAGCCTCGTGTTCACTCTACTTTTGAACGTCCCAGGATTATAATTGTCTTGATAAATAGACACACGCATTTCATTTCAGACCTTGGCAATTGGAACCAAAAAGGAGCTGTCAAAACGTTTCGTTCGACTTTTTAGTGTTTCAACAATGAAATTATGGAAACTTTCGCAGAACTATTCCTTCTGATAGACCCTTTATTTAAAATTGTAAAATTATCAGAATAGAACAATAGATTTATCTCAAGACTAACTATACCACTACTAACTACACTACTACGCTACTACTAAATTCCTATCTGTACCTCTCTAGATATTGACCTTTTTGTCGTCAATAAATGTCCATTCACAAAGGCTATCAAATGTATTTTATAAAAGAGATCATGTATACCAACCCACAATTTATTTTGATATACCTGAACAGTCTTTATATATAGCCACCGTTATCGCGTCCCTAGACTATAAAAATAGGTATGAGAGGGAATATTGTGTTCAGCTATTTACATAGGAGCCGACCAGATTCGATCGATGACGATCGCACCGACGACGCTATGAATTATGAATACATTTGGTAAAATCGTCTGATTAATGATAAGTTCCGATAGTTTAGATAAGATTTATTAGTGCGATTAAACAGTTAGTTGTATTATAATGGAAAACTAATCATAAGTACAAATATACAATAAACAATAAAAATATTTTATATTTATATATAATTTATTAAAAGCGGCGGTAGCGTAATGGCTAAGGCGTCGGACTTGCGATCAAGTGGTTGCAGGTTCGAACCCCACCCAGTGCCCTACCGACGTGAACCCACTCCTAACACAAGCATTACCTTACCTGGAGGGGTTAACAAGAATACTAGTAATGTGTGACCCACGTTACTAGTATTCTAATTAAAAAAAATATATATATTTTAGACATTATTTAATTAGGTTGAGTTTTTTCTACCTAGCACAGGAGTCAGGGACTTTATGCAATCTTGTAAAAAAAAAAATGTCAATAAAGATTATTATTATTATTCTTTTCTTTTAAAAACCAGGCTTTATTTCTAAAACTGTTCTAGCTATTATTAAACATCAATGTGTTTTAGATCATTAATTAATTTGTTTTTTGGATGGCCATACTTTTTTTTTTACTTTAGGTTCGAATTTTTACTTTTTATGTGGAGGTTGAATACAGATGCAAAATTTTAAAAACTCCTGTTTCTGTGTAAACCGTGAGAATATTAATTTAACTTGTTATAAATATGACCTTAAATAAAACATTTTTTATACCTAAAGGCAATAGAAAGAGATAGATAACCATTAAAACCAAATAATATATATATATATATATATATATATATATATATATATAAAGATATAGGATATACCTTCTGGGCTTTTTTTTCGTTTGGGTGTTCAATGCAAATATTCTTTTCTGCCTGTAACTTTTTAGCCTTCTAAATAACTACTATACTTAGCCTAGCCTATATATATTTCATGTACACCTCGTACTATACTGCTATATCAGTCATCTCAATTAGTTCTATCACAATAACAACACGCTGTGTTAGAATCATAACGGAGTTGTAAGGAAATGGAGAAAGACGTACTACAATTTCTGCAAGTTCCCGGCAATTTTTAGTTTTATAACATGTTTTGGACATAACTGAAGCTTATTTTAATAAAATGGCATCAACTTACTTACCAGTTTTTTTTTTTACTTTTTTTATGGCATAGGGGGCAAACGAGCAGACAGGTCACTTTCTTCTTCACTCACTTCACTTTCACTCTCAATATTATTTTTTTACAATTTTAACATAGTAGTATTTGTAAATAAAGGCAATACAAATATCAAAACTATGTAATCTATCACACCTGAAAATATTTAAATTGTTGGCATGCGAAATACCTACCTACCCAACCTATATACCTACTGGGGTAAATGCCATCTGTTAGAAGGCAATTCCCTAAAATGGCCGAAAACAGACGAAATCATCCTAGCTTCGTTAGCGAGTGTTATTTAATAAGCGACTCTTTTTTAGGAAGTACTGTGGCACTAATTAGCTATCTGCAAATTGAACAATGTAAAGAGCTTTATTGTAATAACGAGACTAATTAAGAAATATAAAATCTAATCGAATGAACCTAATCATTAACAGTGAAAAAGCTTTTCAATTCTGATATAATATTTTTTTATTTTAAAATTAAAAGTTCTTAATTCAATCTTATTATACATTTCTCACCTCTAGTAGGAAGCAAACTTACCTATGTTTCAATATCTAATTTGTAATAGTAATAATAGGTTTGCGTTAATACGTGACAGCCTAATAGCAAGAGTCTTCCATCTTAACATGTCAAAGACGAAAAGTTTACTTGTATACATATAGATGAAATGAACATACATATAATATCTTTTCTTTATAATACAAAAAGTACGTGTCATGTTGTGTGTCCACGATTAACTCCTAAATTAATGAACCGATTTTGATGTAATATTATACACACTGAGTTCAGTTAGGTCCATTTTGAGAGATAGTTTTTATCTCAATTTATAGTCACAATATTTTTATTGCAAATTACTTAGCCACAGCAACGCGTGGCTGGGTAACTAGTAATATTGTAAATGCAAAAGTTTAATGGATGGATGTTTGTCATTCAATCACACCAGAACGGCTGAACGGATCTAGATGAAATTTAGCACAGAGATAAATTATAGTCTGGAATAGCACACTTTTTATCCCAGAAAAATGTACGGATCCCGTGAATTGAATAGATTTTACGCGAACGAAGTCGCGGGCAGCAAATAGTAATTGGTTAAGTTTTTAACGGAGTTTTAGTATTTCGGGTAAATTTCATCGGTTTATCCATAAAGACGATTTCTTATCTAAATTTCAATGAAAATTTAAAATTACAGATGTTTAACAAATTAGAAAGTAATTAGTAGAAGTATTGGAAAGTATTTACCACATGAATGTCAAAGTAACTTACCTTAAGAGCTTTTTGGAAGTACTACGATAAGCCTTATGCATTTTATTATTATCATATGCCTAGAAATTAAGTACAATCAAATAAAAAAATACATGCAACCGACGACAGTGTCGGTTTTATGCAAATTATATCAGCCTGGATTTGTAACTACCACAATTAATAGTAATCATCAATATGAGCAGTACTTGGGTTCACAGTAGCTTCACTTAAAATATCGAAGTTCAGCCATATAGTAGTTAGACTGAAAGTTGACCCCTATTTAGTTGGGAAAAGGCGCGGAGAATGATGGATCAATATGACCCAACTGAAACTTGTAACTACAATGATATCAATTTATAGTAACTTATCTAACGGACGCGCGTTGCGTTAACTCTAAATACTTTGCACGACGAGTCACAAGGGTGGCAGGTAAGGAAATGTGTTAAATTTAATATTTAACAAGATCTATTTATGTTTAACAATTTAATATTTTTTTTGTGCCCGTGTCAAAAACTCAATCAAAATTTTCATAAAATTAAAACCTAAGCGTTACGTATAGCTATAATCACTTTATCTGATTATATGAAATTGAATTTCTAAGCTGGTACTATTATTTTCTCATCATAATTATAATAGCAAGGTGTCTTTCTTCATTAGCTAATAATATTAAAGGTGAGACGCATCTGGCAAGTAACTTGTAACGTGTTTAAATTAACGCCTTTGTTATGGAGAGGGTATCTTTGTATAATTCGGTTATTAAAAATCTTTTTATTAGGTCATAACGAAAATTTACAAGTGCATTGTCGGTCTTGTTAATTGGAAAACAATAGATGATGATGTTTTGAGTGTTACATATGAGTTTTTTAGAATATTTAGCTAAATGTCACTCAGATCTTAGCCAATATTGTGATTAGGGACTGAAGATATGGTCTAGGTATTGACGTTTGCTTGTTTTTACTATTAATAACTCCGTTTATTTATCAATTAGCTGCGCCCCGCGGTTTCACCCGCGTGAGTCCCGATGCCGTGGGAATATCGGGATAAAAAGTAATCTATGTGTTAATCCAAGTGTCCAGCTATCTACATACCAACTTTCAACGCAATCGGTTCAGTATTTTTTGCGTGAAAGAGCAACAAACATCCATACATCCTCAAAAACTTTCACGTTTATAATATTAGTAGGATAAACAATAAAAACCAAGCAATCAGACTTTATACAAATATCATCTTTGTAGGTATATATGTCACCAATTTCTGGTACTATATGGATGTATTATCATACTTACAGACAGTATAAATACTCGGATTGACAAAAGATTGACGAAAACTCTTGCATGGAAACTCGGGTACCAAATGAATATTTATTGTTTAAAAGTAACATGAAGCCTAAACAGCTGACGAAAGAAGTCAGAAACGTACACTACTTCAAAGGTACGCTTAGAGATTTCTTAAATGCCAAATTATAAAGGAAAGAAGCCTTCATATTTTTTTTTAAAGTAGAACAGTATTAATTGATGAGCTATCTAATATTATTCTACACAACAAATAGGATGACAATACAAAAAAATAGGATGCATTTTACGATCTCCTAATAGTGTAAAGTAAAAACTGTATATTTGTAATTTAATAGTTGACATCTTGTATCATAAAAACTTGTTTTCACTTGTAAGGTGGAGAGAGGACCTGGTGATCTGTGACACAGGGTTAAACCTATTTCAAACACCAGTTCCTCACAAGCAACAATGTCTAAAATAACTAAATTTTGTTAGCTCTTAGATTTTAGATTCTAATCTTACTAATATTATAAAGGTGAAAGTTTGTGAGAATGGATGGACGGATGGATGTTTGTTACTCTTTCACGCCAAAATGGCTGAACGGAACTGAACGAAATTTGGAACAGAAATAGATTATGGTCTGAGGTACCACGTAGGCTATTTTTATTTCGGAAAAATGTACGGTTCCCGTGGGATAGATTTCATCAAAATTTACTGGCATTACTTATGTATTATTTGAGAAGAAATAAATAATTAAAAAATATTATTAGGCAATATGTAAAACTGTTTAATAATGTATTAATAAAATTTCATTAAGCGACGGTAGCGGAATAGCTAAGGCGTCGGACTTGCGATCAAGTGGTTGCGGGTTTGAACTCCACCCAGTGCACTACCGGCGTGAACCCACTCCTAACACAAGCATTTAGCTTAGCTGGAGGGGTTAATAAGAATACTAGTAATGTGTGACCCACGTTACTAGTAATCTTTACAAAAAAAAAACAAAAAAAAATACCTATTCTATACACTGACAGATAATAAATCATTACCCCAAAATAAAATTGTTGGACAAATATTAGCAAAAGTTGCCCAATTTTCATTGAATCACCCTTTTAGAAGTAAGATAAAGTTTCTTTTATAACTACGAGATGTGCTACGAACATACATCGAATAAGGGCTACGGAGAGCGGACATACTACGAGCTGTGCTACGACAGTCGTAAACTTTGTGAAGTTTAATAGCGTAAACTGCAGGTGAAGACATTTTTTTGGAACCATTTTCCCAAATGTATATAGAATTTTATTTTAATTTAGGTATAATTTTATTTTAATTATAGACTTTTTTTTTTTTTTTTTTTTTTTTCGTGTGGAAACCCCCACGGGTCATCACCTCACCATGGCTATTGGTGAGGTAGTATGTCGGAATCGAACCGACTAAAACCACACGGTGTTCCGTAACAACTGAGTCTATCGCAAGGGACTCGGGTATACCCTAGGAAGGAAGTCCCCGAGAACCCTAGCAGACTTTGGCCGCCCTCAAATAGAAGGCAGCCACACCAATGGTAGCGGAGGGCCTTGCCCTCCTTCCAATTTAGAGAGGCGCACGCGGAACACGTCGCGCCACCATCTCAGGCCTGCTTCTGCTAGAGTAACGGGCAGCCTCACCCGTTACCCCCAGGCCAGCGCTCATGGAGGCCGGAGATCATTCTGCGCTCTCCGGCGCCTGGTGCCTCTTCTTCGGGACGGGAGAGTACTAGTCCTCTCCCGTTCCCTTTCCGCCGCCTCTTTAGTGAACATCACTTCCTCACAAAAAGAAGCGGCGGATTCCCAAGCACTCTCACTTTGGACCATGGACAGAACCATGGTCTCCAGCGAGAGGCTTCCCACACTGATAGCCGCCGCGAGGTCGTGGCGCTGTTGCATCCACGCTGAGCACTCCACAAGAGTGTGGAGTGCAGTATCCTCGCGACAGCCTCCGCAGTGATGGCACGCAGACGTTGGCTCCCGGCCTATGCGACACAGGTACTTTCTGAAACAGCCGTGGCCGGTCAGCACCTGCGTCAGCCGGTAGGAAAGGCTGCCGTGCTGCCTCTCCAGCCAATCCTCCATGATGGGTCTTACCGCCACAATTGTGGCGTGCCCTTAATTATAGACTTAGGTAATATAAGTATATTGAATGTCACAACATAATACAAACGTTCACTATGCACGTACGCTGAAAATGTACGCTGAAATTTTTTTTCTTTCTATGAAAAAAACACCAAAACTCTATTCTTCTTATCAAGCTTTGTTTGTTCCTATATTGTGAAGGTTACATCACATATTTATAACTTCAAAAACTGTAGGCGAAATAATAATCTGACAAGCCGTTTAAATAGTGTCAGTTATAAAAGCACATTCATATAAAACTAAATGTTAATTCAAAATTGTTCACCGTCCATACCCTACTTTACAATTCCATGCACTACCGATATTGAAAATAACTTTAACTGAATTATTAAACTAGTTACGGTCGTTCATGCACCACCCGCAGACATAAATGGACTCTGAATGTTCAAACACATTCAATATTTTTACGAAATGAAACGACTACTGGCCTACAGTTCAAACGTTTCAAATACATCAATGTGACATCTAAATAGTAGACCATTGTGTTTTATCGGTTCTAAGGAAGCTTTCAACTGGCAATACCCTTACTTACGATTAGATTGTTTTCAATCTGTTGTGACGATTATAAGTTCCTGATAGACTTGTTCTCTTTTAAAACTCCAATTCAATATTGTTTTAGGAAGGTGAGTCACAGCAAATTTGTGGTCTCACTAAAATTCTTGATCTGAAAAAAATCCTTACCGTTGTAACCTATTTATTTTACAGAAGAGGAGGGTCACAGGAATGAGAATGGAGGTAGCATGCAAATAATACTTATTTACATACAAAAAATGCTTTCTCAGTGGATCGGGCTGAATTTAAGCGAGTACCATCGCAAAAAAATGGGGCAAGAAGCGTTATCTGTAGCAGTTACTGACTCTAGTTAAAGCGGTAATAGCGAGACAGCGCATAAGCTGTTTCAGTCACTCTTTGATTTAGCGAGACCCGCAACTTTCCGGAAAAACCCACTTAAACAGATTCAACTTACCCCGCGTAACTAAAGAGTGGACGGAAAACAATAAATCACTATCACGATATAACACAAAATCATAAAACTATTTAAGTTACTAACAACTACTTTGTAAACTAAAACAATAGGTAGCGCTTATAAAACGTCTTTAAAAAAATATTTCACAATTTAAAAGCCAAACCTTTATTAAAAAAAAAAAAAAGAATTGTCACCTGTTTGAGTCACTACAAATTGTACCGAATGTGAAAGAGATATGGTTCTCTAAGTGAGAACTTTAAATGAGATCTTTTATCGGTTCGTAAAGAATAAGTACCTCTACCTTTAGTTTAGAAGATTGCTTATTGTGCTTGTTACGGTTCGTTAAAAGAATTTTCGTGTTTTCTCCTGGACCCAGTACTAAAGTAAGTTACCCTCGTAACATATGATTTGGGGTATGTTTCTTAAAGCGCCTCTACACTACTCGCGAAGTTGCTCGAAGTTATGCGAAAACGAGAGTGTAGACAGACACTCTCGGGCGACTTCCGATCGTTGTCGGTTTTTGCGCCCGAGTCAAAGGACTCGAATCGATTCCAACGTCGGGTGACGACTGAGCTCCCCACGGGGTTGCACGAGTGTGTAGTGACTTACTTCGAGACTTCGGTCAATTTCGACAAGTACTTCGTCGAAGCAACTTCGCGAGTAGTGTAGAGGGGCTATTATGACATCGACTCTAATTTAACTTCGCGGGTATCTATGTACTGTGTATTCCTATGTACAGTCAGTAAAGGGAATAATTTAATTTGTTAACGGCAGTGGGTTTACCATACATAGCCTACCATTTCATGATTTCCTATCTCCTATCTCTATCTCAACTATTTCAACAGTAGACTAAATGCAAGACAAAAATCCTTATGATTACATTACTCTCACTAGCATATTCTTTTCAAAATGCATACAAAAAACTAGTTACACTATTACTACAATATTTATCAACGTATAGATAATGCACATTTCTAAAAGGGTGATAAGTGACCTTGACCCCCTTCTAGTTCAGAGAGGCGCTCGGAAGTGCGCGTCGTGCTACCGTCTCAGGTTGGTGTATATAATATGCTATTGACTAACACGTACTTGGATAATAGTGATTTATTTCACAGATTACAGTGTTGCTTAAATTAATGGTTGACCATGCTATGCACATTTAAGGCCAGTGCAGTGATTTCCTAGACGGTCAATTTAAATCGTATATTAACTTGCAACCCGCCCCGGCTTTGCACGGGTAGTAGAGACATTTTCAACAATCATCAACATATTTCAATCAATTTACACAAAGTCTTAACAAATTATACACCTAAACCTTTCTTATGAATCACTCTGTCTATTAGTGAAAACCGCATGAAAATCCGTTCAGTAGCTTTTCAGTTTATCGCGAACAGAGACAGACAGACAGACGCGGCGGGGGAAAGTCCCCCGCCGCGTTTTATAATATGTAGTGAAACGAATCTCGAAAGCGATAATCACTGTTAATTTTGTTCATAAAGCAACAAAGCTGCTCATTCTGAAGTAATATTTTAAACACAATTAACACATCTGGATCATTTTTTTAAATATTATCTAACATCATAGGAGACCAACATCTAGGTGTGGAGCTTCTAATATTGTTGTGTTCTTGTCAAAAATTTCCCACTACTGCGCTAAGGCCTTCTCCATATCCTAAAGGTAAGCAAATGAAGACTCCCACCACGGTAGCACATGTTTTATGACAATCACTATCAAAAGATTTGTGCTAACGTTGTAGTAGACATTTTTTAATATCGCGTAGAACCGTTAAAATATATGTATAGTAAAAAGATAGGTCAAAACTAAACATGAATCTGAGAACCAGCGAGCCTATAATAAAATAAAGCCCATAGGACAAAAGAAAAGATATAGTCTTTCAGTCTATGTCGCAAGCAAAATGAATTGAGTTTATGTATGTAAGTATACATATATGTACCTATGTACATAAAATAAAATCACAGAACAAGAACAAGCATTGTCACAAGTGCTGATTTATGAATAGAACACATTTGAATTCTCAATACATTGCCTCGAGAACGTGAGATAAGGCATGAATAATTATACTCTGTCCCTTCATTTATTATCTTTTTGACAGTTCGATAAAAAGTCAATTAGTGATGACCTAACACGTTGACGATTCGATAAAAAACAACCAACAACAATTTTGTTTAAGAGAAAGTTTTAATCGACTAAAAAGTTAAAGTTAATTTTAGCTAAATATACTGAGGTTACTTAATAAAAATCTATTATCCACGTTTGATATATTTATTATACATTATTAATGTTAATGAGGACTCTCTGATGAATTTAGTGTGTATCATCTATCCTTTGTTCATGACATTAACAAAAGTTAAGCCTATCCAGTTTACTAGTTTAAACTTGAATTTCAACAATTTGATGTTTTATTGCAATTAAAATGTAACATAATAACGAACTTTTATACTGATTCAAAAATAGTTAATATCGAGTTATAAATATGCAGTGGAAACATTTGTTCTCATCACTACGTACAATATAATGTAACGCTTTTTCTTGCGTAAAATGAAAATTATTTATTTAAAAAAAATGCTACATGATACTGTATTATAATGTCTAAGAATGGTCATAAATATAATAAAAAAAATAAAAGTTACGTTAACGTTACGCCACAGTTACATTCTCAGGCAACTATCAAAAAGAAAATAAACGAACGGACACAGTATAGTGACGCTGTATATTTAAAAAATTAAAATAAGCTTACCAGTTTAAATTAAATTGAAAAAAGGATGATATTTTTATTTTATCTATAGATTTTATGATTCGTTAGTAATAAAGAGTTTAAAGTTTAGACCCTAAATCGTAAATTAAGGAAGAAGTAAATAATTGTGATTCACTGTAAGATTTTAATATTACAATGAATCATTATTTGTACGACTACGGAGCTTAAAGTAAGACATTGAATCTATTACATAGCATAGAATAATGTAATAAGGCATTAATGAAGATGTTCCAAAGCTGCGTGAATCTAAGCACTACGGCCTTCTTTAAGGTCTTGTCTAGGCGTGACACCGTAGCAGACATATTAAATGATTATTATTATTAAGTTTATCTACCATAATAAAGGTATTTAACAATAAAAAGGTATATTTTGCCGTTTAATTTTATGGGTATGCAAATTTATAACCAGCTTCTGACATAACTGCCGTAGTTTATGGTCTGTGCTCAGCGAAGAGCCACGAAATGTTGATGCATTGTGTGTCAAAACTTCACTGTTCCAAAACTTCTGCTGTAGTTCACATGCTAGAAGTGTAGAAACTCTAGTCTAGAATCGTCTTCATAAAATATTAAGCAATTAAATTGCACCTAATATAATTTAGTTATTTTTAACCGTTTTTAAATAGAAAGAGGTTCTCAGTTCGTCGGTTTTTTATGTACGTAACCCTCTTAGGATGATTACACCGGTGGCTGGACCGGTTTCGAAAATTCTTCTTTTGTTTGAAAAGGTATACTTTCTAGTTCAACTGAGGTGCGTGGCATCGACCTTGGCAGCTCACATTCCGTATCTAAAATCTGATAAAATGAATGAAAACGAGGATGCATTCCCAATAGTCCAGTACTTGTAAAATAGGTTTAAATACGGCACACAGAAAGTTTATAAATACATAAATATTTTGTTTAATTAGTTAAATAGCTGTAGATAGGGGCACGGCGTTTATAGAGCCGTCGACGAATCAAGTTCACAAAAAAATACTGGATACCGACTCCATGTTTCTGTACTTGTTATAAAGCGGAGTTTATTTTTGTTTTGTTCCTTTAATTGTCCTGAATTAAAAGTGCCAACTTGTAAACATAAGATCCACAATTTTGCTAAATCTATTAAAGTGTGCCTGCCATCAACGCGATTGATCTCTTCTTTGATATAAGGCCCCTGTCGAGCTAGATCCTAAATGGGTTTCCCCGAAACACATAAATACAAGTGTGTATCTATATATGAAAACGAGAAGAGAATTCTGTGTACCTCTTTTAAAGCAAATACTGCCCACGGACGAATGTCATATTGTTAATAAATTAAGTTTATATGTAGAAGAAGTGCAGAAAGCTAACATTTTTAATTAATATGTGATGAGAATTCTTTGTACCTAACTTTGGGCAAATATTGCGCCCCGAGGAATGCCATATTTGGAATGCTTAAAGAAGTACTTTTAGAAGAAGCGCAGCAGCTACAATTTTTAATCAATATGTGTTATAATATATGTGACAACGGCTACAAAAAGCTATGGCCACCGCGGCTACCAAGGCCCAGTATAAATGCTGACCTGTCATGGTGCGGAATGTCTATCTAATGACAGTTCAAGTTTTACTGGTCATTGATATAAAAAAAAAAAACATTCAAAACTTAATAACTTATGGTCGAAATACGACCACCATTCGATTTCTAATTTTTAATTAGATATTATAAGGCACAACAAGACTTTATAGTTGAAGCTACGTGAATACTGAAAAGTTTATAATGGTTGAAATTAAACTAATTTTAGAGATTTAACCGCAATAATATTATGATCATAATGTTTAACTGTCCGTATACTCCACTCCTATCTGCGGTCATAGGGACATTTAGCCTGATGTTAATGTTCAATATAATGTTAATATCCTATCCCGTGGACTTGCAGGAATATATTTTTGATGATATATTCATATTTTTAATAGTATTTTGTGATGCGTCATATACCTTTAGGTCGTTGTAATTTGAAAATTTCCTTGTTATTTTGTCCTTTTTATGTCATTTTACTGGGCATTGAATATTGTCTATTAACCTCTGTAGGGTACCTTAACATTTTTGGAGTACAGCCTCCTTTGAAATATAATTATGTTTACATAAAGGTATCAACGCGATGTAATAGTTATTCATGGAATGGAACCAGGTTGTACTGGCCGTGGTCATTGGCTAACTTATGTTAATTCCCGATTATATGTCACGGAACGCGAAAAATTATGTTAGAAACTCTTGAAATATTTTCTGTCTATATTGTAAAGTAACATGTTCTTTTAAAACACAATACATTTAATGGTAATATATATTAAATAATTACAAAAGTGTTCAAAGTTTATGTAAAAGAAAGATTTTATAAAAAAAATATATTAAGATTTACACTTTCTGTAATCGTGATGTTTATTCTTTTTAACCCCAAAGAGGAGGGGTGTATGAGTGTGTCATTATTATTAATAAGTACCTACGTGAAAATGACAAACAAATAATTGTGGTGGGAGTATTGAGTTTGCCAAATTTCATCCAGATCCGTTCAGTCGTTTTTGCGTGAAAGACTAACAAACAAACATCCATCTATGCATCCGTCCCCACAAATTTTTGCATTTATATTATTAGTAAGATAAACCAATATTGCTTTCACTCACAAACCCCATATTTTCTGGCAATGTGGGATCATTTTAATAAAAAAAAAAACGAATACAAATTTTGAAGCCTGTGAGACTACATGTCCTAATATTTAAAGGTTAATAATGTAGGTATGTGTTAAAAAAAAACAAATGTATTCAGTAGTACTTATTTATTCTTTTTGTATGGTCACGATTGGAGTACGAGTAGTCACCTATCAAGAAATTCAAGGCTTTATCAAGTGCCAATTTAATGTGCCGTACCTAAAAATTTACGAAACCTATACCTTCATAATGGCGAGTAATTATCGTGTGTATTTATATTTATATGAAAACGGGAAATAGTATAAAATACTAAATATTTCCGCTATATCTAAGTTAATATTTTTAATATTAATAGCACTAACTACTAACTAGCTAGCAATAAGCCATAGTTAAAACTTTTTCCAATTGTTGTTATTGCCTATAATGTATCTAATGTATGTAGGTTAGAGTTAAATTTAAATATATTGTTAAAATGTTGAAAGAATTAAAAAAAAATATATATATATATATTATATGTATATATATAGGTAGACGAGGCGAGACGCTTAAAATTTGCAAGTCAGACTATTAACTGATGAAGTATTTGAGTGGGAGTGAGTGCTGCTCGCTCACTTTTTTATGCACCCACGTTCTATATTTCAACAGCAAGGAATGTTCTTGCATTATAATTTTGGGATAAATGTCATATATTTCTAAATTTAATTAATTTTATTATTATTTAAATTAATTTAGAATGGGACATTTTCCTATTTTTGTAATTTAGTCAATTAAGATAAATGTTTAAAACAATATTATATGAGATTCAGATGAGTGAACAAAGGCATTTCTCAAACTACATTGAACTATAATAAAATTATGATGATAATTTAGATAGATAGAGATAAAACCATAACACTTGCTTTTAAACAAATCGACCGAATGACATGTAATGAATTTAGTAGATAATTTTGACGTGACAACGTCTTATAAATTGGTTTGCCGGGTGACACTTCAAGAAACTGCGTTACGCTCCGCTCACGTTATGCGCTCACAATGAGAGCGAGTGAGAGGCACGCGTCCCTTCCACTCGGGCATGGTTAGCCCGCCTAAGAGCGAGAGAGACAGACATAAAATGTTTTAAATATAATTCTTTGTATAAATAAATGTTTTAAATTGTTACTATTATTTCATCCTTCTTCCTACTATACGAATGAATATTCACATTAAAATTATTTTACCACTCAAAGTCGTTGTCACGTAAAACTTTCGCCCGTATACCGACTTTACAGGCAACCAATTTTTTTTATTTCAAATGTTCTGTCTAATCATTGTTTTTATGGGTTTTGGTGTTTGAATAAATAACTATAAGCTATTTATTATCACATGTTGTTGTTTTTTTAAATAAGATATTTCAATTGTTTCGAGTATTTCCATTGTCATCTTTTGTAACAATGCAATTTTTTTATTCTGATGTAATTTTTCAAACTCACATGCTATAGGAGATTACGGAGAACTGATTTAATAGCACCTTGAGTTCAGTTAATAGACTGTATTAATCTCAAATAGGATATCGACCTAGATTACCTATTGATACGAAGGGAGACTCTTTCTAGTTGATTAAAAAGTTATTGATTGATTTTGACATAAAGGAAAATAGAAATTCATCACCACAAATCTAATTTATGTTACATTTTTATTTTTTTATCATGAAAGTAATCCGTAATTAATTCTGATATTATTTTCATTCAAAGGTCATCTGGTAGAGATCTGCTTTTGAGCAAAATACCGCCGATTGTACTCCACTTTATAGGATTGAAATTCTTTTTAACTAAATGTTACAAGTGGTGTCCAATTGTAAACGCCGTTTACCCTATAGTTAGATCATAGTTTTAATTCACACATTTATAGGATAAAGTTATACTACATAAGTAGTAAAAATTCATAACACATTGAACACATAACACGCCCTTTCCCCTTTCTATCCTACACAACCCCCCCCTCCCCTCGCAAAAAAGGTGTCGTCGCGCACGCATTGGAGCTCCGCTAAAAACGTTCTTAAAAAATAATTAAAAACCGCAATATATATAAAATCACACGCGAGTGTTCCCTGTCATCAAGAAAAAACGTCTTGTTGGTGATAAAACTCAAGAACTGGCGACCGAGGGAATTTGTGAAGGTTTTAAAGCGCGTGTGCCCTTCCGACATACCAGCCAGAACCTTCCCCCCTTAGAGCGAAGGGTAAGTCACCTCCACCAATAAAAAATATATATTTCACTAGCAACGACCCGCGTAAGTCTCGATGCCGTGAGAATATCGGGATAAAAAGGAGCCTATGTGTTATCCAGCTATCTTCATACCAAATTTCATCGCAAATTGGTTTAGTAGATTTTGCGTGAAAGAGCAATATACATCCATGCATCCTCACAAACTTTCACGTTTATAATATTAGGAGGATATGCCTTTACATAGGTAGATATAAAGTTGTTATCACTTTGAATCTATGGCAGGTAATATAATCATTCACAATTTATGGTAGTGTTTCGTATTAGTCACAATTCACTTCTAAAAAATGAATATCTTATATATAACATTAAACTATTAGAACAGCGTCTGACAAAATAAATCTACGTCCTTGTCTAGCATAGCGAGAAAAAGAGCAACCACGATAGTTAAACTTTTGCCGTGCTGCAGGACATTTTTTATATTCAATAAATCTCTGAAGACACCCTCTTGCAGTACCATTACTGGTATTATCGAGTCAATCCTATCAAAATTAATTAGTAGACAGAGCAGAAAAGTAGTTTCTTATCGAACCACACCATCTAATCTTATAAATAAGTACTTATTACAGTCTGAATAGTTTCATTTTGACTGGGTTGAAGTTCTATCTCAAATAAAGCTGTATAAAATAAAAAGACCAACCAACTATATCAACTAGACACTGTATTAATAGCGTCCGCAAGAAAATGGATGGTTCCCATTAATCGTAACGCCAAAAGGTATTGAAACAAATTTGGTGGGTGATATGTAGGAGTTGGACGTGGAAGTAATTTCAGACAAGTGAATAGTAATGAATACCACAGTTTAATTTATAACGGGCGAAAGTAAAATCGTAGTGCTCTTTTGAATTAATTTGATTTAAAACAGGAATTTAAATGATAGAAATGATGATGTTGCGAATTTTTGAATGTAATTCAATTGTATTTATTAAAGAATGTACGGTTTTACTTAGGTTTGTATTTTGGGGATGCCCGACTAGTTTCGGACCCAACGGGGGCCCTTTTTCAAGGAGTGAAACGCCCTGCCGCGACGGTGTCAGGCGTCACAAATTTTTTATTGTAACAATTCAATGACTGGCCTATTGGTCTAGTGGTTAGTGACCCTGACTGCTAAGCCAGAGGTCGTGGGTTCAATTCCCACCCAGGACAAATAATTGTGTGATGAGCACGATCATTTGTTCTGTGTCTGGGTGTAATATTTAACTATAATATGCATGTATTTAGAAATATATAAGTATGTTTATCAGCAGTCTGGTTACCATAGTACAGGCTCTGCCTAGTTTGGGATCAGACGGCCGTGTGTGAGATGTGTGAAGTTATTATTAATTGTAACATCAGCGGTCGCTTGTTTGATTTTCGCCTATTAAAAATAATTTTATTAAACGTGGGCAAGTGTGATGCTTTATAGTAGTTTATAGTTAGAACTAGATTTCGGGAATAGGACTCCTTGTTTAGTGAGTTTTTAGTTTGTTTGTTTGTGTGGTTGTCACACCTTAACAACTCAGCCGATCATCATAAAACTTTGCATAAACGTTGTCAGGGGCACAGAAAAGGCATTAAGGTACCACCCAGAACAAAGTACTGTTCCCGAGAGTCACTTATATGCCTAATTACCGGTTCCTATAACAAAGAAACGATTCGTTTTGCTTACGGACGGTAAAATTTCGTTGAAAATTCAACGTAATTTTACCGTCCGTAATTAAAACGAATCTTTTCTTGATTATAGGAACCGGGCATAAATCAATATTTGCATGAACCAAGTAGGCTAGTAATAATTTTATAAAACTGAGCAAATAATTGAGCTTTAAAAATAGTAATAAAGTGATTGATATCTGAGCATTTTCATTGGAACTATACATGTACATTTTATAATAGTGCACAGGCAAATGATAGTAGTATTTAATTCTAATGGATAGTTTTACCTTTTAAATCTCTAACCCCTAAAACACAAACCACATTGCACATCACCGACGCTGCGGCGCCACCGGTCACATCTGCTACCAAAACAAAACCGCAGACATGTACACTACGATTGTACTATGGAATATTATGAAGCAAATGTGTGTGATTCTGAACACGTTTTGTATTTCGCTTCTATTATTGTTGTAGCAACTGCAGGCTATGTCGAATTTAATCTGCTGCTGAACATTTATACATAATATATGTTACGGCTAAAAGCCGAAGTACGGTTCCACCTAGTTTTAGCCGGCTAAACCTGTGGTCGGTAGCAGTTGGTTAAACTTAGGTGTATCCTTTCTTTTCATAGCTAGTAGGTTAGTTAGTAGGCTAGTAGGCTAGTAGTTACATTCGGCTAAAACTAGGTTTAGCCTTCTTTCTACTGGCTACTACAACCAATATATAACCAATGCCTAATGGTTGTAGTAGTCCAAACTAGGAGTGGGGAATAAATAACAAACAATTGCATTCATTAAAGTTTTATTCAGTTTACTAGCAACCTGCCCCGGTTTTGCACGTGTAGCATAGCATATATTGATTTTTTCTGACATCTTCAGCAATCACCGTCATATTTCAGCCATTTTACATAAAACTATAATAAATTATACACCTAAATCTTCGAACAGTAGTATGTAGTGACTAAAAATGTGTAAGATATTGTGATACCAAAGACATGGGAATATGTCTTTGGTATTACAATGATTAGATAGTATGTGCAATTAAACTTCAGATCAAACTTTTGAATAACAAAAACGTAATACGTAATATTGAACAATGAGCAAACCTCACTTAAAAAAGCAGTATACGTACTTCAAGATTAATATTATTTAGTTACTAATAATAAGGATTTTCAAAACTTCATAAAATCGTTACATAAGTTCAAAGAAATAAACAAACCATTTCAGACATAATTTTCCTCATTCATTTGAACAAGATAAACTTGAATGGCATTTAAAGAAAGGTACACAAAATAACAGCAGCTCTACAAATACTCTTTTAAATACGATATTTAGTTTAGCAGTTGCAACTTTTGGACCCTCGTGTGCTCCTGATGTAGATTGGGTATTAGCAATATATTTGACGTAAGGACTTTATTTCGTGAGAAACAATATCAACGGCCAAAACGTTTGACTCATAATGTAATACCAAACACATGTCGTATCTTTAGTAAAATAAATAAGACTTCATTGACTCATATGAATGCAGTTGATTCTTTTTTTTTACTTTTTGACATTATCTTCTAGTTTTAACCACTAGGCATCGGCTATATTCAGTTGTAATTAGTACTAGTTAGGAAGACCTACTTTTAGATGAAAGTAATAATGTAGTATTTGGCTATGAGTAGAAAGGATACACCTACATTTAAGCAACTGCCACCGACTGCACCTAGGTTTAGCCAGCTAGAACTAAGTGTAGCCGTACTTTAGCTTTTACCCGTAACATATACATATACCTGTAATCCCACTCACGTAATAGGGGAAAGCATATTGTCGTCAACCGGGAATTTTAGGAAGTAAAGGTATGACTAGCCTGTTGGTCTAGTGGTTAGTGACACTGACTGATACGCCATAGGTCTGTGTGTTCTTTGTGTCCGTTGTTGGTATCTTTGTAATGTCCCTCGCGACACAGGAGTCATTCCTAATGTGGGAGTTATCTATTAAAAAAAAGGTCGGAAAATTGGGAGTATATTGAAAGAGGGAAGTAGTTAAAAAGGGAAGGCAATATAGTAGGAAAGGGATATTGCATGTTCGAATAGAGTGTGTAAGCAATGCCTTTAACTCTAACTGGCTGTTGACGGGAAGTCCAAATCCGTCTAACCCCTCCAGCTAGACTAAATTGCTTGTGTGTTAGGAGTGGGTGGGATTCAAACCCGCAACGCCACTTAAAATTAAAATGAATTTTAATTCCACTTATCGATTGAATACAATTTTAGTAAATTATCTGGTTGTTTACTGTTGCTCTACGATCAAATTAAGACACTTTTCAAAAAAAAGGTGTAAACCCTAGTTCCATTGATTTCTTTAAATTGAACACACACTGGTGAATGTTAATATACACCAAGGCGATTCTGTGAGTACGCTTGTTTGGGGTTCCCTTTTAATATTTATTTTTATTCAATTTTTTTATTTTCCTTAGTGGCACACTCTGCTTAAATTTAAATCAGCAGTAGGTAGGTACTTATCATATTTTCATAGTATTGTCGCTCATAATGAAGATACACCAAATAGTCGTAGTGACTTTCTACCAAAATTCACCAAAATTTGGAGCAGCGGTTTAGGCGTGAAAGCGTAAAAAACAGGCAGACAGAGTTGTCGTCATCTTCCTGCCCTTTTTCCCAATTTTTTCAATGGGTTTGGCGCAATGAGTGGTAACATTGCAAAGAGTTTTGGCTGGTTTTCTTTTAAGTCTGGCCGCCTCTTTGGGAACGTAGTCGTTTTAAGACGGGAAGGAAAAAGGTAAATTTGTATAAGAAAAAACGGTACGGGGAGGAACCTAGGGTAAGGGATTCCGCAAATATCGGATTGTGAACGGGACTGAGAGTGCAATTGCTTCGCAGAGGCCAGGGTCGCGTACCCGAATGACCTGTATTTCCTGTGACTGGAGAGGCCACCAGGACAGGAACACCAGCTGGCAAGATAGACAGACACAGTTAGTTTCGCAACTATAATATTAGTATGGATACATATGTACGTATGTAGCTTACACAGATTTATTGCTTCGGTCGGATGCGAACGCTACGCCAAAGTTTGTGAATAGTGTTATTTGAACAAATACATCGTAACATGCGAGCTATGTTGCTTGTTCTATAACAAACTTTATGTGTAAAATTAAAACTATCGGTTATTGTTTAACGGGGAACTGGTATTGGCTATTATAAATATGTAAACAATGAAGTATGTTCAGCGTTGGATATGAAATGTGTAAAAAAGTCTAACATTGTATTTGCATATAACTAAGTGGGAATAAAACCTTTGACGTTGCAACCGAATGCACTGTAATGTGGTCGCCGAATATAAAACACACCTTAATTAATAACACATTGCGAAGGAATACTCTAACAGTGTACCATTAATTGTTAGAGTTAGCTGTAGTGTCATTGAACAAGATTAACAATCCTAATTCGCATCTATCTGGGAGCACGGAGCACAGAGTTATTGAGCCCAAAGCACTGTAGTGAAATATTTCCACGAACCATTTCAAGCCATTATCAGACCCCCTCTGACTCAGAATCGGATTAGGTATACCAGAACCAACTATCGTGATAGTATTGAGCGCAGTTTCAAACTACGGAACTGCACTTATGTATGGATCTGGCCAGTTGACGGTAAAAGGCTTGCCCCCTATAATGTAATTGTGACGAAATTATAACTGGCAATATGTGGGTATTTAATAGATAAGTCTCTGCATACCCCTTAGGGGATACAGGTGTGAGTGTACGTATGTATGTTTCTGGGCGAAAATCGACATCCGTAATAATCATCACTATAGTCGTCTGTCTTTAAAAATCCTTTTCGTTAATGTTAAGGCACGGTCTTAATGTGTTAAGAATAGTCGTCACCCATCCTAAGACTGACCTGGCTAGTTTTACTTAACCTTGTAATGTGCTAACCTACTCGATTACCATTCCACGAGCCCCTCCTTAAATTCAATTGACACAATTTAACTATTTTTTTATTTTATCTCATTCGAATATGACAATATAAAAGAAAGTATGTGTTAAATAGGGTGTATTAAAATATGCATTTTCATAATTCAGGCTAATAAAATTCATAAAAAGATGTTTGTGACGAATTTAGTCTCGCAAATCCGTTTGAGACAAAAATCATGTAAATGAACATGAACACTGACACGACATGGTTTAAAAATTTGAACCTAGCACAAAATTCTTGAAAGAAAAAAGTTTAAAAAGTTTATTATTTTACTTCCAGATTCTTGTAGGCTAAGCCAACCATTTATCAGGTATAAATACCGATCCTATAATATCTTAGTGAAGTTTCCACAAAGTTAATTTTCAAATTAAGCTAAACGTTCTTAATTTCTTATAAATATGTATATATTTCAGATATTTTAGCAATGTCCGTAATAGACACAGTTAAGCTAGCTTAAGTTGTTACACTGAAACAACAAACGATAATCCGTGACAGAATTGTGTAGGTTTTAATAATATTAATTTAAATTTACCTTGTATATAAGGTTTAAGTTATTTGTATATTTCAATAGTATTTAATGAAAACATTTCTGCTGAATTAGAGATGTTCAGTTATGATAGTAAATGTCTGCGAATTTCAATTTGAATTTACAAGCCGTTGTAAAAGCCAGTCAGCTTACGACAAGTCTTTCTGTACTGATGCCATCTGTTGCCGGAATATCATTAATATTATTTACTTTTGCTCAAATTAAACTTATTTATTTTACATACACTATAGGTTTACAAAACATTTTAATCGTGAGAGAGCCATGCTTCGGTACGTACGGGCCAGCTCGACCGGAGTGAACTAATTAATGAACTAGCTACCTTACAGTACGATCATAAGATAGAAATGATACCTACCTTCCTTACAGAAAACCGGCAGTGAAGCAATACTTCGCTTGCCGAGTGAGTAAGGTTACCGGAGGCCTTGACTGAGCCCTCTTCCCCTTCTTTTCCCCTCTTCCTTCCACTGCTCCTGTGATTCCTGTCTCTTAAGTTGCAGAAGCCCATGAGCGGCGGTAGTCACTTACCATCAGGTGACCCATCTGCTCGTTTGCCCCTAACATATAAAAAAAAAGCACATCACACTTGTTATCCAGGCCAGAAATTAATATTTTAGAACTCTTGTATGAAATACAAAACAGGGCAGTTAAACCCCTGAATAAATACAATAACTGTAGGTAGATATTTTCTTTTATATCATATTTTACAACGTATTTTCGCCTAACGTTGCCAAAATATTTGAATGTGAGACGCGCTGCGGCAATTTTAAATAAATTCTATTCTATTGTTGTTAATTTTATATGAAGTAAGTGGTCATACACGCTTGTATACAAGATTTGTTTATTAAAACAAATAACATCGCCGACTCGACATGCATAACAACTACCACTCTTTGACTCCTGGAGAGATTGGTATGTAATAATATAGAGTACAGTTTAAGATTATTTTAGCCGTCGAGCAATTGCAAGAAGATTTTATTTTAAAGAGTATAAGAAAAATCTTCCCCAAATATAGCATTTTCGACCTCTCAGTGAGCTAACTGCTTGTCTTAATATTAGTTCAGGTCTGTTAACTACGACCGTTGAGGACATATCATCGCATCACCTATGGTCTTCTCGTAGGTGTAGTATGGCACACCGTGTTGTTTTAGCCCGACATAGCTGATACTGATAGCCCACACGAGCAAAACAACAATAAATAAATAAACGAAGGTCTGTTACATACGATGTGGGTTTAAAAACATAAATTGTAACAGAACAGAACTTTTGAAGCAAAAACCACAAAAACACTTACTATAAATTGAGTCTTGTTTACAAGAAATACGAACTACACAACTATTTACTTAAATATTGACTGTTGTAAGACTAATTTGTACAAAGAGCACCGGCACCTCGTTTGTTTAGTCATTAGGGGTAAGATGTATAACTATGTAAGGGTACGCAAAGGGAACTTTCCTACGGAGATATTTCTATTTACGTTACTAGCTGAACGCTACCACACATTACTGATGTTTAGTTTTGTTCACCGTGAGAGCGGAGGAATACAAAAAATTTTAGTTATATAATATACGAACCTAAATATTTAGAAAATTAATGTTAATGAAGTTGCGAATTTAATGCAATCGGTGAAGAGTTCTTTCTAACACGTGGGCATTCAACTGTGTTCGTAAAAGATCGCAGTTATTATAAACATTAATTTAATAAAACTCAATCTTCACAGAAATAATTTCTAGTTTCTTTGTACTAAATGAATTTTAAGGCGATTGAGCGACAAATTAAAGCGATTGTGTTAATCGTTTTAGGTACTTCCTCCAAAAAACATTTTGACTTAGATCTTTTAAACTTCTAATTTACTTTATCTTCTTTATGTACTCAGTTATTAATTAGTTGTTAAGTAATTTATTTAGTTAACGTGTAGTACTTTATCGTTTAGGTATAGATACCCTATAAAAAGTGTTTATGAAGAAATTCCTTTATAAAAACCACTGCCATTGGCAATGAAGAATAAAATTGGCCTCCTTAATGTTTTATGCATAAATAAAATGTTATGGTAATACAAAGTTATTCAAATACCATTGTTTGTGTGACGTGTGTTGAACTAAGGGTAACTTTCCCCACTGTTACAATTCATAGCCGTTTTGACAGCTTTTATATTACTGAATAAAAAGTTCCCTACTAAGAAGACAGCTTTCAGAAATAATATTAAATCAATTAAATAGTTAAAACAATGTTATGGTAATGGCATTATTACTCGTATTCACATTGGCCTATATACTGGCGTACATACTTACGATAGTCATTATTATCTCATGAATAAAACAGCTAGCATATGCAGGCAACGAGCATTCAGAATTTAAAATTATAATTATTAGAACTTAACAGGGTAACAGATGTGGTGTTCAAAATGCGGCAGAAAAAAATCGAATTTTCACAAAACGAATACGAAGAATAGTTTTAGATCCACATGGATTTTAAATTCTTGCTTGATGTAATATTTTTTTAAGAAGATAGTATTTTTTTATTTTCAAATTTTTAATCCACAATAATATCAGCGGTTCCACATAATTCTTATAAACGACATGTTTTGTGAAAGTATGGTAGAGTAAAATAGGTTTTAATAAAATTGATCACACAAATAAATCCTAAATCATTACTATCGCTTTGACTGGTGGCTGATAACTGAGATAAGTGTTTGCACACTTATCTCAGTTAATACACGCTAAAATCAGATTAAAATCAATTCATTGCAAACAGCATACAGGATTAGGCTTTGTATCTGGAACTAAGCCTAATTGCAATGCAAATTGCAAGTGAATGTTAATACTTTGATAACTCAGGGACTCCGATGGCTAGTGCTAAATCACTTCTTCAGTGTGTTGAATCCATTCACGTTTTTTAGAGGGTAAAGCATTTTTTAGTTCCATCGAATATCATGTGGTTGCTATTAGTTTTTTCATGAAAACAGTCAGCTTAAACTTATTTTGTATTTTGTGGGTTGCCAACCTTTTCCTGGTTTCCTGTCCGATGACCCTACTCACTAGCAGATAAAACACTGCGCTTTAGTTGTTCAGGTTTAACGCGGTCTTTTGTAAAGTTCAGCGACTTCATTAATCAGGAGGCTCTAATTCGAATAGAAGTTTGCTAAGTCCTGCAATTTTGTCTGCATTGTTAGCCTTTTTTTTTAATATATTTTTTAATAAATAAAAAATGTGACTTAAAAACTAACATCATCTTGGGAAATTTTGAATGAGATAGCTTATTCCTTTCATGTAAGTTAAACAGAGAATGAAGAAGTTCTTTCTAGTTTCAGTACTCTATGATAAAACTTCAGCTGAAGTTTTCATCATCAAGAAAAAACACTTGTACATTTGCGATTCTTGTGAATCTTCAGTTGAAGATTCAATAGACTTAAAATATACAAACTTTCAATTGATTTTCAATTTGAAACTTTAACCAACAAGCGGTAGAATGCCGGCTGAAGATCCCGAGAAGTAAAAGTTTAATAAAATGTAAGTAAATACTAGTTTCCCTCATTTTTAAACGGAAACTCGCACAGGGCGTTATAAATACAATTTTTGTTTAAAATGCAACATATAACCAAGTATATTTCAAAATAGACATCCTATGTGAGGAACCTTAAGAGCGGTATACTGTTGACCAATATTTTAAACAGCTACGCTATCGTATATTGAAAAGGTTCGTTATTCTTATAATAATAAAATATTTTCGATAGTCTTAATATAATTAGCCCTCTGAGGGTACTGAAGAGGAAGATTCTCCAGCTTATTGTAGTATTTACAATGATTGAGATTTTCAGAGTTCCTTAAAAAGAAGATATACGTACTACATTTTGTTCTGGCAGGAAAAAGTCTTTGTCCATAACGAATTAATAATGAGGCTCTCAGTGTGGTGTTCATCATATTTAAAACATTGACGAAAGTCTTCCCCCACCGTCAGATTTCGGTAAGAGTAGACTCTAGATCCCGCGTATTTATGACTCAAAATTAATAATATTATTATAATTGCTAGCATGCACTTCCTCTTGTTTATATTTTTCCTTGCTAAGTCACTCTGTAATGTGTGTAAGTGTCTTCTTAGTTCCTTGTAAACTCACCAGTAAAAACCATATAATTTAACGTTAAAGTAGTGACTTTGTGAGCAGTGGCTCAGGCAAGGAAAGTGTTATTTTGTATTAGTATCACATACAAAATATTTAATTAGGGATTATAGAGTTACATTGTAGTGAAAACATCGACCGCAATGTAGACCATGTGTATACATCGATCTACATTCCGGTCAAAGTTTTAATATGGCTACATTTATTTAACAAACACCAAGTTAAGACGATCCTAAAATTCGAAATATTTCTCCGTTAGAGTAACGTTCGGTGATTACTATAACTATAAAACTATAAATACAAATTTATAGTTTTAGGAAAGGTAATTTATTTAGATTCTCGATTCGCGAGATAAATGAAGTATAAATAATATGTAAGTTAGCGTGAATCAAATCGCCCCTGAAGATTCCACCACGGAGGTGTCTTTACTCACAATTACCCTTTTTTTTAAATTTAACTACGTAATCTGTGAATCTCACCTTAGTCTTACTTTACAGGTTTAACAGCAGGGTTGTAAGTTCTGGTAGTTATATGGTTACATCTAAACCATTTTATGTTTACATTGATTGGTACTAGAAAACCCGTCTATTTACGGTATTGTTCAAGTTTATCAAAAAACCCTGAATAAGGGTAATATAAGTACATAATTTATTTGCCTACTATTTTTTTTTTAAGATGACACAAAGCACATAAAAGTACATCCATCAGAATATGAGTATGTACCTGAATTAAATTATTGATAAGAAGTGTGACTTTACGTGCTGAAAAGGGTGTAATTGTGATTAAATGATGGAAGAGAGCTCTTTATAATAACTAGAGATCGCGTGGTGGTCGAATTTCGACCATGGTTTTTTCATTGGCCAGTATAACTTGAGCTGTCATTGTATAAACTTACTTACCATGTATGAAAGTTAATCACATATATCACATTTTCCTGTAATTTTTAAAGTTGTAAGACAAATTGCTTAAAAAAAATATTTTTTTAGAGATATTTGTATTTACATTACTACCACGCTCTTCTGATGTGTAGTTTCAGTCACTGTGACAGCGGGGAAATACAAAAACTATAGTTATATAAAATATGAACCTACATATTTAGAAAATTAATGCGTACTAGAGATCGCGTGGTGGTCGATTTCGACCATAATTTTTTTCATTTCATTGGCCAGTATACCTTGAACTGTCATTGTATAGACTTACGTACCATGACAGTTTAACATATATACTGGACGCGTATAGCTTGATGTAATCGTTTTCAAGTAATTTTCAATTTGTAATACATATTGTTTAAAAATTTTAGTTTTCTTCACTTCTGCTACATGTGTACTATAAGTTTTCAAATTCCACGTTCCTGCGTTCGTGAAATTTTCTCAAAAATGCGTACAAAGAATTCTCTTCACGTATTAATATATAGCTTATTACAATCTTTATTTGAATAAATTACACATAAATAGTACTATGTAAACTAAAGTCTACTGTTATGTATGTTTCTTCTTAAAGAAAAAATAACGTACAAACTGAATAAATATAATAAATTGTCTATTTCCATTGCATATGATTTCTTGCTACTTACACTAGCTAAGTATGCGTCTTATTTCAAAACTTATGAAAACCCCGCCTACGGAGGCACAGATTAAATAGAACTGGCACGGCTTTAGTCTCTGCATATCATGGCACGAAGGCATTAATTTAATTTATTTTTGTATTTATTATATTTAAATTAAAAATTGTACAATTTTGTAATTTATTTTAATTTTATTATTAGACTAGCAATCCGCCCGGCTTCGCACGGGCAGCAGAGACATCTTCAACAATCATCATAATATTTCAATAAATTTACACAAAATTTTTACAAATTATACACCTAAACCTTCCTCATGAATCACTCTGTCTATTAGTGAAAACCGTATGAAAATACGTTCAGTAGTTTTTCAGTTTATTCCGAACAGACAGACAGACGCGGCAGGGCACTTTGTTTTATAATATGTAGTGATAGTATATTTAAAATATTACATTATGTTTATTCAAATGATACACAATATTTACTATGTTATAACACAGTATAATGTATATACAGTATGGTATCTTCATACAAACGGTCGGATCGCGAGATATACCTACACTGATTATGATGATGACAAGATTTGTGTATTTCATTGAAATAAATACAAATACTTAAGTACTTAATATGGCAAATAGAATTTATAGACTATATTGTGGTATTTTTGGTTGCTTGAATTCTTCAAAAACGCACCCAGAGATAACATTTTTTAAATTACCTGGAAACTTCGAAAGGTAAGAGACTATAAAATAATTTTTATGTACCTACTAGTACGTAATTTGTTTCTATTTTAACAGGTAGGTATTTCGCTTTTTCCACCGAGTAAAATATCTGGATTAATAAATAAATAAGTAGATAGGGTGACAAAAGTGACACACGTCACGAGTGACTTACCCACCCTCGCATTAAAAACAACTAGTAGGTAGTTTCCTAGGCTAAGCTATTTATTTACTTATGTATTTAGCTACTTACATATATTATTGAATTAGACGAAATATCATTATGAAATGATTATGAAAGTAAAAAATGGTAGGTACCTACCTACTACTCATTTCATTCACAACGAATTTACAAATTTTATAATAAGAAATAAATTATAATATTTACAATCACAAAACTAGAAAGAAACTCAAGTAGGTAGGTGAAATTATGGGCAGCCCTATCGCGAGTTTACGTACCGTCTGGCTGTAGATAATTATTTTAAGGAAAGGGCTGAGTCACAATACTGTATATACACATACTGTGGTTATAATAAGTGTTTTGTTAGACATTTATGAAGGTACTCTTTTTTCTTTCATTGTAAAAATTAGACGATGGCTTACTGTCCGTGAATCTCACTATAGGTGTTAGCATAATACCAACCAAATAGCATAATACAAAGAAGCACAAAGCTGAGCTAACGACCATTTTGCCCTAATACAGAGGTATATTGGCCTTTTTTAAATGTGTTTTCTTACCTTCATTTTCATCACTCGTTTATATCACCAACGGTATACGTACTTTACTGAACGCACCGCGATTTGGTCTGGGCATGGGGTCCCATCTCTAACAAAAGAAAAATGGTTCAAACAAATATCAATAGATGGCGTTACGGGTATCGATTTGTTATTGAAGTTTATGGAAAATCAATATTAGGTCCTGATAAAAGTATTTTCTAATTTCATAAAATACCCTAAACACGGCAAAATTGAATAAAAGCTTCTTAAATGCAGTTTTCTTATTTTGAGAATATTCAACATTGTCCTCTCGGTCCTCTGGCGGCAATTTATGGTACTACGTTGAAGTAACACTATAAGAAAACCGTACCTATCGGTTTTGTTATTGAGTTTGTAGGTATTGACTATTGATAGTTGGCCAAATTTTAATGAAACTGTATTGTTGCGTTATGTTTTTGCATTTTCTATTGTAGGTAAATTATTAATTCGAATTTCAAAGATACTATAAAAAATTCGGGCGGGGTTTCCAAAAAGTGTTCGGGTAAAACCCGGACACTCTGTGCCAAGGAACAATTACAATTGTTAGATGAATCTTTAACAAGATAAAAATTTAAACGGAATCGGCGGTTTTTTTAAGGTGTCCGGAAAAGAATCTCGATTTCACCCATGTGTCCGGATTTTTTTAAGTTTTTGTCCGCCGTCGGCAATTTAAGTAATGGCAGGCCTAAGTATGCTGTTTGTTTAGTAGATGCATTGTATAATCGGATACAATGTCATTACTGATGTTATTGTGTAATAAGTACGAACATACACATAGAGATACCTAAAACAAATCATGTCTGTGATAACCTGTTAAGTAATTATACGTTAAGAGCTATAACACATAATTGCATTTTACAAAATTAGGTATTTACGCACGACATCGACTAGGTTGCACTCGCGAGTTCCTGACACTGTGTTACCGCAGTGACTAAGCAATCATGATCCTTTTTCTACTATTAAATTATTTGTTTTACTTCCTGTCTTAAAATATTATTAATAATGCGTAATGTTCCAGCCACTAGCTATGCGCCTGCCGCTTTGCTCGTATAGATTATGATAGTATGAAGTTTCTTATTTTTAAAAACATTAAGTAGGTATTTTAAATAAAATTATTTCCATAATAAAAATGTGATTTAAATTAATAAAAAACTATATAAATATTTCAATTTAAAAATACCTATTGGTAATTAATCCAATAAGTATTTTTGAATTGTCAACGTTTTGAGTCAGTCAGAATAAGTTTAACATTCTTCGTCAGCACCCCATAGCATTTTAACAGGTATTGAACTATCAAATCTCATTCACATAGACTATGAATCTTCATTTCTTAGCCGCGCCTTGCAACTCTTCGGCAGTTATTGCTTGTCAAAAAATTTATTTAAAAAGAAATCAAGAAAGAAAGAGAAAAAAGAGATTCTTTCTTACGAGACTGTTTTCGGGTTCCCTATGTCGTCGTATCGTGAAACATTCCTATAAACTTCTAAGTACGAAAATTAATATGTTGTTTTTTGAAGTGAAAACTTCTTTAGCGGCGTTGTGCACTTTTTAGGATGGTTAAAAATTTTAAACTCACGTCAGGACACGTGACCTGATCGAAAATTCGTAAGACGGAGCCGAGTTTCTTATATTTAAAAAAAATAAGCAGTTAAAGGTTTTTAATTAGTTATTTAAAAAAAATACAAATACCTAATTACTTATGAACTAACGTTTATTCTGGTATAAATTGTTTGTAAAAATAATATAGTAGTAAAGAGAAATTTACAGCTATTACGGATGCTATTACGGTTTTAAGTACCTAGGTTTATGCTTTTGATTGTGTTTTTTTTTCTACGTAATCCATACTACACCTATCAAATTTTGAAGCCGCTATGAACTATATTACTATTTCAGATCAGATACATTATTATACTTTTTTCATTTTATTTGCTTAGTCGCTCAAAAAAGTGTCGTCGTGCAAATTATGTAAAACTTGCTTCGGCATTTTGACTTTGTCTATAAAATTAAGACAAAATTAAGATAAGTGAGGCCGCTATGATCTAAGCTAATAACTGTTGGTGTGGTGGTGTCGGTGTTTTCAATAAGTTTAAGTACACGGTACGTGTTCGGTACACGTGACGTGATTGAGTGACGTAACATCGTACATTGTACAACACTGATTTTGTGTATACGAGATGTTGAATTGATTAATTTGATATTTGAAAATAAGTTGTCCTTACTGGCAGCCCGGCTTGCTCGTGATCGTCGCGTGTCGCAGCGTCAATGCTGCAATGGTAGGTAGGTAGATTATCTACTTACTGCTAAGAGTGTTCGCAACGATGTCAAACGAGTTATCCGCATTGATTTTCTTCAAACAATATTGTAATCTAAGGTTTAAGACAAACAAATATATTAGTTTGACGAAAATATTATCAAATCTGTGGTTTGACTATTATTTTTACTAATATTTTTGTACATTGATGGGAATATAGTTGTTATGAGGTTGTTGTTAAATATTACACAACGATGATCGAAGTGAAATTGACCTTGAATGGTGAGATGTTGTACGTACTTAGATCTGGTCGTATGTAATAATAAATATATTCGCGCAATATAAATAATGCTTACCGGATGTAATAAATAATAGGCCGTTTGATTATTTATAAGTAATAAGTTATTTTATCGGTTATCTAATATAACGAACAGTCCTACCTGCTGATTACATACTAATTATCGCCATCTATTGGTTGCGTGTTTATTGGTAAGTAAATATTTTTTTCCATTCATCGCTAGGTGGCTCTAGCTATCTATCGCGCTGCTAGCGGCATCCAGCGCCTTTGTAGGCTAAAAAATAGTAGCCCGCGGAATTGCCCGAGTTAGGAGGGTCGCATTTCGTTGTATGGGATGAGGTATCTGTACTAGTATAGTATTATGTTATCTGTGGTCTGGGTAAGAATTTAAGTACTGATACAATCAGTGAGAATTGGTGCCTCAGGCGGTGAATATACGGCTCAACTCATACTGGCACAGAGTCGAAGCGTAGCGATGCGCCATGTTTTTTGCCAATAGCATATTCATCTCTATTTTCCCATAATTAAGGTAGAAATTTGTGTTATGCAAATATGGCTACGCGAGTGTCGACGCTTGGTTAAAGCTCAATTCAGACATAAAGCGGGTGCGGGCGCGGGTCGTGTTTCTCGCGTGAGAGGCGCTGTTCATTGTCTTCACACACAACGTGGGCACGGGTCAGGTCCCCGCGAGTATGCCATGCTACAGCGGATGGCGACACAAGCAGTGTGATTGAAAATGTTGGAGAATTCGAACACGTCCGCAGATTTATTATTTTAAAAAGAAGAGCGCGGAAACGTAAAGGATCTGGATTCATGAAATTATAAAAAGAAATACTTCAATATGGAGATTATCATTCGTCTGTGTAGAGAATTAGAAACGTACGAGGATCACTTTTTTTATATTATAGGGGGCAAACGAGCAGACGGGTCACCTGATGGTAAGTGCCTACCGTCCCCATGGACACCTGCAACTCAAGAGTCACAAGTGCGTTGCCGGCCTTTGAGATAGGAGTACGCTCTTTACTAGTATTGCCACATGTCAAATGCAAGTTTTGAAGAGTTACATGATAATCTGAAAACAAGAATATTTAAACTTGACACCGACTTGGGGCCAGCTATAGCTACAAAAGAAAAATACTGTAAACTGTTTAAAGTAAGTAAGATTATATTTATTTATTTTTATTATTCAGTATGTTTATCAGCAGTCTGGTTGTGTGAGATGTGTAAAGTTATTATTATTATCATTAATTATAATGTCAAGTATGTACAAATAACTATGTTTACGCACACTTTCAATATTTTTTTCATTGAGACCCATGGCTAGTTCTCACAATTGTTTGTAAATATTTACAACACACACGACCCGCGCACGCGTCAGTGTGAGTGCCAATTAGGGAATACGTGTATTACGAATAAATAGAAATAGAACGACATTATGCCCGCTCCCGATCCGTTCACCCGCGCGCAGTCTGTAGTAGCGGGTGACGGTGGGGCTCCCACTCCCCACCCGCCCCGTGCCTGACCCGCGCCAGTCCTACATCACTCGCTCGAGGTCGCGTTTTATATACCTACCAATTTAGCATCTGTGGCCGGAATAAGTGTCAGTAGGGGCAACAACGCGTGGCTGAACGCACGCACGCACTGAACGATTATTCGTAAATAAAAACAAAATACTAAATCAAACTTATTGTACAGTGGACGTGTTTTATTATTGATAAATGTATTTATTATGTTAAATTGCGTTATTGCTAGATGTAAGTGATCTGTTAAATCCTTTAAAAATAAGTCGCAATAATTATTTTAGTTATTACTTATTTTTGTCAATATAATTTAAAAATACTTTAAGTGTTTATTCTTTACTCGCCGCGTGGCTGTGCTAATAATAAATAGTAGTTATCTTCTTAACACAAATAATAAATGTTGCTTATATAAATATTCTATACAATGTTATATACAAATTGTGCTAAATCAGGTTTAGAGTGTTCGGCCATGGTGGATGTTGTAATAAATGTAGTCTATTAAACTGTAAATAATGAACCTTAAATTAATAAATTAATAAATTAATTTGTAGTAGGCAAGGCGAACTGTCGGCTGCTTCTCTCACACAATATGTTTGACATGGTACCTACCCATAGGATTTTCTTAAAACACGAAATTAAATTAGGACCATCTATAATAAGGCTAGAAAATAATATAGTAAGAGCGACTGAAATGAACATATTGAGAGCGGTACGGATTGGGGTATTTATTCGAGTAGGTAGGTAGTTATTTGTTATTTAATACTTTTGGATAAGATAATATGTTTTACAAAAGTATTAAATTGGAGCGCATATCATAAAACGTGTTGCCGATTAAAGGGCTCTCATAAGATATAAACAGTTCCAGGTAGCAGGCATTTTGTCTCTTATACTCCTGTAATTGTAGACTTTCGTTGTAATAGTAAAAATGTTCATAATGATATCTATGATAGATTTCACCGCATGATTCTGAACTGAATTCATACTCGCGCTATTATAAACTGACGAAAAAATGTGAACTGCAACAAGGGTTGCCAACTTTTTGAATGAGAAATAAAGTATATTAAAGTCAGAGAGTAAAAATACCGTATTTTAGAAAAATAAACAGTGTTGTTTTTTAAAATTGAGAAACATCTTTTTGGAGCTTCTCGCACAAATCAATATCTAACGCTCATTTTTTAAAAATTCACAGATTAAATCTTAATTAAAATAAATGAGGAGCAAAATTTTTTCATCAAATTGATACAAGCCTTTTTTCTATAATCCCGTCACTTTCACTTGGCATACATTACAGAAAAGCAAGCATTGAATCGTAAGCAGAGTATCTTTCTCCCGTCTACTCAGTGGCCATTAGTATATATGTACATGTGGACAGCATCAACATTTTATGTTACTATGGAAAGGTTTAAGAATAATAATAATAACTTGACACGTTTCACACACGGCCGTCTGATCCCAAACTAGGCAAGGCCTGTACTATGGTAACCAGACTGCTGCTAAACATACTTATTTATTTCTAAATACATACATATTATAGATAAATTAAGCCTAGACACAGAACAAATGATCATGCTCATCACATAATTATTTGTCCTGTGTGGGAATGGAACCCAATATTAATCGTGAAGAATATTTTAATTGCTTTCAAAAATTAAACTTAGGGGAAATAATTTTATTTATCATTACCTATATAAAACTCAACACTCATAAATTTAATTATCAAATAAATAATCTATTTCATTATTTGTGTATTTTGTACAACCCTAAAGTGTCTGGCAAAGCGGTTACACACACAGACAAAAGTCGCGCGCTGAGCAAGGCATTCTCAACTTTCGAAAACCGTTAATAAGATATATTTCTGGTCGCAGCTAATGCCAGGTATTATTAATTAAATTTTGTAGGCTATTATAACGTAGGTATTTTCATTTTTGTATGGGAGTGATGAATCTGTTACGAAGTAACTATTATCTTATCTGTGCCCGCGCACCCTTTCAGTGTGTTATCTTCCATATAAATACAAGGACTTAGACCCACCGCACTCCCGTCCCGACCCGCGCCCGCTTTATGTGTGAATTGCGCTTAAAGTCGAGCGTGACACGCAGTGACACGTCAGACGCCGACCACACCAGACGTAGCACAGTGCTGAACTAACTAATAGGTATTCTTAAATTTATTTCTTACTTTTGGATGTGAGGCCTCGAAATATTTACGAAATTTTCAAACTTATCGAAGCCCATGAATGTTCAAAAGTCTCTGCCCTGGTCCAGCACTGTGATCCGGGCGCGCTAATGCGAGTACAGAGTACGAGTTCTAGTTGAAAAACAGGACACGAACAGGAGCCGTAGAATCGATAATTCGCAATATTACATTAAAGTAAAACCGTAACTATTTCAGTTGTAGATATTATAATAATATTTTTAATTGTACCTGGCGTTAAAATTAAATTAAGATCTATTGTAAGTTTATATGGTATACAATAAAGAATATTCTATATATCTATCTATCTAATATTATGGCTATTATGGCTAGTATTTTCTCAATTTATTAGCATTAAGAATCTGTCCATTGTAGCCATCAGTATATTATATTTTCTTAATTACGATATTAAATTGATACATAAGCCCCTCTGGACTGGAGTCCACTGAATAGTAAAATAATTTTCTTTAACGAAGATTGATAATTCTCATGAGGATGTATGATTAAAGATAATTTTATTATACAGTCTGGGTTATATGAGAAAACAGTATCTTTGCTATTTACAATGTATGGAGTTACATAACAGACTTTATAACAAAGAAAGATTAATCGAATAAACCTGACACTAACACACCAATGTAAATAAATTTTAATTATTGTTTTGCACCCAATATGATTTTGACTGTTATTTCCGAAATTTTATTTGTTAAAATATTTTCACCAAACCATTTTAAGTATATTTACACAGTACAGGGTCGGTGACGTGGTTATTACCAAGTTAAATCAACTAAATCAACACGAATATACAATTTACTTCGATTTAATCGTCTTGCCTACTGATTAACTCGACGCAGATCTTAGAATTCAGAATCTTTGTAGAGACAGCAAACCGTATTATATGGCGCTAATCAGACAACACGTTGGAAAACAGAAGTCGGTAATGTTGGAATTTCACAATCCCACTAATATTATAAACACGAAAGTTTGGATGGATGGATGGATGGATGTTTGTTACTTTTTCACGCAAAAACCACTGAACCAATTGCGATGAAACTTAGTATGTAGATAGCTGGAGACCTGGATTAACGCATAGGCTACTTTTTATCCCGATATTCCCACGGGATCGGGACTTATGCGGATGAAACCGCGGGGCGCTGCTAGTTTGACAATATATGAATCGGATGCAGGACCATCTCAACGAAAACGAGTCAGTCGATTCACCGTTAGGGCGTTAGTAGAAAATACATTTATTTATTCTTGCTGAACACATCTTATTCATATTCTATAATTTATTTCAAAATAAATGAATCGAAATCAAAACTGTCTATATCAAGTCTCGAGTTAAAGCGAAATGAAAAACCTCAGAGACGACAACAATTCTTTTTTAATATCATTCAGTTAGTCTTTGAACATTTTAATTAACTCGCTCGACGTTTATCTGAAGGTAAATTAATTCTGAGGACTTTCGATACTGACAAGATTCTTAATAATAACTGGTACTCTCTTAGAGATTACTTAGTACTTTCCAATAAAAAAAAAATAGTTTCAACTATCAAATACATGGAATTGACGTTATTTTCCAGTTAATAGGTCTGAGTAAACTTACCAGAGGGTACAGACATGGTAAGAGAGGCTAACGGGTTTGCTGTTTTTTAATCCTCCGGGGCGGTGGTCTGACCTACATTCAGAAGACAACCCTGATCGCCAAGCAACAGAAACTGTACCTTTTTGGGCTGTGACGAAGGAATCCTTTGTAAAAGGCACAGAGCAAAGGCGAACAGGTTCGCTGTCTCTGAATGTATTTACACACTGGACACAGTAGACTGTGTGTACTAGAGTATAAACTGTTGTTCAGCTTAAACTTCTGATCTTGACCGGCGATAGCCTGGAACAGGTGGTGCTTCTGGGTAGAAAAGTAGACTGCAACCCGATTACCGAGTCAGTCCAGATCACGCGGTTCTTGATATAAGGGAACATTGTTTTCTAAGAATAGACAGATTCGCCAGAACCCGTGATTAAGTCACTTCATTGTGAGTATACCGTCTTTCTCGGTAATAGATATGATAAGACACAGTGCGGCATTAGTCGGTTTGACTGTACCGTACTAACCATTATACCGTGCGCTGAACTGGAAATATTAAAAAAATCTGTTTCTTACATCGCGTGACACGTGGAAGTTTCGTTTTTGTGGGGTTATTTACTACACTTACAACACCTGCTGCGTAGTAGTAACTCTGCTTATTCGACGCTAAAAGAAAAGGGGTGTAAAAACCAGGTGTCCCAAGACCTTTTGAGTCTTAAGCAATAAATAATAAAAGCACTCGGAGTTACAGACTAGTTTTAATTTACAACCAAAATATCCGGCGACCCCTCGGCAAGTTGTTGTAAAAAAAAGTATCATCAATCCAAGCTAGAGTTTTCACAGAATACATATTTTGTGAGGTGGTATCTATCTAATGCTGAATCCAATAAAATATATACCAAAAGTTAACTTAACTGAATAAATAATCGAGCAAACAATTGAATTAATTTTCACGAGTTCTAACCCCTTTGACAATCAGACGTTACTTCAAAAGTTGACATTTCAAATGATCTAGAATCCGTTGGAATTATTTTGGTGGTCGATTTGGCAATTCACAGTTGGAAAAGTTAGTGGTGGTAACACAGGAATCAAGCTAATGAATCAAGTTTCAACTGACTCAAAAATAATTTAGAACTACTTAATAAATAATGATCTGAAATTGCCGTGACTTATGGTGACTGCAAAACGAATGTTAGATAAGATATTATTTGCAATTATTCTTAACTATAACGGACTGTAACATCACAGAACTCAAAATTATTGTTTGTAAGAGTCGGTAACGCAGCAGTCTCATCACTGGGATTGCAAAGCTAACAGCTAACCATCCGATAAATCGTGTGCTTGTTTCCCAACTCATCATCATCCTCCTCCGCGCCCTTTCCCAACTAAGTTGGGGTCGGCTTTCAGTCTAAATACGATACGGCCGAACTTCGGTATTTTACGTTAAGCGACTGCCATCAGATCTCCACAACCCAAGTACATACTAGGCGATATCGAAGTTCTGTAGTTGGTCGGTTGTCGAACATTTTAGGGCTCCATCTACCCACGAATGCCACATATGTTCGAATGGCAACCGAGACCGACGGATTAATTCCGAGGCACGGAGCGGTCTCAATGTGTTAAGAATGGTCACCCATCCTAAAACTGACCTGGCTACTGAGCTATGAGGCCCTCGCTTGTTTCCTAACTAAATTGTTTAAAAAAATTGTTACATCTGTACCTTTTTTAATAAAAGTTATTTATAGGCGCCTTTCATTTTTAACATTCCATTTCCGCGGACAAAGGCAGCTTGGTTGCTTCGAACCCCATTGGCCGTGGAATGCAGATTAATAATGGAATGCTTTCGTTTTCATTTGTAAATCATTCGAATGTTTTTTTTTATTATTATTTTGCTCCATATTCACTTTCAAAACAATAATCCTAACGCTATTTCTCTTGTTGGATGTTTGTACATATTATATGTAAGTATATTTACATATGACGACAAATTCTAATACCTTTAAGCCAATCAATATGAAAGATTTTATGAATGCGAGATATACGGGACCTCGGAGAAGATTTAGAAGATAATTTTTGTTGCTAAAATAAAACTTGAGGGGGTTGAAATAGGGAATGAAAGTTGAAAATGTCATTCAAAAGACCAGAAATGTTTTGATGGAAGAGAGTGACGGTGCAAGCTTCATCGTAAAATGGATTAATATGTTTATGTTAGGGATAATTGTTTTCATCCTTAGTGACGGAAAAAGTGTTTGCATTGTTTGTGTTAGTAGAGTTTTATAACTTATTATTATTTTAATAAAGGTTTAAGATTTTTGATCCAGAAAAAAGTAAAACGCTTGTTTCGGAGAGATATTTGAATTGATTGACAAAATCTATATTAACGCGAGCGAAGCCGCAGGTAACAACTACCAAGGTATAAAACTAAAAGGGAAGAGAAATCTGATTTTTTATGTTACCATTAAAATATTTAAAGTTGTACTTATATATTTAAGTGTGTCAGAAAAATTATTACGATTCAAATTGTTCTGTACTCTAATTCACGCACGGCTAAGAAACAAGAACACGACAATACGTGAAAATTGTTTGAATTTGAATACCTATTAAATTTCTGATATAGAAAAGTGTAACAAAGAAATTATTCAAGTCACGGCCCTTAGCTAAGGAGAACATTACTGAAACCTTTTAGAAGTATTTCCTTCTGATGTATTCAACACAAAGAGGTGTTCATGAACCTCAGTTATTGCTATGAATGTCGCATCATTATACTAAAGTCGATTTTATGTCGAAATATAATAAAGAGTTATAATAATAACTTTACACATCTCACACAAGGTCGTCTGATCCCAAACTAGGCAGAGCCTGTACTATGGTAACTAGACTGCTGATAAACAAACGTATATATTTCTAAATACATACATGTTTTAGATAAATTACATCCAGACACAGAACAAATGATAAAATATCACACAAAAAATTGTCCTGGGTGGGAATCGAACCCGCGACCTCTGGCTCAGCAGTCAGGGTGACTAACCACTAGACCAACAGGCCAGTCAAATATATATTTTACAGGAAAGGTTATGCAAGGCAAGGCCCCCCACCAAACGATGGAGTCGCCTATTGTTGAATCGGCGGCTAAGTCGGCCAGGGTTCACAGGGATTTTATTTCTAGGGTACACCTAAGTGCCTGACATTAGGACCCTGTGTCGGAACATCGTGTGGTTTTAGACGGTTCGAGGCCGAAATACCACCTTGCTGCTAACCCTGGTGAGTTGATGACTCGTGGAGTCTTCCATAAAACAAAAAAGGAGAGTTTTTACAGGACAGTCTATAATCTATTTATAAACAAAATGGGTAAAGTGAAGGTACTTATATTTTTCATAAAATTTAGAATATTCCAGAGAAAGAAACTATTACTTCTAAATGTAAAAGTGTTTTTTGAAAATTCGGCTAGTACATACTAGAGCCCATGATGTCACCGTCCCTGTTGGCATGGTTGCTTTTCGATGCAATGAATAATGTGGTGGATATTTTTCGTGTTGTGTCATTTCTTACCAACTAAAGTTCTGACATCCACCACTCGGCGAAGTTTTAGTGGGTTAATGTCACTTTCTCGTTGTGTTTGGCGTGGTCTTACTCAGAAATTTCCGAACCGAAAAATGAGAACATTATTCCATGACACCCAAAATATCATAGTCAGGCGATAGAGAGCAACCAGATTCAAGATTTACTCACAAGATATATACATAATCGAAAACAATTCAAACAAACCAGGCATTGTCAATTGTGACCCTCTTTAATGTCACATGAGTAAATAATGAAATATTAGATTACGTGATGACCCGTGGCGTCCACACGATAAAAAAAAAATATATATTAGTAATCTATCACGGTTTTAATGACTGTTGTCTGATATGTTTAACCCACGCTGAGTGTAGTGGATTCAAATCCCACATACGACAAAAATTTGTGTGATCCACAAATATTCCGCCCGAGTCTGGGTGTTCTTTATGTCCGTTATTTAAACGTTTGTGACGCCCTCAGCGACACAGGAATAATCCTAATGAGGGAGTTCTTTTAAAAAATAAAACAAATTTTGCACGGTAACATTGCATGATCTTTAATTATATGCACCAATGCCACAAATTAAATACTTATGTAAAGATAAGTCGTTAAGAAAAGAAAAAACAAATACATTTCGTCTACTTATCCACAATATCACTCATATTAAAAACTCTTGAGTAGCAGGTGTCCATGGGCGGCAGTAGTCACTTACCATCAAGTGACCCGAGTGCTCGTGCCCCCTATCCCATAAAAAAAAGACATTTTTTTGTTATCAACGATCACTTGGTTCATCCGCTAAATATATTATTTTTAAATAATAACGGTTTTCTCTGAAACGTTTGTGATTCAGAGACTTTTCTACTTTGACTAATAATCATTTATTAGTGGGTTCTTTTTTAATGTAGTAACTTTATTGTAACCTACAAAAGAAATCTCAGTTAATCTGGCAACATAGTTGGACAGTAATCACGTCACAGATACACTACTTCTGAAGGCAATAGGTTTTATGTAGAATTGTCGTCATCTTTGCCTGACTGGAATTTGTTTTACTTTAAGAGTTTTGAAACGAAAAATTTATGTGTTTTAAATTTAAAAATCTCAATAAGTTGAACTTAAGAAAAGTTTATTCTCCAATCATCGCTTAAATAGCATAAAAACGCCAAGCCTTTATACTTTCATTATATATAATCAAAGCCTTTATAAGTTATTACTAAAATTTTGCCCTTTTGATAATTACTTTTAAACATGTAGCTATAACGTTACGAAAATAAATACCTACTCCGTTCTATTAGACACTAGCAACCCGCCCCGGCTTCGCACGGGTACAAATTATATACCAAAACCTTCCTCATAAATCACTCTGTCTAGTCGTGAAAACTGCATGGAAATCCGTTCAGTAGTTTTTCAAGTTATCGCGAACAAACAGACAGACGCGGTGGGAGACTGAATTATAATATGCAGTGATTAAAGGACATTTTTTCAGTCTTTATATACCTACATATTTTTAATTCAGTTACGTTTAGAACCTGCTTCAAATTACAACATGTATTAAAGAAAACGGATATTTTTTTATGTCCAAAGTATAACGCACTCAGTATAATTGACCCATTTTAGATGCTTGATCGTATTAGTTTAAGGACTTCGAAATACAAAAAGACCAACCGCTCCACTAATCTTTTAAGGAGGGTAGGGAAATTTTATTTTGTTATTTTCTCTGTACCTACTTCGATGATTTAAGAGCACTTCAAATACAAGAGGTCTACCTCTTTTATTTGCTGTTCACTTAAACTATTTTAAGCACGGCCTTCATTTTTGTAGTACCTATTTATTGAATAACAATTTGGTTGCATGTTTTTCAAAATTAATATAAATCCCTTTACCTTATGTCTGTGTTAATTAGTGTACGTTGCGTTTATAATTTAACTTTACTTAGAAATTCTCTTTTAGGTTCTATTTGTATATATGTCACATTTAAGATTGACACTAGGATAAAATTCTAATATCCCAAAAGACATCATCCAGGTTTCATAATATTTTTTCTCAAAGCCGGCCAAAAAATCGACAACTTAAGACACCAAATCTACGGGACCAATTATTTATTTATTATTATATATATATGTAACGATTTTTGAACTGAAATAATATATTATTATTATTTCAGTTCAAAAACCGTTACATACATTTTTGATGAAATGAATTGACAGAAACAAATGATTAAAAAAATATCCTTCTATGGCATGATGACTACATTTTGAATAGGTTTAAGTAAGACAGGCAGGCAACATAGGCATAATAATAGTAGTAATAAGTAGTTTATTTCAAATGCTTAGGAAGACAAGCTCTAACAAAATATACCACAAAATTTGGTTCACTCTTTCTATGGAACAAAAATATTTCTACCAAAATGTTAGTAGCGGATATTATCTTGATTGAAGAAAATAAAAATTTGTATATTAAGCGCCTCAATTGAACACCCTTAGTTTTTTTTATTATTAATATTTTATTGCGTAGTTAGCGCAGTTATCAATGTGAAAAATCTGTCTAATTTGTTCATATTTTTTTTTAAGAAGGTGTTCAATTGTTAAACGGCTCTTACACTTTTATTATAGTACATTAAACTGTTTAAATATTTTCATCTATTTTTTTGGACGTTTTTTTATTGAATTTTTAAAGTTGAAAACCTCTGCTTTTTGCGAATCGGCCACTCTGAATAAGTCGCTAACTTCAGACTCATCAAGTATGAGTTTATAAACAACAAATTGATCACAGCGATCTAGAATTCGGCTAACATAAAAAAACGCGTTTCGGTGTTCTTGAATAACGCATTAAGAATATATTGGTTGTATCGGGAAATATCAAACTTGTATTAGAGGTGCTACTAACTTTTTCAATCCTTACTAATATTATAAATGCGAAAGTAACTCTGTCTGTCTGTCACCCTTTCACGCCAAAACTACTGAAGCGATTTAAATGAAATTCGGTACCCAGATAATCTAGAGCCTGAGAAAGGACATAGGCTACTTTTAATGCGAAAAATGGGGTGTAAGGGGTTGAAAGGTGGGGATGAAAAGATGTATGGAAGTATCGTCATACTTAGAGCCAGAAGCTTGAAACTTATTTTTTAGGCTATTGATTCGATATAAATACACTATTCCACGCGGACGAAAGCGCGGGCACAGCTAGTATAACATAAATCTTGTAACTAGCACACACGTTGTACATTATTATAGTTATTCAACACCACTAACAGGGCTCTATTAGCTAGTTATCATCCCATACAAGTTGTGACTTGAATAAATGGAAATAGGTTACTGTGACACGCGGTGCCCGACAGTTAATAACTAAAAATAGGTTTATAGACTTAATATTTTATTCGAGACGTTGGTAGTGGCTAAATGTAGAAGCTTTTCCTTTTTTAAATCGGTTAATAACAGTTACAATTATCACTCTAAAAGTCAATGTTACTTAATTTCAAGAAAAATACATCAACCAACACAGTTTATCTGTTCTTAATTTTGAAGGTGTCCCTCGTTTTCTTTTTTGTTTTTCGATTAGCTGACGGAAATATCAATGAACATACATACAAAATACATAGGCGCAGCCAAACATATAAGCTTCTATTTATTTGAAGAAATAATAGATTAATTATTTATGTATATTAATGATGTTGAACCCTTGATTAATATATAAATAAATAATCTATAATATAATATTAATACATGTATAGATAAGTCGCTTTTCCATATTATAGAGAGAGATTAGCTAGAGAGGTGGTCTTGAGTTGGCTCTGACATATTACTTTTGTTTATTTGTTACGTGGGATTACTAATTCTTGTTAAACCTCATACTAAGCTTAATGTTTGTGTTTTAAAATGATTGTTGTGTACATAGTCCTTTATTTTCAGACTATATACTACACTACATACATACATACTACACTAGTAAATATAGCCGGGTCTTAGCAAAATCCTAGCTAAAAAAGACTTATGGAAATATACATAATTAAACTGTTTTTTTTGTATGAATCGATAGAACCTTACGATGCAGATTTGCCTAATGTTTTGCAAAGGAATAGTAATTTAATCCGTACTAGTTCTGGCTTTATTTAAAAACTAAAATACATAGTTCATGTGCGTCTTATGTTGGTCTCTTTTCTGGCTACACTTTGTCCTCATGAATTCGACTTTTATCGTCGTCGCGCTACATTATTTTTAAAAGACTACTGAAACATGGGTCACGTATTATTAGTTTTCTTGTAAACCACTCCATGTACGTTAACTTACTTTTTCTTCTCAATAACAATTATTCAGAAATACCTATGTTCTAACCGTACATCACTACCGTCAACCCGATTACACGGTTTTGTGGGTAATTGTTGTACTAATTTGTAAGTATTGTTATTAGATCTATTAAATAAATATAAAATAAAACATGACAGCTTCAAGTCTAACCGTATTTACCCTAAGTTTAACGGATTTCTAGTGGCACCACATTTCTTTGAATATCAAAAGTTCTCTAAGATTATCAAAATTATACACCACGTTATTTATTACCGAAGTACTATAACAGCAACATGAGGATTTTGTTGGGAATGTCCTGTTTAAGTTCTACCTTGGCCCCTTGCAAGCTTGTACTAGTTTCACGACCGACTTAAGTCGGTCTGACAATTCAAAAATACGATGGGTTTACTTGAACTAAATAATTTTGGTTTTGATTTTGTGACCGAACACAATCTTAGTTATGGAGTCAGTACAATTTGAACATATTATTTCCCCGTTAACCTTAGTGGGGTGAACCTTTGGTACATATTCCTAGTGTCTTTCCGTCCTTAGCATCATGTTGTTAGTATTGTATCAACAAAAATCGTGGATGTTTCTACACGACTTTAAAAAAAACACTTAAGTGTACCTTAAACAGATTATTTAAAAAAAAATTACCTGAGGGGCAAATTGCACCTCAATTTTAATGAAGAAATTTCATAATTGTCAATAGTCAATAGACCTACGAAAAATGTACTTTTGTTGATCTAAGCAATTTATTTTTATTCAAGTCTATTCAGGATTTTGCTTAAGAATGCGCATATTTTAAATGTAATACAACGAATCCCCGGCAACAACATACTGGTAATTTTCTGCTTTTACAAGTGTGGTAATACATGCCTTGTAAAATCTTAAACGATAACTGTAATGTCCCAGAATATAATTATATTATTATTATCATATCTACGGATTTCTGTTCTTCGACACTTTAAAAGTTTTGAAGCTGAGAATCGTATTTTCGTAAACGATAACGTTTCTTAAATGGTATTCATTTTTTGTTGTACTCGACATGAATACAGATTTATAATATTGTATAAGGCAAAATATATGTTTGAGAGGATGAAATTGAGGTTTTTTATGGTATAAGGGGCAAAGAGCAGACGGATCACTTGATGGAAAATGACTACCACCGCCCATGGGCACCTGCAACTCAAGAGTCACAAGTGCGTTGCCGGCCTTTAAGGTAGGAGTAGGAAAAAGGTGGAAGAGGGGGAGAGGGCATGGGAGAGAAGGGTTAGGGCCACCTGTAACCTTACTCACTCAGCGAAAAGCAATGAAATTATTGCTTCACTGCTGGTTTTCTGTGAGACCATAGTATCACTGCGGTAGAGCCAGCACATACGTACCGAAGCATAGCTCTCCCACGGCGAGGTTAAAGGTTATCGCGTCAGTGTCACCAAATAGACACGTTTTTCCATTTTTTACTCCAATTTGTAACACATGTGTTTTTGAGGACTAGTTCCCATCCAAACTCCTGTGGGCTGTAACTCCTGCAGGCCAGGAACAACCACGAAATAGTAATCATGTCACTTTGCAAGTTAACTACCAAGTTATGTTAAACTGTCTTGGAACCCTTCAAGAATCTAAGCAAAGGTAAATTACAAATAGAAATTGATCGGACTTCAAACAATTGGATTCAGAATAGGAAAGTGAATATCATTGTTTACACTGTCCAAATGTGAAGTCATGCGACATCATGTACGAGTGTATGACGCATTTTCTAAAACTAAAGAGATATGAATAACCGATAACAAAAGTCACACTCGAACCCCTTCGTAAATGTCGATTTTTGACATTTTAACAATTACTATAGAATATACATTGTACAAACTTATCATTCGGATCACTCGGAAAAATGTCAAACGGAACTGACATTTTTGAAATGAAAATAATTACTACAAACGACCATATTGAACAAAATCAATTTAACATTTTACATTACCAATCATTGTAAGTTGACGAGAAATAAGAATGTAAATGTGTTATAATGTGCCTAAAATTCATTCATTTCAACCTCGATTGTACAGAAAGACCTTTAAATTATGAAGCGATGTGATTAAATAAACAATCAAGGGAAATATTGTAATAAACCTGTTAATTGTGTCCTTTATTTTGGACTAGCTGACCCGACAGTCATTATCCTGCCTTAATTATGAATATTGAACAATCGCGTAAACTGTCAAACAACTGACAGTTATGTCAAAAGCGCTAAGGTTAAATTAGAAAAGTTATTATGGTCGTTAAGTTTTTTTAAATTTTCTTAATTTTTTCTTTCATAAGAATCTTATCCTGACAATAACAAACACAAAAAAAAAATTAGCAAATTCAGTCCAGCCGTTCACGCGTGATGCCATGACCAACGGAAATAGGGATTCATTTTTATATGATAGACAATCCCATCACTACTGCTATAAACTATCAAAAACACTAAATAACAGTAACTGCAATGTTGTTCGTACCTCAATCCGCACTCAAGTGATTGTTATCAATTTGTAATGCATGCCTAGCCTTTTTATCACCCCATCATTGTCAACCGCCCAATGGTGTTGCGTTACCGGTACAACTAGCCACATTAATGTCTATTAACTCAGTTATATTAAATAGTGAACTGTTATATCGTCTATTATAGTCTACCCCTATTTTTAATAAATAAAATACGAGTTTTTGATGTGGCAACAACATGTAGGTACTCAACTCACAGAAATAAAATCATAAAGCTGAAGAGTTTGTTTGGTTGAATGCTCTAATCTCAGGAACTACTGGTTCGAAATAAAAAAATCTTTTAGTTTTGGATAGCCTATTTATCGAGGAAGGCTATAGGCTATGTAACATCATGCTACAACCAATAGGAGCGGAGCATCAATGAAAAATGTTGCAAAAACGGAGAAAATTTAGAAACGCGGACGAAGTTGCGCGGCCAGTAAATTTATAGCCGTTTCCCTCACTTTCACCAGCATTAATAATCACTGCTCCGCTCCTAAGGGTTGTATCCTGATATTAAATAGCCTAAAATCTTCTTCAAGAATTGGGCTACCAAGGGTATTAATTATAATTGTTCGAATCCGACCGTACCAAAGATTAGCACGTTTAAGCAAACAAACAATCAAACAAAACAACTCTGCAGGTTTTTTATTAATATGTCTCGTGTCATTTAGAAACAAAAAAATAATCCTTGAAATTTATCTCCTAGTTGGGGTAACCAAAAATATTCTATTCTATTGTGCCTGTTAGAGATTCCCTGATAGATATCCAAAGAAAAACCTAATGCTGTTACAAAACTTTTTACTTCTTACGATTTAATTGGGTAAACATACGTTTACATATAACACGAATGTTACTTTAATGTAACATGTACTGAATATGTAAGACGCAACAGGAATAAAATAGGAACAATAAAATCTTAATTAGAAGGACAATTTTATGTATTACGTCTACATACATAATAATAGTAGAATGTAACTTTTTTCTTAAAATGAAAAACGAACTAGGATTTTCTAACCAATAATTATATTGATTTCATAAACAAATTAAATCTGTATAAAAATTGTACAATTAATTTAAGTTAATCAATTCAAATCAATAAATTAAAAGATATCAAATTGAGCCGATTAATAGATTAGGCAGAAAGTGCGTTTACCGAGTGTAATGAATGCTTAACAATTCTGCAATTAGTTTAGAATTTGAGTACACTGATGGTTTCCCACGTCAATCAACGTTTTTATAGGTTCCGACCGCAACCCATGTCGACAAAGACTTAAAGTTCAGGAACAGTTTTGAAAGGGTCTTACTACTTTGTAAATGGAAAGTTTTTAGTCGGATTTATACCTTATAATGTCTTTCACGGTACCAGCTCTTCGCCAGTGGAATTCATTTACAGAAGTTATTAGACAAGCACAGTACTAATACATATTTTAAACGTGTGAGTCTGTCGATAGTTATCCTCCGCGCCATTTCCCAACTATGTTAGGGTCGGCTTTCAGTTTAACTACGGTACGGCCGAACTTCGATATTTCAAGTGGAGCGACTGCCATCAAACCTCTCCAACCCAAGTACTAGGCGATATCGAAGTTCTATAGTTAGACCAGGTTTTCGGACTTTTTAGGGTTGAAACTATCCGTAACGAATACCACAGATGTTCGTATGGCAACCGGGACCGATGACTTAACGTGCTGTCCTAGGCATGGACGATCGACGGGTCTCGATGTGTTAAGAATGGCCACCCATCCTAAGACTGACCTGGCTAGTATTACTTAAACTTGTAATACGCTAACCTACCTGGACACCTATTTTGGTGCAAACGCGAGACATGTTATTGTTCCTCCACTGTTTCTTTTAATGTACTTATTGTATTTTCTGTACATCGATTTCTGTTTCATAATTTTTTTATAGATATAAGAATATTATTTGAAATAACTACTTGTATCTTAGCACCAAAATAAATAGATTTTCTTTCTTTCTTTCCTTCTTTCTTACTCGGTTATCACTTAGCCACGGGCCCCTACCTACCGTGTGACTACGATAAGACTAGCTATTGTACGTAACTAGTAAGTAAAATATGTTATTATATTTCTCCTTTGTATTCTATTCCTGGTGTATACGTAAACAAAGAGTATACACACGTATGGTTATAAACCTACTTCACAAACAACAGTACGTGTGTTTAATTTTACTCTTATTCCTTTTGGCTTTATGGCATCTTCAATCTTGTAATGCGTACAATTTATTAATATAAATAGTCCTTAGGTATTTCTTGACATTAGTATAGTTGTTTGTGTTACGAATGTATTTACAGTGATCTCCGGCCTGGATAAGTGCTGGCCTGGGGGTAACGGGTAAGGCTGCCCGCCACCCTAGCAGAAGAAGGCCCGAATGGGTCACGAGACGTATTCCGCACACACCTTTTTAAACCGCAAGGGGGGCAAGACCCTATGGTGTAGTTAACTTCTGTTTAAAAGGCAGCCGAGGTCTGCCAGGGTTCTTGGGGTTCCTTCTTAGAGCATACCCGAGTCCCTTGCAATAGACTCGCTTGCCGCATGGTTTTAGCCCGTTTGATTCCAACATACCATGGTGGTTTCCATGCGATAAAAAAGGTATTTCGTGACTTAATGTGATGCTCAAATAATAATAATATTTTTCTGGGACACACATACCATATTATCATACCATGGGTTTTAGAACATGGATATACATACTTAGGTACATTTTATTTTGTAAATACAAACAACTACACCAAAGTAAATATACATATTCAGACATACAAATATTTGCATTGAGCCTGAATCAATCCCACGTCCCTAATGTTACAGTCGAACGATCTTTCACTGCGCCACATATGTCCTCGCAATCAATTGGATTTGATGAAGTTCTTGAACAATTGTCAAAAAATATTCTGAAATTGTTACAATTTACCAAATCTGGTATGAAATTGCCGACAGTTAGTTTTAATCATAATCCAACTTAATTGAATACTTTTAGCATACTATTCACCTAAAATAATCTTATTTTTTGAAGTCGGTTAAAACAAGGGGAACTCTGATATTATCGCACAACAAACGGCTACGTTCAATGTGAATGACAAAAATATCTAAATACTTGTATGTTGTGTACCCTTACTATCAACTAAATGATTAATTAGGTCAGAGAAGTGTTGGAGTTGACAACCAATCACACTAAACAGTTTAGTTGTACAGAAAACCGTCTGTAGGAGCTTGTGTGACCGTCTGAGCTAAACTTAAATCATTATGTCAAGACCAAATGTATTTGATGTAAATCCATTAATTATATTGACATAGTAGACATCTACAATAGTCAATTTATTAGTCTACCGTGGCATTTAATTAAAGGCAAAGTCTCATACATATTTTCTATTTATAGTTTTGAAATTAACTTATGAATGAATATTTCTGTAAAATAAACGTATATTAGATTATTAATGACACAATATTTGTAGCTATAGAACATATTGATTGAATAATAATTGTCTATGGGCTTTATGTAAAATGAAAAATGAAGTGCTAGTTTATTTATCATAATCATCAGGAGCAACTGGACTCCTATCACTGCTGGGTACATAAAATGCCATTCTCTGCCCGGGGAATTTTTAGCGATTGTCTCATCCATGTTTTTCCGCGAGGCTATTATGTTGTCGGACTATCTCATTGCTGTATAATGCCACAACTTGTCTTGTCGGTCTTAGCCGCAACTCCGTCAATCTTTTACATCAATTATTAATACTATGCCTTGACACGTGTCCAGCATAGTTTATTAAAATATGTATAACTAGCAACCCGCCCAGGCTTCGCACAGGTACAAATTTTATACCAAAACCTTCCTTATGAATCACTCTATCTATTAGAGAAAACCGCATGAAAATCCATTCAGTAGTTTTTCAGTTTATCGTGAACAGACAGACAGACAAACGCGGCGGGGGACTGTGTTTTATAATATGTAGTGTATTAACAGTTTTATGCCTTCCTAAAGTATTACATAATTTTAACTTTGTTTAATGTATTTTTTCTTGGTCTTCATTACTTTATTGCAATATACGTGCTATGTCATTTTTGTACCACAGTGTATGGTCTATGGAACAAGTTTCGTTATTCGTAAAAACCCTTGTTTAATAGAAGGAAATATTCTAAGGGGTGCTTTTAAGTTATAATAATCCATACATTTTCATCAGCTCTATTAACATCTGAGCTAAAGCATCTACATACACGTCCTTTTATGACGTGTGGAAGTAAACACACGGGAGATCACCTCACAGGGGCTACCGGCAAGGTGGTATTTCAGTATACCGTAATGGGGTCTTAAATGCCCAATCCCTGTGAACCTCGGCAGATTTGGCCGGATTTTCAACAACAGTCGACTCGACTGTGGCGTGCAGAAGCTTAAATCCCTTTAATTAGTTTTTATATTTATTTTATATGAATTATTCATAAAATGTTCTATATTATGTATTCATTTAGTGATGTGTTTTCTTCGGCCTGACCGATAGCAAGGTGTTACATGTTCCAGTAAACATTCACAACACGAATGGAGTCGTTCACGTTTCAATAACCCACTTTTTCTCCTCCTCCTTCAATGGAGCTCATTCTACTTACTTCCATGAAAACAATACTGTGCTTTTATTGGGGGATAACTGCAGATTTCTGTAAAATTGAAATGGTATAGTACGGCATGGTCCATTGTGCCTAATCTCTTAAAGAATTTTAACGAAAAAAGTAAGTTTCAAAAGAAAATAGTTAGCTGTGGTAAAATTAATATAACATACAGTACCTAATCTTAGTCTTTCACAAAATAAAAAGCAAAATGAGAATTTTGGTTATGTTGTTCAGATGTTATAAAATTGCTGACTTTATAGGAAGGAAACGAAATATTAAAAGATGAGTTATTGATTTGACTGAAAAGTGGTGAAGCCCATGTCTGAATTGTAGATTTATATTTTTACTATCGGCGCCCCACGGTTTCTCCTGCGTAAGTCCCGATCTCGTGGGAAAATCGGGATAAAAAGTAGCATATGTTAATCCAGGTCTCCAGCTATCTACATACCAAGTTTCATCGTAATCGGTGCAGTAGTTTTGCCGTGAAAGAGTAACAAACATCCATACATCCTCATAAACTTTCACGTTTATAATATTAGTAGGATATGGTATATTATAGTACTCGTTTAGACGTGTTCTTTATTTAAAAAACAGTAAAAAGGGGTAAAATAGTTAATAAATATACTATGTAATATATGTTGCTAAGTCTAAAACGTTAAAAAAAGCAAAAAGTCATGAGCATTTATACCAACTTAAGTGTTATTTTGTGTTTGTTGTAATTAATTTAACTAACGGGATAAGTTGCAAAAAAACAATATTTACGCAGACAGATGTTTAAACTTTGTTTTTTGTAACTTTTGAGTAATTATAATTCGTACTCTATGGAATGCCATAGTGTACAAGAGAGGAAATAAATAAAGAAATCTTTGTTTAGGGGTCGAGAGTGGACTAAACCAATTTATATTGACTGAGAAAATCAACATATTTTTGCAAAATTGTCTTGCATTAATATCGAATTTGAGGTTTAAAACAAATCTATATAATATATAATTAATTTTTATATATTATATAAAAATTAATCCCTATTTCCCTTGGTCACGGCATCACGCGTGAACGGCTGGACCGATGTCACTAATTCTTTTTTTTTTCTGGGTTTGTTATTGTCAGAAGAAGGTTGTTTTGAAAGAAAAAATTAAGAAAGTTGCGCAGAAAATTTGAAAATTCAATAAAACGCCCCTCGTTAAGAGGGACTTACGCGGGTGAAACCGCGGGGCGCAGCTAGTACTTACAATAACGCACTTATAATAACAGACTAAAAATATTACACCTATACTAAAATAAAAATACGAACTATTAACTTGTATGCGTCATAAAATTCCTCCGCAGCATCGCTGACTGTTAAACTGTGACTGTTAGACTGTGCTATTTCAACTAGAGCTAGAAGGTTACTTTACTAGTATTTTATAAATGGAACGATTAGTTGAACTTCATGAACATAACGTCTGGACCCCACACGGCTTAAAACCGTAATTACGGATTAGATTATTTCATTTACGGCGTTTAGACTTTCCGTGGAGCAGCAGCGCCGGCACGTCGAAATTTACGGCATGCGTTCTGCTACAAGAATGGTCAAGGTTCAAGACTGCCAACAGTTTCTCTATAGTGACAAAAATGCAGAGAAACAGAAGGAGATCCTAAACAAAGGCAATTTACCAGTGTAGTTGTTAGAATTTTCCTGATTAACTCTACTATGCCCTGGACCGAGGACAGAAAGCTAGAAGGTGCTGACATCTGAAATTTCGCGAACGCCAGGTTTGCCTAAACGAACCGGTAGGGATGCTTGGAGCCAGACTCGGTCGTTCAAAGCCACATTAAAGATTTTGCTGAGGGTGTTTTGAATAATTTTGTGTTAAATGTTTTCAAAATTTTAATAAAGTTAAACAAATATGTTTATTACTGTATTTGAATAATCCGTACCGTATACAGTAAACAATGTACAAACAAAAACATTGCTTTTTTTTAAGATTGCTAAATAAGCAAATCTTTGAGATTTGCACTTGAAACTTTATTTTCAAAACTTTCCATTTTCTACTTTTTATTTTTATTAAATTTATTTATTAAAATACATAAATATAATGATATCCGTTAAGACTTTCCTTTGTGTCTGACGGTGAAGTTTTGATTTGCCCCTTCTCAAAACAAATCCTCAGAAATGTTTTAATGCTGTGTAGACAATTTTTAAGCTGAAAGTTGATACTACTGATTTAATTTACAAGAATGTCTGCTTTAGTGAATAAAGACAACAAAAAAATCTCAAACTTAATTGAAATTTAGCTTCGAAAACGGTATTCGAAAGACGCGAGTCTAATGCAATCTAAGTAAGTTAAGTAAGTTGTTCCTCGTTTTAATTAAAAGAGAATAGAGTCTGCTGTCTTTATTTTTGTATTTAATTGTTGAAATATTCCTACCTAAAATTATCTTTTAAGCAAAAATCGTTTTCCATGTAATATAATAACGTTGGCATCGCCTGAGGGCAAATCGCATTTTGTACGGTAGTCTTGGTTTAAAATAAATGCGTTTTATTCCTTTTTCATATAGTGTTAAACCATAGCGTGATCGGAATACATAATGAGGATGAAATGGTTGGTGTGATGAGCGGAGTAATTCAATTCTGGCCCACAGATTTAATATAATTTCAATGAAATCGGGTCGGCATTTTAAACAGTGATAAATGAACTCTAATGTGGTAACAATAACTACCAAATTAAAATTCAAATGATGTTTGAATATATGATTATGATTATGTCAAAATCAGTGTTTTTTTTTTAACTGCGAACAAATGTGATGTGTATTATTTGGAAACATAAAAAATAAAAAATATATTTTAATTGCCATTACGCAATTATGATTTTTTTATACGCATTTTTTTTTTCATAACTGTTTAAAATTTCGTTTTAATGACTGTACTCCTTTTTAAAAATAAAAGTAAAAAAAATCCTGTTAGAGATTTTTTCTTTTTTTTTAATATTAGATCTAATACATAAATCATGTAAAACTTACCTGCGACACGCCAAATTTGTTCCGAGCTTTCAAAACTTCGCCAACTGTAACAAAGTTTGCTGAACACTTTTTTTTAATCCTCTCACTGCCTCACTCACTCGAACTGTGGAAGAAAACTTGAATTTCGAATAAATAGCATAAAAAGGGCCATTTATACGGGAAATTCAATGGATGATTATTCGAACTTGAACTTCGAACGCGGCTCAACTAGTGGGCGTTCTGTTCGGCGCCCTACAGTCTACTGACGCGCGTTTGGGCGGGCGACGATCGCTCGGCAATCGAAAAACTTTAATGCAGTGTAGGGTTAGTTTTCGTATTGCATTAAGGGGTTAACTATTATTACCCTCTTAGGAACTATAATTAAGGTATAAGTTGTATACCATAATAACTTACTATAACCCTTTAGCTGGTTATAACTAGGAGAAGCATTTAGTATGTTTATAATTAATTAACGGGAATAATCGCGTTAATTGCCGTTTAAATAGTTTTATATCATGGAATGCATAATTTTAAAAGCCATTTAGTGTGTAATTTTGATTAAATTAATTTTGAATTCAACTACAATATCTAAAGTCATCATCATCTGCCTGCCTTTTTCCCATTTTTATTTGGGGTCGGGGCTGGTTTCTTTTACTGCCGGCCACCTGCCCGACGTCCACCCTCCTTAGGACTACAGTATCTGAGTATATTCGTAATATAAATCGTTAAGTACCCATGGTTATTGAAAAGTGAATGAAGTTAACTCTATCCAAATTATCAATAATTACCAATACGAATTACAAATAATCCTACTAATATTATAAACGCGAAAGTTTGTAAGTATGGATGGATGGATGTTTGTTACTCTTTCACACCAAAACTACAGAACCGATTGCGATGAAACTTGGTATGTAGATAGCCGGAGACCTGGATTAACACATAGGCTACTTTTTATCCCGATATTCCCACGGGATCGGGACTTACGCGGGTGAAACCGCGGGGTGCTGCTAGTAAAATTATATAATACTAGCTACACCCCGCGGTTTTACCCGCGTAAGTACCGATAGTAATATCGGACCGTAGGAATATCGGGATAAAAAGTAGCCTATGTGTCCAGGTCTTTAGCTATCTACATACAAAGATTCATCGCAATCGGTTCAGTAATTTTGCGTGAAAAAGCAACAAACATCCTCACAAACTTTCACGTTTATAATATTAGTAGGATAAAATCAATCATCTAATAAAACCATTTATAATAATAATAATATAATTTACATGCAAATCACTACATATTATAAAACAAAGTCCTCCGCCGCGTTTGTCTGTCTGTCTGTTTGCGATAAACTGAAAAACTACTGAACGGATTTTCATGCGGTTTTCACTAATAGACAGAGTGATTCATGAGAAAGGTTTTGGTTTGGTAATTTGTACCCGTGCGAAGCCGGGGCGGGTTGCTAGTACTATTATAAAAAATAGACTATTATATCAGCATTATAGAAATGATCGGTATCGTTTGAAATCAAATTGTAGACGTCAGATGGTAACACGTCATCAAAATGTTATTTTTGGCAGACGATGCTCGGACAAGGGCTGCATATTAAATTGCTGAAACGCAAAGCCTGCGGTATCAATACACTTGTTTAAAAGAAAGATTATTCGAAGAGTAATGCATTGAAATATTCTTATAAAATTATAAATGTTTATGACAACCTATGACAACAACATATGAAAAATCACTATATACATACCTATATATACCTACCATTAAAAAAGGAGAGCAACGAGTGTGTTCTAGAAGTACGGCTGTTAGCTATACCTGTGGTGTAGACAAGTTTCTAATTTCAAACATTAAAAATACAACTGTCCTGCTAATAGAGCAAGATCCCAGAGCCGTCAGACGTCACGTATTTTCTGACGAACGAAATGTGGACGATTAAATAGTGTTAGCATGTACTATGATCGCTTGCCTACCTGCTAGCTTTTTTTAACTTTTGCCATGGGAAAAAGCACTAAACTCGTGACCGTCACGCTAATAATACATATATAGATCCACTAGCGGGCGCTAATCTAAACATTAAGTCCTGTAAGCTCCTTATTAATTAATGTCACCAACCTGCTAATGTGACGTTTTAAGTTCGTCGTTTCGTTTAAGTTTTCACTTCTGTCGGCAGTCCTATGACAGCCTATTTTTTTTATTGGTTTCACTGTCACTCATACATCCAAATTGTTCAGGTGTATAGAAGTTATGGTGGAATAAGTAAACTTACATACATACATGCATGAACCCTGAACATATTACTCGCCTTTATTTGGCAGTCGTGTCGTTTCGTGTAGATAAAGTTAGTTATTTTAAACTTTGATGCTTTTAGTTTTCATTTGATCCGTATTTAAATCTACCACTACTAATATTATTTGTATGGAATTCACTTTACGCCCTTTTGAAAAAAGGTCGATACGTTTAAAAACGTACGACAAAATGAAGCCGCTTTGAGGTCGATAAATATGCCAAAAGAAAACAAATATTTATACGTATCGTATAATATTTGCATGTAAATATTTATCTGGCTAGGTTGACATTAGTAAAGAGGGCGTGACAATAAATGTATTTGGATCTAAAAGGGAGGATTCGCATATAGACACTGTCTTAAGTAATGCAATGGAGGAGAGTAGGGACTTCCTTGGTCATTCTTCAACGTCATACACAACCGTCGGATAGTAGCATCCTGCCTCCTTTTATTATTAAATGAATGCAGTTACTACACGTAGTCATCACGTGACAACCTTAAATATTGAGTACAAGTTGGATCCAGAACAAAATAAACTTTTACGTGTTTCAATTATAGTGTGTTGAATGTTTTGATATTTTCGAGGTGATACTTTATTGCATAGCTAAAAGAGTCGCTATTTAATTGTCTTGAAATAGTTAGACTTCTGAACGTTTTTATTTAATATTTATGAAGTTTATACCTACTGTGCTGAAGCATGAAATAGGATACAATCAATCAATCAGCCTATCATAGTCCACTGCTAGACATAGGCCTCTCCCAATGTGCGCCACAGCACCCGGTCCTCTGCCTTCCGCATCCTGTCCATCCCCGCTACCTTCTTCAGGTCGTCGGTCCATCTGGCTGGGGGGCGTCCTACCTTTCGTTCACCGATTCGCGGTCTCCACTCTAGGACCCATCTGCTCCAACGGCCATCGGTCCTTCGGCACACGTGGCCAGCCCATTGCTACTTCAGCATGCTTGTCCTGCGAGCTATGTTGGTAACTTATATGAAACTAGCTGACCCGACAGACGTTGTCTTGTCTTGACTATGAATATTGAATTCGAATTGGTATAATCAATAAAAAAAATACAAAAAGCATAGTTCCGGTCTATGCATCTGTTTTATACGATATTTGCCAGCGCGCATTCTGTCAATCGCGCCAACTGTCAAAAGACTGACAGTTATGTATGTTAAAAGCGCTATGGTAAACGTTGTCCTGCCGGAACTTAAAAAATATTTTTCCTGTTACCCTATTGCAGCGCCATCTACCGGGTCCAATTGTAAAACTAAACCATTCTCGAATCTACCTGAAGACTCACAAAACATTTCATTTAAATCTTTCCATCCGTTTTGGAGGAGTTCAGTAACATACACACGCACAGAAGAAATATATAAGAAATATATAAAGATAGGATACGGTAAAGTTAAATTCAAAGGAACGAAAAACATTACACAGATGTATACTGAACTCTAACAAAAGAATGTTATTAAGAAAAAATTATTTCAGATACCATATATTAGCAATTATTAACAATCATACATAATTAAACATCATCAAACAATCATAAATTAAACTGAGCAAGAAAGTTTTACATATAGATGTCAATGTCAACGTGGTGTAATTTTTGTGCATTTTTTCTCTATATTTCACTTATACTTAATTGATTCTTGACAAATTTATATTTAAATCCAACCTTAACCTATATTGAAAAATAAGTATTGTTTGTTTTGAAAGTTGTATTGTAACTGGACATCATGTTTGCTAACTGTTTATTATTCAGGCTATTCTTTATCTTTATATCTTGATTTGTTTTTCTGAAGTTTCACTTCTGCCGTGTGTGAATTGCACACATACACTTTTTTTTCTTTCTTTGTAATACGCAGTTCATTGTTTTTTTAGATTTACCAAATATAGGAGTAATGAACACTATAAAAATCAATAAAATTAAGTATGCTAAGTTATGGTTTCATAAATCAGCTTTGACTAGTTAAGGTTCAAAGGAGGATCATTATTTGGGATAACTACGGGTCCCACTTAACGTCACGATTATCAACGTCTATTTACACTTACTTGTTGTAACTTGCACCCTCTTACCCAAGAAGCCTCTTGAAACTCTAACTATTACGTTACAGGACGCGAAAATAATACTTCGTTATAGTGTCCGTCCATTCTCGATCTTCACACTACCTTATTGATTTATTTATAGTATACTAGCAACCCGCCCCGGCTTCGCACGGGTAGCAGAGACATCTTGAACAATCATCATCATATTTCAACCAATTTACAGAAAACCTTAACAAATTATATACTTAAACCTTCCTCATAAATCACTCTATCCGTTCAGTAGTTTTTGAGTTTATCGCGAACAGACAGACGCGGCGGAGAACTTTGGTTTATAATATGTAGTGATATTTTCATATATCACTACATATTATATTATACACCGGTATTTGTAATTAAACTAAAGTCATTTACATTTTGAAGACAAAGTTTGTTCTAAACTGTGTAATAACACTAATTACTTAACCTCCATGAAGGTTTACCGATCCATAAATGCAGCTGACATAAGCCGGAGGTTATGAATAGAATACTGATTAACACACAGAAACAAGGCATACATATACGCAAACATAGGTATATATTATATGTATCTATATGTGTAAATATTTGTTTAAATAAAAACTTTCGTGAGTAATTCATATCATATCATAATTAAAGATACTCACGTGTGTAATTCAGGGATGGTCAGTTAGTTTCGGACCCAACGGGGGCCTTTTAGCAAGGGGTAAAGCAACCTGCCAAAAAAAGTAAAAAAAATATTAAAGTGACTGTCGCCCGGTGACAGACGCTACAGGTCAAGTCAACGACATGATACAACAACCGCTGTATTTTGAAGCAAATGTATTTTTTGTATTACACTAACAATTTACCTAATATTCCATAGCAACTTAAACTTGACATATGAGAGTACAGTAGGTTGTCTTATCGATATTTATAAATGACGATGAATAATACAGTCCACTTAATAATAGGCAAATACCGTTGCCAATAAATGTTCTCACAAAAAGCTCTGGAGATTACTCACCAGTAAACCGTTTGCCTGTGGTTTTCCTAAGGGTGTAATTATTTACATAATTGCACAACGCCTTTGGTAAGAATGTGTCTTTTTGAATGAATGAGTTAAATAGGGAATGGGACAAATGGGAATCCTTAAAGGTAAATCACCGATCCTGATTTATCTAAACCTGAAATATTTTCTTATACATTTGCAAAAATATATTAATCTTTTAGCACACGGTACGATACCTAAGAATAATTGAGACCACCTCTCGTGCTAGGTGTAGAATTAAACGGTGAAAGTTGAAGTATTGGTATGTCTTGAAATAAAACTGCGAGATTGAAGGTAGGTAGCTAGCGTATAATGCGAACTGATCCGTGTTACAATTGTTTCCTCTTATATAGTAGCATACAATATATAATTTATAAGTGGTGGGTAAACAGAAATACATTACAAAAGTAATATATAAAGTGAAACAACACAGACTTTAACAAAAACATACGACCGTATTCAAAAAAAATACTCGCCTAAGTGAAGCAAAAACTCTCACAAAGGCTTATGGTACTTAAAAGAGATTTACTGATAGCCAACAAAGCCATAGGTATTAAATTGTTCTAAGTTGTTCCCAGCAAACAGGATTCACCTACCAAGCGTTTCTTGGCACTCAGAGACCTCACAGTGTTTTTTGTAAATACTGTTGTTTTATATGTTTGTAGAAGTGCGTACCTATAAACTTTTATACAAACACATTTTCACCGTTACTTTTAAACCACTAGTAGCTGTGGTTTGGAGTTTCACCTAAATCAGAAGTACTCTCTTCTATTAAGGGACTGGTTAATGAACATGTTCGTTGTCTAATCTTGTTCTACATCGATGATACATGACATTGTCTTCATTTTATACAGGATCTTAAGATTATTTGTTCTGAAAGTTATTTCAAAAACATCAATAACCTCATATAGATACTTTATATAAAAAAATAAATACAAATTCGACTATGGGCTAACTAACATTTATACTGATAGTCATCAGTATGCTATAAGTAACTTACATTTGTGTTCAAAATTCCTAACAGTTACTTTACTTTAAGATTTTATCGTGTTCTTAATATCCATCGACTCCATATAATTTGGAATTTTAGGCAAAAAAGTACGGACAACAGTTATGTAAACACCGTTTTATACAAGCTACAGTAAGGACCGAAACTAAGACGCAAACATAACCGCATGAATGTTGTAGCCCCTAAAACCCTCTCATATTTCTTATTCTACCTATACACGTACTCATACAGCTTGAACTAGGGACCCTTATAATAGGTCTTTATTACCTCTAATTTATAAAATTGCCGGCCACATTAATTCTAGCCGTTTGTTATCCTACACAGTTACTATAATATCGCTTTAGTTTTAGTCGATAGCGACTGTAGAAACGTCGTGATTTTATACAGACTGCCAAAATATATTTAAATAGTATCTTACTTGCGGAACCATCTGAAGATTGAAACGAATTACAGAATCGTTGGTGTTCATTGGTTTGTGTAATTCTTAGATGACAATTTTATTGGATATCTTGGGTAGCTTATAACACTGGTTCTGTCTTCTCAGCTGATAAATCTTGGGGTTGATTGCTGATATTATTTGTCGTCGTTTTGGGTAGACGAGAACGATTTTATTTGTCGTCAGTTAAGAAAAATATACGCAACTAAACTTGGACCGTTTTATAAGCAGTAAATAGGACATTCAGTAAACTCATGCAAATAGTTTAGTAAATTATTGTTCAAAATAACGACATACGTTTATTTTAGATTAAAAGCCCAGGGTTAAACTCTGAAGTAAGAAAAAAATAATAGCAATGTTTAGAATTAAATAAAATTAAAATCAGGTATATTTTAAGCAAAACAGTTTCAAATAAATAGTGAATCTTATCTTCAATTAATTAGGGAATCTGTTAATTAGGGTTATTCTTTAAGACTTGCTTTGTACTTCTTATAAAATTACATAAAACAATACATTAATAAATTTGGAACGTTCACAAAATGAGCTTTAGATTTTCAACACACTCATAACGTATTGTGTTGAAAGTTTAAACGGTCAAAAAACTTGACGATGTGATTCGGTACTTCTCTCTGTGATGAAGGTTCTCTAATTTACATAAATGGCATATTAATAAGGCGACTTGTCTAACATTTTCTGCGGTGCATGTGTAAACTGGCTGTTAAAAAACGAGGTGATTCCATGCATTTGCAAAAAAAAGCTATGAAACAAAAAGAAAACAAAGCATTTATACCTTAACTCAAACCCTTGGTACGCTGTAGTTTGACTTAACTTATGCTGGCAAACGTTATGTATGCGCATAAATTTCCGATAGGATTGAATAATTATACGATACTAGTGCTTTATTGGAACAGCATTAAATTACATGTACTTTGTTAGTGCAGAATTGATGCAGTGTGCTTAAGTCGATTGTAATATATTTTTACTGTAAACTTAAAACTACTATGGTCTCTTGTGTGATTTCATATTTATAAACAGCTCCTTCGAACGTAAGAAATAAGGTGCACTTTTGCATGTTTCGTCACCACTCAACACATTCCAAATATATTGGTCACATTGTTAACGGAGCGTACGTCGAGTGTTGTAGGTTCGTAGTTTACATGGGATTAATGATTGTATGGTTCGTAATTGGTCATTCTTAGTCTGAGTATACTTCGTGTGCGTAATTTTGTTTTAATTTTAAAACAGATGACACATAGATAGCACTGCATTCCAATACACATTATTTCGTTTGAAATGAAGATTTAAAAAGAATCTATGATTGATTTGAAAAATACAGCTAAATGTCTGTACAAAAATATTTCCTTGCAATAACTTTTTTGAAATTTAAAATGATTTTAACGACAATTTTATTTACGAAAATATTTGCAGTTAAAACTTATAATTTTATACTGGTTTAATAAAAAATCCATTTACTGGTCACAGCACAGTACAGTGTGCTTAGTGGCGTATGTAGTATAATTATTTCACATTACCTACATCAATGACATTGGTATAAAAGGACATAATTATGTGGTTTCCTACAAAACTATTTTATCGTTTGTAGTGTTGAAATAATCACCAGCTCATGACCGACTCGTGTTCCGAGAGATCTCGAGTTAAGATGTTACGAAAGGCGTATAATTAATTGGGTTAGTTGTTATTAGACAGTACGGTTAATGGTCAACGAACATACGGTGCATTTTACTTTTATTTACTTTTCCAAGTATTAGACAATTTTTAACCGACTTCAATAAAAGAAGGAGGTTCGGCTGTATTTATTTTCTTTATGTATGTTCAGTGATATTTCCGTCATCTATGATCCGATTTCAAAAAATCTCTTTTGTTTGAAAGAGTATGCTCCCAACGTGGTCCCATTGTCACCAAGTCAGGATTTGATTATGGTATTTTAGGGAAAACGAGGGAATACCTCAGAAATTGAGACACCGACATCAAACAGTTTGGTAGGTAGTGCCTTTATAATGTTGCCTATTATCTTAAAAGTGTCACATAAAATTTGGTCTTTTCAATTAACTTTGTAATCAATTTTTTTTTACTTTTTAGTGCACTTTGTGTTTTGAAGTTAGTTTAATTTTTTTTTAATTGTTTATATTATATTTACTATCGGGAGAGCCATGTTTCAGCATATATGGGCTGGCTCGACCGGAGTGAACCCACGGCCGTGTTCTGCCGAGTGAGTGATGTTACCGGAGGCCATAATCCTTCCCTCTCCCCCTCTTGCGTCCCTTCCCCTGCTCCCACCTTAAAGGCCAGCAAAGCACTTGCGACTCCAGTTGCAGGAGCCAATGGGCGGCGGTAGTCATTTACTATCAGGTGACCGTCATGACCATCTGCTCGTTTGAACGTTATAGCATAAAATAAAACATAAACCAATAAACAAGTGAATAAAATCTTTTATAAAACAACAGAAAAGTAGTTGACACGTGGGATTGTGACAATAGGATTCAATCTTAATTCACTTCTCTTCAACGGCGTACAGTTTCATTCGGAAACTCTCAAGGGAAATGCGCTTAACCCTAACTTCAGTTAAAATATCTCTGGGCTTTCGAACAAACGAAAACAAATTCGGAGAAACAGGGTTCCGTTTCTATTAGTAATGGTTTGAGACATTTATTTTCTCAAAAGAATGATTACATTCGTTTGTCAGAGAGAATACAAGATAAAAATAGTAGGTAACATGTGCCGGAGCGACTTTTCAGTTACCTGTTATTATTTTTTACATCTAAGTAAATAAGTGGTAGGATTAATAAATTTAGCAATCAAGTGGGTAGCGACCACAAAACAAAACCAGTGGAACCCACGCGTTCCAAAAGTATCTTGTAAACAGGTATGGCCGTATTACGTATAGCAAAGCGATTGCTATCATATTTCTATCGAGTGACTGTTATCATAAGTTCCTTTTTTTTTGAGCTTGAGCTTATTTTTATATTTTTGATTTCATTATTGTTTTTGAGTATTCACATAAATACCACCTATTTATTTATTAATATTTTTTATTGAGTGTTTATTAATACTTAATTTTTACCAATTTTTTTTTTGTGTGGAAACCCCCACGGGTCAGCACCTCACCATGGCTATTGTTGAAGTGGTATGTCGGAATCGAACCGACTAAAACCACACGGTGTTCCGTCACAAGTGAGTCTATCGCAAGGGACTCGGGTATACCCTAAGAAGGAAGTCCCCGAGAACCCTAGCAGACTTCGGCCGCCCTCAAACAGAAGGCAGCCACACCATTGGTTACCTGTTTTACTATGTGTGCTCGTTTTGTTAGGTGTTACTTTGCAGGACATAATGTTTGAGCTTCTTTTTGGACAAAGCTGTTCGACGGCGACGACTATATTAATATTGTCAAATCACAGATTGTTTTTTTTACATGGAATTCAAACGAACAACCTTTATTACATAATAATAATTTAATTGAATTATATTACACAATCAACACTAAAATACTGTTATGTTCATCGCGTTCATCGCTTAGGTTTAAAACATTTATGTATACTGCATCACAGTAATAGGTAACAAGTGTGTTCCACTGTTGCGACATTTTACAACCTAACTGATATGTTTCATCACTCCGAACTGTTATGATAACTATGTTGCGAACACTAATTGCACTATCTAAAATAAATACACTCAGCATCTTAATGTAAGGCTTCCTGTCCTGTCTTTGGCAAGAAGAAGCACAGAATGGCAGCCATGAAAATTAATGCCGCGAATACGACGATAGGTATGACACAGTTGATGTCGATGAGGTAACCAAAGGAAAAGTTGCTGATGAGACCACCGCCTTGACCCGTCGTTGGGGAGAGCGCTGCAGCCATTACCCTAAGGTTTGTAGGGAACAGTCGGCCAACACGCAAAACACAAGACTGATGGCGACTGAGGTAAGAGCTTCAAAAATGCAGGACAGAACCAAGTTTTGTGTAGAGTTCTGTACATAATACAGCCCGACTGTTACTATCCCAGCAATGGTCAAACTGAAAATTAAGAAGAATTTTGTTCCAAGTTTGTGTATACAAAGGGGCAGCCAGAGGGGAGTGGGGATGCAAGCCAGACCGACAATCAGAGTGTGCAAATATACGCTTGAGTCGATGGTCTTCTCGCAATCGAAGGGATCCCCACTGGCTTCATCGACGACTTCGATACTAGAAATGTCGCACACGGAGGCCGATGTGTTCGGGAAACGGCTCTCAAATTCTTCATAACGATTGAACAACTCGGGGAACCAGATCATGAGGGTATAATAACTTTTTGTCAAACCGAATGGGATAAGGCAAGTCAGGATGGTGTATTTGAGGTAGGGTGGCCTGCAAAGGGCTTTGGTCTGAACCCAAATCTCACCGAACAGGCGTTTCAGGTCCTTAGGTTTGCGCATACTGAGGTTTCGCACAGACTTCGCCAAGCTCTGAGACGCTACCGATACGGTACGCACTTTCTCCTTGAGGCTTTTGATCGGGTAATTGTCACGATCGTCACCAGTGTTCTGCCTGTAGACATCCTTGAGACAATCAAGGGCATCATCATAATCACCACACTCCATCATGAATTTAGGACTTTCTGGGAAGGTCAGTAGCCATAAGCCAAGGAGCAACGACGGTACACCGCAGGCAGAGACGAACCAGTTCCATGAGTCGTATGAGAAGGCGCCGGACTTAATGCGAATTCCGGTAATAGGAATGATACCCCAAGCAATTATTGGAAGCACGATGACTCCTAATGTCCAGAATATTTCCATCCAACAGAGGATCTTCTCTCTGTATTTGGTTTGCTGGAGTTCTCCCAAGTAAGGGAAACTGATACCCATAGCTCCGGCAATTGAAAAGCCGTTAATAAACCGACAAGCTATGAATATGGGTAGAATCTGGACGAAGGAAGAAATGACGCCGACGACACCGTCAATCAGGAGAGTCGGCACCAATACAACTTTACGACCCTTGGTGTCAGCCAAGCAGCCCCAGAAGTATGAACCGAGCACCATACCCAACATGGGGGCCGCAGTGAGCCACCCCTTGTCCGCAGAAGTCATCTTGAACTCACATGTCGCCGATGGTAAGACGAAAGATACTATAGTGATACCGATGGCAGTGTTAGCATAGATTAGTCTGGTGATTGCCAGAGATGGCTGCTTCAAAATCAGCTCCATGCTCCAAGAAGTCTAAACCTGATAATGTTCGCTTAAGTAAAACTGTCGTTAAAATGGTATGCGTATCTTTACAGTAATATGGGATACATTTTCAGTATTAGGAATGAATAGCATATCTATTTATTCAATAAATTCACGAAATATTATTGTTTAGAATTAGAATCTATATTCACCGCTATTAAATAAATAGTGATTGGTAACAAACTGAACTGAACAACTGTTCTGAATGTGTTCCCAATCTTATGTATGGTATTGGTAAACAACTTATCTAGCAATTCAAATCCAACTTAAAGCTGCTTTCTATTCCTATAAAATGAGTGGTTTTTTTTTTATAATAGCACGTCAGAATTACCTTAAATCGCCTAATGGAAAGACCACCACTATAGGTTCGGATGATACTAAAATGGTGGTTCTCAGTTGACGGCCTCGAGAGCTGCATTTTCACGACCAGCTTAAAGGACTCGGGGTTATACGTCGAAGGGAGCACGTAACAGTGTACAATTATGCCCATTCAAAAGAAAAAACACCAATGCTAGACCTTAAGACGCTATGCTTTCTGGTTTACTCGTATTTCCAGTCAAGCTATTCTTGGGTTAAAAACGTGTTACAGAAATGACTTTAATAAATATGGCCGCGATGGTTAAACCAAAATTGACGTTTCTCGAAATAGTATACATACTTGTACACAGTTCGTGTTTCTGAAATTAATGAATGTATAATTATAAAATAGGCACAATGTTTACGTAAGTAAACCAACAGTTGCTTTATACAATTATCTATATAATTATATAAGTATTCAAGATTCTATTTTCGCAAATGGCAAGGATTATGAATATAAAGTAATTAATAGCAGCAATCACTTAAGATTTTTTTTTTAAATTGTGTAGATGTATGGATGTTTCTAGCTCTTTCACGCACAAACTAATAAATCGATTGCTATGAAACTTGGTATGTAGACAGCACACCAGGATTAACACATAGGCTACTTTTTATCGCGATATTCCCACGGCATCGGGACTTGCGCTGGTGAAACCGCGGGGCGCGGCTAGTAATGTATACATAAGACAAAACGTATGTTATAATTAAAATATAAATGTTGAAATTGGAAGCACTCAAGACAGTGCTAGTCAAAGTTATCTAAGTGTATAGTTCAGTTTATGTAAGTATATAACTTCTACCCACTTATCTATAAACTAAACGACAATTTAAGTTTTTAAAAAATAACACACAAATACCTATAGTGACATTTCTTTACTAATTCATCAACTACTAATAGATATTTATATAACTCTTATACAAGCACTGTATAACAATTGAATATGTCCGTCACGACCAAACACCACGCGTAGAATGCATGCAGAATGCTCCTCGATGCGATATTTATAAAACTTGAGTGAGGCTCCCCATCTTTTTTTACAATTCAGCTAACAATATGTATAAACCTTTTACTCATAAATATGTATAAATATTACCTAAATAATATTACCAATATAATGATGCAGTTTTCATAGATACACTCACTTATACACCTGTATCCCCGAAAGGTTGCGCAGATGCCATAACTTTGGACTCTCTCACGTAGGTAGGTAGGTAAGCCGAATGCCGTCCACCGGGCACTTTGGGAATTAAAGATTGGACAATTGAGAGTAGGTATATTGAAAGAGAAAGGTAGGTAAGAAGTCTTCTTCTTCAGTAATCTTTAGGGGGTGTAAGCAGGTCAGGCTCGCATACCTGTAACTCGAACTGACTAGTCAGTTGTGCCGGGAAGTTCGTACTCTCTAAAAAGTTAGGTAGTTTTCATCTTGCAACAAGAATGTTCATACCGGCAAAACCATATATAAATTCTCCAATTGATATCAAAGTATAAAATGCGTTTAGCAATCGACAAACGATTTTGATTGTATAACTACTGCCTATATGCTAGTCATCGAATAGCTATATGGAAGGATTGAACGAAATAATAATTATTATAACTTGACACATCTCACACTCACGGCCGTCTGATCCAAAACTAGACAGAGCCTGTACTATAAGTAAGCAGACTGCTGATAAACATACTTATAGGTTACTTAATGCATACTTATCATTATTACATATTATAAAACAAAGTCACGATAAACACAATAACTATAGAACGGATTTTTATACGGTTTTCACCAATAGACGGAGTAATTCATGCGAAAGGTTTAGGTGTATAATTATTAAGGTTTTGTGTAAAATGGCTGAAATATGACGATGATTGTTAAAGATGTCAAAAAATCAATATATGCTGTGCTACCCGTACGAAGCCGGAGTGGGTTGCCAGGTATAGATAAATTACACCCAGACACAGAACAAATCTCTGGGAATATCTAAACTTTATAAGTGTCGCATAAAAGACTTGTAATGCTGACACAAGTATAAAGTAAGTTCTAAGTATAACGTTGTTCGTCAGGAGGCATTTGAACCTCCACGTAACGCCAGTCGTTGTTGGAATCTCATTATCGATATTTGTGCTTTTGTAAATCCTCAGAAATAACATAAACTATATATTTGGTGATCTCGTATTTCATTTATCTCCTGCACATAATAACGCGTACACACATATATATACAGATATTAGTGGCCCATAACAAAACTACGTGTTCTATGAAAACAAAATAAGTAAAGAAATAGTCCCAAGACAATGCCACTATATAGGTAAAATAAAATAAATTACTTATAACAGAAATAACATTTGGACTAGTATCCCGTAACATGTTCAAACATGTTATCAATCTTCCGTGTCTTGTTATTCCCTCGCGAGGCTCCTGTTTTAATCTGTCTTCAAATTTTCTTTTTTTTGGTCAACATATTGGGATCGACTTATATTTTTTGGCACCACTGACATTAAAATTATTAATGAATCTTTTTTTTTTAAGAGTACTTATTTATTTGGCATAGTATTGTGTGTTTTTGAGTTAGACCGTGGTCGATAAAGCTTCATGATGAGGGGAATGTGAATGCAAGCACATCGTCTTAAAATGAATACCGAAAACCGAAATAGTGGATTTAGATTACTATCGGTTCAAAATCGGTGAAATTATATAGTGCTGGATTTTATTTTAATCTTTTTAATCCAAAATTCAAATTCAAAATCATTTATTCAATTAAGACACTAAGTGACATTTATGAACGTTAAATTGAAGCTACAGTTAAAAATCATAGATCGACGCAAACAGACGCCACAGCATGTATTGCATTGTCGAGGTAAATTAGGTGAAAACACGAAAATCTACTGCCTGCTTGTGTCGATCTATAACTTCAAATTTATTTGGCAAAGTTTAAAGGTATTTTCTTCGACACACTTTTTTTCTTTTAAAAATACAATTCCGTTACACAATATACTTATGGAATAAACGGACACCATGCTACAAATTCTAGTTCAAGTGAAGTCAATCACTAATAAATTTGTCTTATATAAGGGACCGGCTCAACACTCAACACCATCCACTCACTCAACTCGAATCTATTTTTTATTTTAACTGAGCGTGTGCACCATCTGAGCAGTCAAATAAAATATATTTCACCTTACTGGTTTTATAGAAACCTCATAATCAATTTCATGGAAAAAATATATGTCATGGTTTTAGATTTTTGTTTATTTATTCTTTGTTTGCTTTTAATGAGTGAGTGCAGATGTGAAACAATATCTCCTTAAAAAAACATAACGGATATTGGTTTCAAGTTACATGTAATTTTCGTAGTATCAACAAATTACAGATTCTTTGATAATAATATTGAAATTTGTCTCAAACATTATATCGCCAATATTTTCCTTATACGAAATTTATATTCATTCACTGAACGTTATACATAAGGTGCTACGGCGTAGCTATTGCTACGAGGTACGTAGATGCTACTTCACTACATCGTATGCTAGTGTAGTAGAGTTCGCAAGGATTAATGTGAATATTAATTATTGAACCCAGTTTAAGCACGTTAACGTAATAGTTTTTAAATAAGTGTTTTCTATTATAATAATCATTCAGAAGTTTGTAGTACTCAAAATACTACAAACTTAAAACCCAAACATTGATTACAAATAATATTTTATAAAATTATGTAGTATAGTGAAGTGTCATTAGTATTTAAAACAAGCTGATCCAATTTTCCTTAAATTTCCCAATTTTCAAATTTTCTTTCCCTTGAATCCTCTTATTCTGACTATTACTAACATATAAAAAATAGAAGTTATCTAGGAAAGTTAGTAAAAATAGAAGATAGTTCTCTAGGGACGCGCTTATCACAGAATATTTAGCACCACACAGTATAGAAGATTGACATGTATTTAAGACAAGTAACAGTTACTAATTTATAAAATTGTAATTTACGTAAAACATTTTTTTTTATAAAAATTACTTTTTTTTAAATATTATAGGGGGCAAACGAGCAGACGGGTAATCTGATGGTAAGTGACTACCGTCGCCCACGAAGACCTGCAACTCAATACTGCTACAAACTACTTGTTTTCTTGGTCCTGATTATTGAGAAATATCAAAATTTGTCTTTAATGCACACGAATTATGCTCACACCGATCGCAATTATGGTTTCATTGAATGGTTTTTATTCTGAAATTCACTTGTTTTAGAAGCATAAAAAACCTTTCTTTACGTAAATCTAGAATGGTTTTAAACTTTCGCGACGTTGATACACATAGGTGCTATTCGATCGAAACATCGGGTAACCAAAAAAGGTATTGTAGGGACCTTCTAAATATTATCGAGTTATAAAGTAGGGTGGTTATCCCAATGTTTGGCTTTGTATTATATTAGTTGTTTGCAACTAAAATCATTCAAAAATTGTTGTTGTTACATTAGTGTAGGTAGTATTAGTTGTAGTTAACTATTACATGCTTTCAAAGAAACTCAAACTCAATACAGCACTCGAAACCTTTTGATGAACCTTGGACAATTGTTAGTGTTAGGGGTTCAACGAATTATTTCCTAAGTGCCGGCCATGGACACTCGTAGTTTTAGTCTGTTTGAACATATCCACGTCACTGAAGTTCACAGGTGATTTCCACATGTAATTTTTTTTTTTGGTATAACTAAAAACTAAATTATTTAAATACCACTATTTAAAAAAATGTTTTCATATTATTCAAGCAAATAGTGCCCACCTATTTTAAAGGACATGCAAAAGCATAGTTCACTATCTATATATCTGATTATGGTTTTTAAATATATAATTGTATACAGATATTTAAAACGAACGGAACCTTATAGTACCTAATACCCTACAGATCTTTCTTGAGAGTTAAGTTTCTAATCTCCACGAATTCTGTGTTATACAAAGTAAAGTTTTGGACTAAGTTGGTTTGTTTTAGTTGCTACACCCAATCTCTAAGTAAGTGCACGTGAATGTTCCAAGTAGAGAGTTCAACTTAAAGTTGGTGCAAGTGGCGGAGTGGATAGATAAAGACAATGTTTTCAGACAGAATGAGTGATTGCTTTAAAAACTATGTTGTAGCTACAGTTTTGAACTTAAAATTAGGACGTTACCGTAAATTTATAAAAATTTTGGTACACAGATAGAAATTTAAACGTTACCTACTTCGAAAACACGCCATGCCGGTCCTATGGGGGCAAAAAAGAGCCTAGGAACGGAAAGTGTGTGATTATTATAACCGCGTGCGTAGTCGATTTTGATATATTTTTCGATATCATACTATATTGATATTCATGATGTCGTCGTCGTGGGTGACAAAATATTTGGAGACCTTGGAATAGGTTGTTTTAAAAACTTAATCGTCTATTGAGGGTAACAATCGAAAATTACCGGTAAAAATAACGATCCTGGATATTTAGGGAGAGCCATGCTTCGGCACGTATGGTCCAGCTCGACTGGAGTGACACCACGGCCTCACAGAAAACCGGCAGTGAAGCAATGCTTGAATTGCTTTTCGCTGCGTGAGTGAGGTTACCGGAAGCCCTAATCCATCCCTCTCCCCCTCTCTCCTCTTAAAGGCCAGCAACGCACTTGTGACTCTTGAGTTGCAGGTGCCCATGGGCGGCGGTAGTCATGCAAACAACCATCAGGTGACCCGTCTGCACGTTTGCCCCCTAAAACATAAAAAATTAGATGATATCGCAAGTAACTTAGAATGTTATGCAAAATATTATCATTATAGATATAAAAGGGATGAATATTAATTGCACCTATAAACACACGGTTAAACCTTTTAAGTATTTTTCTAAAAGTACTTTCTTTACAATTTACGTACGTATGATATTAGTTAATTCATAGCAAAAATATACTCAAGATTCACCCAGATATTTGTTGCGGGTTTGCTTGAATTTCTGCGGCTTTAATTGAATAATAATTATATTTATTTTATACTTATTATTTAATTGAATAATATGCATAAATTGTTTGGTTGGACGTCGGGTTCATCAGGTCAGGTCAAATATGGTATCTTAGTCCGTAAGTAATTAAAAAAAATACTACAGACATTAAATTACTATCAGAAGGTCCTATCACTTAACTTTTTTATATTAAATTCAACTTAAATAAGATACACAGTAAAACATTTTCTTTTTTGCATTTAGAATTGTATTCAAATGAGAAAAGTATGCTCGTTTTAATATGAATAAGTATTTATGATCATAGCTTATTGCGTATTCTAGGCTTTAAAGGAAGCTTTATCCCCGGTTATTGTACGTGAATCAACCATAATATCAGATATAAGATTATCTCAATACATATCCTTATGCATGGATAAAATTATAATAATAAATATACTTTATTTAAGTAACCATGACTCATATGTGTTAATCCAACTTAAAACCTATGTAAGTAAAAATACTTAATCCCACTATCCCACTAATATTATAAATGTGAAAGTTTGGATAGATGGATGGATGGATGGATGACTGTTTGTTACTCTTTCACGCAAAAACCACTAAACCGATTGTGATGAAACTTAGTGTGTAGATAGCTGGAGACCTGGATTAACGCATAGGCTACTTTTTATCTCAATATTCCCACGGGATCGGGACTTACGCGGGTGAAACCACGGGGCGCTGCTAGTTTAATATATAACAGCTAATTATTGACGAAATGACTAAATAAGACGATATAGAAACAAAGTTTTTGGATTTCATGTAAACGCTAGACCCTCACTCCACAACATAGATGAAAACACACTTTTTTTTTTTCGAAGTATGCCATAGCTTACAAACAATCAAATAGATTAAAATAAAGTTCCCATTAATACGGCGTTAGTCTATTAATTAAGGATATACGGTTTTACTCACGTGAGTAAAACCGTATACCCATCTACACTCGTGTGAATTTCGAGGATGCCCGACGCGGAAGGATGCTTCAACCCTTGATAAGGGGCCCTTGTCGGTTCCGAAAATAGTCGGGCGCCCAAAGAATATGCACGCGAGTAAAACCGTATGCCTTAATAAATATGAACACTAGTTACGAAAGTTTTTATTTGAATACAAAGTTTTTCGGTAAGATCAATCGAAATTAGAAAATAGAACACGCTATTTAAGTAACATTTACGTTTCTAAATTTTCAAATGTGTTACATGTCATTATTTTTGGCATATATTTTCGGACTAAAGCTTTAGCTTTAAGTGACGTATACTGACCGACGTAATTTGCACGTCATCATTGCGTAAAAGGATAAATTTTATGAAGAACGCGAGTGAAGTTGGTCATTTTAATTAAGATATTACACATAGCAAAGAGAAAATAATCGATCAGTGTCAAAACACACGAGCTTGGAGGCATCCTTGCCGGGAGATGGGGCTTCTTCAGTATTGAGATAATCTTACTAATATTATTAAAAAAAAAAAACAAAAAAAAGGCAAAAGTTTATGCGGATGGATGGATGGGTAGATGGATGTTTGATACTCTTTCAACAGAGAGACTGAACGGATCTGGGTGAAGTTTGGTACAGAGATAGATACTCTGCAATAGCATATGGGCCACTTTTTATCCCGGAAAAAATTACGATTCATTACAAGATAGATTTCACCAAAATTTCCACGTAGTCGAAGTCGTGGACAACAGCTAGAATAATAATAGTATTAACATAACTAACACCTCACACATGGTTCTGTGATCTCTAATTAGGCAGCGCCTAGGCATATCCTGTACTATTCACACCAGACTGCTGATAAACATACTTATATATTGATACTAAATACATACATATTGTAGGTAAATGACAACCAGGCATAGAACAAATGATCATGCTCATCACACAATTATTTGTCCTGGCCGGGAATCAAACCCACGACCTCTGTCTTAGCACTAGACCAACAGGCTTGTCAAAGGATGTTCCGTCCTCTACATTTTAGCAGATATCATCATCCTCGTTATATCGGTCATAATTTTAAGTAGGTATATATATTATTCATCGCATAGCATCGCCCCACGGTTTCACCCACGTAAGTCCCGATCCCGGGGGAATATCGGGATAAAAAGTAGTAGTAAGCCTATGCGTTAATGCAGGTCTCCAGCTGTCTACATACCAAGTTTCATCGCAATCGGTTCAGTGGTTTTTGCGTGAAAGAGTAACAAACATCCATCCATCCATCCAAACTCACATTTATAATATTAGTGGAAATCAGAGAAAGTATAATAAATATAATAATTATTAAGAATACATTATGTACATACACAGAATATCTCTGTATAATTTCTTACGGCTTGTGCATGCTATAATATCTTTGACTTGCATATTTGATAGCTATACGGCAGAAGCAAAAAGAAAGTGAAAAGTAAATAAAAAAAAGAAGTGTGTACACATCTGTCTAAATTACTGGTAACATAAAAGGTAATTTAAATAAGAAAGTCTTTAAATCAACAAAAAATTCTTTTCACATTAGTTTGTTTTTTAGTTGGACTGCCATCATCCCTTTTAAATTAACAAAAACACACTCTACCCTAGACGCACTTTTAGTAAATAACTGTACGAAAATAACCGAGATGGTGAACATAATTAATATTCTGACGCTAGGGGATGAGCCCTGACCCAAATTCATGTGTCTATTAGTTTGACGCCTTTATACTGTGACAAACGCATCGTAAAGAAGGATCCACACAACGCGAAGAAGCTGATAAAATAAAATAAAAAAATTACATGCATACAATGTACATACATTCACGCCTGTATCCCTTAGGCAGCAAATGTCCTCATTTTGCCAACTATAGTCCCAGTTACGTAATAGGGACCAAGCCTATTTCCGTGGGCCGGCTCGACCGGAGTGATACCACCGCCTCACAGAAAACTGGCAGTTAAGCAATGATTGCATTGTATTTCGCCGAGTGAGTGAGGTTACCAGAGGCTCTAACCCTTCCCTCTTCTCCCCCTCCCCGCACTCTTCCTCTTCCCCTACTCCCACATTAAAGGCCGGCAACGCACTTGTGACTCTCTAATTGCAGGTGCCCATGGGCAGCGGTAGTCGCTTACCATCAGGTGACCCGTCTGCTCGTTTGCCCCCTAGTAGGTAGGAAGGCAATGGCAGGAAATGGATATTGTTTATAACTTCTTCTATGTTGCTCGACTTCTGCCTGTTTTATATTGTTGTGTCATGGTGTATTAATTCGTTCGTCTCGAATGTTATTTACTCTGTAATTTAGAATACTTCTGTTCGAAATTACCTAAATTATGTCCCTATACTAGAATAAAGGCTAACCGTTCAACTTACAATAAAGCAGTTTTCAGTTCCAACCCCATTCAACAACATTTTATTTTACATTGAAAGCAACCACTTAGCTTAATTAGAGAGGTTGAGATTTCTTAGTAATGTATTACCTAGCAATCCGTTTAGATACCTCATTATTGTAAACAAACTTAACTCTAAAATTGTGTATATTATAAAAACTTCCTCAGTTCATAATGGTAAATTAATAGGCAAATATTTTTACATTATTGCCTACAACTTAAGTAAACAATAAAACTATGTAATTTCTAACGTTGAATACGCTAAATACAAACGTTAATCCACTCAATTAAACATTGAAATTAATAAATATTCGTTTACCTAGACTTCCTAAGTAAACTACTCCACCAAGCTGATCTTTATAAATATATCAATTTGTTAAAATACTTTATTTATATAATTTACAAATATTTAAAATACTTTACAGGGCTTTTGTTAGAAGTAGTGAAGAAATTATAAAAAAAGTGAAAAACAAAAAAAACCATCACAGACATCTGGAAGTTTATACGTTTCAGATTTTCGCATATATTACTACTTTTACATTTGGAATTGCAAAACATTTCAACATAATAACATACCTCATTAGGTTTAAAGTTCTTTTAGAACGTAACACGGATTTAAAGACGAATAAATAATACCACTACAAATATTTACTATCGATTTGGTCCTTAGGATAGGCATCTCATACGGTTGTACTCACGTGTGTTTATCAAGGTGTGAAGCATCCTGCCGCAACGGTGTCCCGTCACCGTGAGTATATATCTAATAAATATGAATACCATTCACAAAAGTTTTTTATTCCAACTTTATTGTGTGTATGTTTTAGACTTTCATCCAGTAAAAGTACTAAATTTTGCAACTTTATAATTAAATTGCTTAACAAACTGTAAAGATATTGCGTAGCATACCCGACAAAAGTAAATAGTTTGAAAGACAAACTTAAGGTGTATATTTTTTTTGTTTTAGTATATTTAATGTAAATTTTTAAATTTATTACTATAAAGATAATATGCTAAACATATTTACATACACAAAATTGTAAAACATAACATACACACATATAACCTAAATATATCAAAATTTTATCACGTCACTTCCCGTAGTGACACGATTTATCTTTGCAAAGTACAAAGCACGCCTTAGTTCCCTAAACACATTGTCATACATGTCAAATTAGTTCCGGAACGAACTTTTTGGCTTAAATAATTAGATGGGCTTAACTCCATTAGTGACTTAAGGCTTCCATCTTAATTAATACTGCCACCCTTTCTTCACAGATCAGTATTTTCATGACGTTAAACTTATATTGTGCTTGTAGTTTGTTAGTCGTTTATTTTAGTAAATTTTTTATATAAAAAAAATTATGAGATCTATTACGAGAATTGGCAGAAATATTTAAAGGTTATTATCATAATCGGGTTCAAAGGCATTAATAGTCAAATATCATATTCCTGTGTAAGATAAAACTATGGAAGCAAATATTTGTACATATTAAATTTAATACATAACACATAAACATTGTACATACACGGCACACATAAAAATTGGGTATATTTGCGTATCGTGTTTTGAATAAAAAACATGACACATGGAATCCTTGAATTGATCAAGAAAGGAAGTCTCATAAGTCTCATAACAAATAGCTGAATTTTTTTGTAAAAAACTGCATCGAAATCGGTTTACCTGTTTGGTACACAAACTAAACCCAAAAAGAGTACAGCTATCTGAGAGTCTCACAAATATTTGATGAGGCGATTTTTATAAACGAACTTAACTTAGTAATTATATTAACTTAACTTAATAATTATATGAGCTTATATACACAATTTTTAAAATAAATTATAATTAAATTCTCATTAATTATATTTTATTTCCAAAGAGTTGCTAGCATCTTTTAGGTCTCACACCTATTTCCATAAAAAGAAATGTAAAAAAAGTTTCAAATCCAGATTTTTGGTTTTCAACATCGAATTGAAAAATCAAATCTATGTAAAGAAACTATGACCCGGCAGTTCATAGTTTCTTATTTAGTATCGATTTAGTTTAGTAGGTAGCAAAACCTTTATCGTAATAAAACAGACCTTTTATATAATGTCAACTGATATTAAGCAAGGCCCTTGTCATAACTCGATTCCTTCTTCCAATCTATATCAGTCAGCATCTGTATTGCGTAATTGCGATGAAGAATGTTCTAGTTCATTGGCATGGCGTAGACAAATTGTTGAAGTCAAAGGCATTTACTCCGTGATGGCTTACAATTTTATTATTCTGAACACGTTTTCTTATTGTACGTGTAATATTTATATAGACTATAATAATATATTAATTATAATTTATCTATTTTGTACGACCAATTTTAGAAGAAAATAATGTATATGTTTTATGCCGTTGTGACGGCTAACCAGTCGAAAAGCTTTTGGTATCATCATAGAAGCTATGCTATGTGTGTGTGTATATGTAGTTATTTGTTCTTTCCTATCTAGGGTTTCTTTAAAAAAAAGTAATGTGTTTTTATTTCTTAAATTAAATTTATTTTAACACTAGCAGCGCCCCGCGGTTTCACCCGCGTCAGTCCCGAACCCTTGGGAATTATGGGATAAAAAGTAGCCTATTCGTTAATCCAGGTCTCCAACTATCTACATACCAAGTTTCATCGCAATCGGTTTAGTGATTTTTGCGTGAAAGAGTAACAAACTAAGTAAGTTATGTTGTGTGCTTTATTTACACAATCTGGTAGGGTATTAGTAATTAGTTTGGATGTACTGGAGCGCGGTTTGTTATGACACTGGAGTAAAATATTAATTGCAAAGTTAGCTGTGCATAACAGTTTGTTAAAATTAATCATTCCTTTGCTAATAAAGAGGGATAAATTTGAAACGCCGTGTTATTGTGTTGTTAATTGACTATTAGTTTTAAATTTGTGACCACAAATGATTTGTTGCTGTAGATATCGAAGTAGCTGAACGAACTTCATGTTCCAATTAACGGAAATGGGAGGCAATTATTGCATGGGATTTGACCCACATCCCGTATTCTCACCAATGAACCGATAACTTCGTCACTCAACTTATCTTAATATGATAACACTTTCGTGTATGGAGGACTTCACAAGCTATGGCAAGAGATTGAAGGTATCTGTCGGACTACTTAGTAATCTCATTCCGTTCTTTAATAAATAAATTTACGTTATAATGAATAATGACAAGTATATCACTTGATATGGTCATCAATCGCTATCAATGGTAAAATATAAAAAAATTGTAGAAGCTTCTGCTTAAATCCTATTCAAGAGACTACCAATATATATGATGAAAATGTCTGTTGAGACTTATTTACTCCTACGAAAAGAATTTAATTACAGTAGTGGTGTATTTATAAATAACTAGCAACTCGCCCCCGGCTTCGCACGGGTAGCAGAGCATATCATATTGATTTTTTTCAGACATCTTCAACAATTATCGTCATAATTTAGACATTTTACACAAAACCTTAACAAATTATACACTTAAACCTTCCTCATGAATCACTCTGCCTATTGGTGAAAACCGCATGAAAATCCGAACAGTAGGTAATTTTTCAGTTTATCGCGAACAGGCACACCGACAGACGCGGCGGGGGACTTGTTTTATAATATGTAGTGATATCGATTTCTTGGGGCTCAAAAACCTTATGGCACACAAAATAATGAGCTCTTTAAGACCTTTGGAGGTATTGAGACGAGAAGAAAGCTTAGTAAAAAAAAATATATATTTCGTTCTCCTCAGAAAAACATAAATAGGAGCATCAATATTAATATTAGTTTTACGCATACATAGATACATTCTAATACACAATTATAGATAGATAGAATATTCCTAATTGTGTTGATCTTAAATTTAATTTTAAAGTTAGGTACAATGAGCGGTCTTATCACTAAGAGTGACCTCTACCAAACAACCTTTGGATAGATTTCGTATCAGGAGTAAGTAAGTAAGTCAGGAATAAAGCCATTTAAACCTTTGAACTGTAGGTTTAAACAAAAGGACTAAGTTTACGTATGTTCTGAAAGGAAACGTACCTACAACTTTTCTATATAATACCACCTAGCTATGCATGTAGTAATTGTAGTACAAAACAGCCTACGTAAAGATGTCAAGCTAAATGTAGACACGCAATACTCGAATTATTTAGCAAAATGCTTATGAGCGGGCAGTCATTTTTATTTCTTGACAAAACATTCTGTCGAGGGCAACACAATGATTATGTTAAACGAATATGACGTTTTAACACCATTACGATAAAACTATCAAACCTCGGCAACTCGAGGTCATAATTTCTGGCTTTTGGATTCATTTGTAGGCACTAGACAGCTACTGCTTCAAAATGAATCTAAAAACAACTGTCGTGCCATGTTGAATTTATTTATTCAGAGTTTATTTCCTTTATCTGTCGTCCCCCCACCTCTATAAAAAGTAAAGAAAACTTTGACGCATGTGATTCAAAAAGCGAATTAAATATTTAAAAAATTACGAAATTTGCTGATTCTGGAATAAACGTTTTTATTCAGAAAGACTTATGTTTTGCGTCGTAGTAAAATATATGGGATCAAAATATATTTGAACAATGCTAATCGGCCTAAGGCCAATATTTGTAACAAAGCCAATGCCAATGTTTGTTTATAATTGAGAGATGTCGTCATATCTTTATTTAAATTTTTAACGATATGAAAACTTTTTCGAACACTTTTTTTGTGTCTTGTAACTTTAAACTTCGAATTGATCCAACCAGTGTAACAGCCTACAGTCGATTATTATTTATTCCCTAGGGTAGTAGTTACTTAGTAGCAAATTTTCTAAAAAGAAGAAAAATAAAGGAGTTTAAATCAACACTGGCATAAAAATTGGATATATTTTCCTTTTTTTTGGTATAGGAGGCAAACAAGCATACGGGTCACCTGATGGTAAATGACTCCTGCCGCCCATGAGCACCTGCAACTCAAGAGTCACAAGTGCGTTGCCGTCAAAATACGTCAGTTATGCATGGTATAAACGTGGTTCACCTAGATGTCTCAGGTAAACTTTTCGATACTCAAGGGATTACTTTTTTAATTTTCGTAGTTCAGCCACGTTTTCCTCAGCTACTTTTATGCGCCCTCATTGACCTACGCGTGTCACCAATGTGTGACACCGTGACGTGGAATTTTTTGTTTTTTTAAGCTATCTTTCCTGCTATAAGAACGTGAATAAGCTTATACAAATAATATATAAATTAAATTAATGGTTAAAACAAAGAATAATTTACTTTAGAACAGTTAAGTAATGGGACTAGATATACCGTATTCTAAGCAAGTAATGTAAGAGAAAAACCAGCAAAGAAATATAGCACGAATTCCAATGAGTTTTATCTGATAGTTTTTACTTAATATTCCAGTGCAGTAGTTAAAGTTATAATATTGTATGATAGCTTCGCGAGGCTTCGTCCGCATAACATAACTGTGAAATACTAAGCTTTGTACAACTTTTATTAAACAATGAGTCTAATTATAAATAATAATATATCAGTATTGTACAACTTTAAAAAAAGAGTCTAATCTTATAAGACGTCTATTATACATAATTTTACGAATTTAAACATAATGTATTCACTGTACATGGTCTCTATCTCTCTATCTATATCACAGTATCTCAGTAGGTGCATAGTAAATCATTGGCTGTTTTTTTTATCTGTTTTCGGTTATTCCAATTTTAAATATTGCTTCCGATTTCGCGCCTGTAGTGCTTCGAGACCAGTGCACGACGATTTTATTTTTACTACATGCAAAGAGTAAAATGAATGTTTTTTTAAAATGTTTTTTTTGCAAGAGCTTCATAGGCAGTGGAGGTGGGCAGTTGAGGTGATTAGCGTATGAATGACACAATTTTTGTTACGGGTGTTTTTATATTTTGGCCGTGTGCTTTTTATTTTTAGTCAACTTAGTAACGAAACGTCAGAACTTGCCAGCTGGTCACATTACTAGCCAAGCATCATTTTATTATTTTTTATGCGTGTGAATCGATTTTTTAGCATGGTTTAATCGATTTAAATATTCTGAATTATATTTTCCTTAAGTTAAATCCCGAACTCGACACTCGACTTTCTATTTTTTTAATAGTATTAAAAAAATAGAAAGCCTGTAATTTACCGCTATCGGCAGCTATATGAATGATTTATATCACACATCAATTAAAGTTGTTATAGTAAATGTATTTAACGCTCCATAGGCATAAAATACATTTAACTCATAGGGGAGACAAGTACGTGTGTGCGACGACAAGTGTAATCCTTACTCTTATTCTGGGACATTTAATTACTTATTAACAAAGGAAAGAGATCAGGGTATAACTATCAAATAAAAGTGTAACATTATCTACAGAATGTGGTCACTTCAACAGCTTATTTATTTTATAAATTACTTGGTTGAAATCGAGGCTTTCGGTGTGTAATGTCAAATTCCCATTAGAAACTGGAAGCGAATCGACGTAATAGCAGTAATAGATTCATAATTGCCATCAGTGGAACCAATAGTCATAATAGATTCATAATTGCTATCGACACCTTAAGGGGACGGTTTCATTATTAATTAGCACTACACGCTGACAAGCGGTTATAGATCGATATGTATTTTGTAATTTGCTAAGGTGCAGGAAAACATTGTCAAGTAATTTTCATACTTCAGACTTCAGAGCTATTGATTTTCTCGAATATTCAGTTCCAACAAAAGGCTAGCAAGGTGTTACTTTAAATTAACCCCTCTCATACTGAGAGGAAGCTCATGATAAGCATTTTCACATTTTGTGAATAGGGCTTCCATTAATATTGTCCATGAACTAACCTTCAAACTTTTAACGCAGTTGGTTTTATCTGATATTTATAGGTACCATCAGAGTGTAGTTTCAAAGTCATTATACTGTTTGCAGCCTCAAGCGTTGGACTAAGCGTGAAATGAAAGCTTTGTTACCAACTTTTTCTACTGAACATGATAAAATACATGCATGTTTATTTCTTCTGTACGTGTTTAGGAGTATATTTGTAACTGACTTCAAAAAAAGAAGGTTATCAATTTGACAAATGTGTTTGTTATATTGTTATTGGAACTGCAAAATTACTACATCTTATAAAACAAAGTCCCTCACCGCATCTGTCTGTCTGTTTGCAATAACCTCAAAAACTACTGAACGGATTTTCATGCAGTTTTCACCAATAGCTAGAGCGATTCATGAGGAAGGAGTAGGTATATATTTGTTAAGGTTTTGTGTAAATTGGTTGAAATATGATGATGATTGTTGAAGATGTCTCTGCTACCCGTGCAAAGCCCGGGTGACGGTCACGGACGGAAGGACGAGCCTCAATTTCAGGCGGCGCCGTGCTGCAGCTGTGCCGTTGCAGTGCCGTTATAGTGTGTACCTTTAGTCGGTTAGGTAAAAAGGTAGGATTCCTCGAGCTGTTTCCGTCCGATTTATTATCGTGATGGATATGGTTAACATCATATTTGAAACTAGCAATGCCATGTACAGACCGTTACAGAAAGGTGTGGTAATATTTTAAGGTTGTTGAGTTGACCCCGTGAATAACATGGGAGAGATTAACGTGGGAGAGCCATGCTTCGGCACGTATGGGCCGGCTCGACTCAGGTCGATACCACGGCCTCACAGAAAACCGACAGCCGCGTACGCCGATACGCCGCGTGAGTGAGTTACCGGAGGCCCTAACCCTTCCTTCTCCCTTATTCCCGTCCTTCCCCTCTCCCCCGTCTCCCCTCTTCTCACTCTTCCCCCCCTCCCCCTCTTCTCCTACTCCCCCCTTAAAGGCGGCAACGCACTTGTGACTCTCGAGTTACAAGTGCCCATGGGCGGCGGTAGTCATTTACCATCAGGTGACCCGTCTGCTCGTATGCCCCCTATACCATAAAAAAAAAAATGAAGCGTTAATAATTTTAAAAAAATTAGTGATTTTTATTAAAGAAATCTTAGCCTCGAAGAAGCTTGGTGTGCTGAATGGATCGAGACAGTATTTCACCTCGGCCCACCGCCTATAACTTTATAAGGCGCAGGGTCGGCCGCATATGGAATACTGTTCTCATATCTATGCAGGAGCACCCCAGTACCAGCTTCTCCCTCTTGACCGCATTCAACGGAGAGTGACTCGAATCATCGATTGCCAGGATATTTCAGATCGGCTTGATCATTTGGCTTTGCGTAGAGATGTAGCTTCACTCTACATTCTCTATTGCATGTATCATGGGGAGTGCTCCGAGGAATTGTTCGGACTTATACCGGCCGCAACGTTTCGCCATCGTTCAACGCGACAAAACTTTCATTATGATAATTGGCAATCCACCGGTGCGGTTCTCCAGAATTTTTTTGCCTCGCACAACCAATATCTGGAACAAATTGTCGCCTGCAGTATTTCCGGACCGATACGACCTTAAACCTTCAAGAAAAGAGCGTACTCCTATCTCAAAGGCCGGCAACGCACTTGTGACTCTTGAGTTGCAGGTGTCCATGGGCGGCGGTAGTCACTTACCATCAGGTGACCCGCCTGCTCGTTTGCTTTCTATAATATAAAAAAAAAACAAAAAAAAAATTGACCGATATAGCTAATGTTTCATATGGGGTGCCATAAATAAAAGTATGGATTTTTCTTACTAAGGATGTTTATAAAATGTAGGGATTTTTCTGTGCGCATGTCCAGATTTCTGTATAAAAAAATCGCTTCCGGGCCGGTGAGGTTACTTGTTTGATATTCTGGAGAAGTAAGTGTTTTTTTAAATTAAATGATTTCACCTTTCATATCGAATTTCGTAATAAAATCATGAAATTTAACCTGTGCAACCTTAACAGAATTCAAAAGTAGACGAATTTGATGAAAGTGCTCAAAGATTTAAAAAGCAGTACTTAGAACAAGTAATTACGAAAATCCTAAAATTTATGAATAAAAATCTCTAAAAACATATAAGTAAATATTTGGAATACATAATTGGGAAAGTGATATCCTTACTTCAAAATTTACGTTAACATCGTATTCATAGTAGAGAGCGTCATATTGTGACGAGGTATCGTTGATGAGCAATTCGTGGACCTCAACTATTCGGTTTTGTGGTCATTGTTAGTTTAGGGTCTATTCGCTCCCTTCCTGTGAAAATTTATACGTTATTACCGGATTTCCCGGATTTTGAGCATTCAGTACTAAAATAACTAATTATAAGTATAGAATTCAAAAAAATTACCCAATTTTTAATCCACTAACTCTACTCTAACATATTTGCTAGAATACAGTTAGTAAATGTGAAAATTTGGATGGATGGATGGATTGATGGATGGATGGATGGATGTTTATTACTCTTTCACGCAAAAACCACTGAACCGATTGCGATGAAACTTGGTATGTAGATAGCTGGAGACCTGGATTAACGCATAGGCTATCTTTTATCCCGATATTCCTACGGGATCGGGACTTACGCGGGTGAAACCGTGGGGCGCTGCTAGTGACTTATAAATATTAGTCTTGGGAAAATATTAAATGAATTATTAAATGAATATATATATTATATATATTATTAAATGAACTCTAATTGCCCAAGGGTGGGAACCTGGTGATCTGTAGGACAGGCATATGCCTATATCAGACACCAGCTCCTCACATATATAGAAATGTATGTAACTACTACCTTATATATTTTTGTACCATAAGTTAAAATGTATTTTGTGAGGAGAAATAAACTTATTATTATTATTAATCTTAATCATATCCAGCGACGGAAAAATCAAGCAGAGGAGAGGAGTCTGCGAGTCCTTTTATATTCCTAGCTTTGTAAATTAATATTTCAATGGGTATTATAATTGAATGTCTGAGTCTAAATTTTCAGTAATTAACTGAGAATATACACAAAAAAAAACACTTAAACCTATTTTCATTAAAATATTATATTCCATGAATAACCTTCGTACCCAGTAATCGGTTAGCAAACAGACCGGATCCGGTAAGAAACCGAGTGCAGTCTAAAAAGTGTGTTTAAAAACCTTTTACAAATATTTGTCCCATTTACATTCCATTAGGCAAAGCGGGGACGAAACCAAATAATTCTACTCTTACCGCGACGGTACTTAAACGAACTGTTGAAGATTAATATAACACGTATTTGCTCTGATTAAGTGCTGAATTAAAATAAAAAACTTGGTTTGGGAAACTGATACGGATTATAATTTATTATTCTCTTTATTTATTTAAACAAACAATAATGAACATTAAATTTTTTTTTAATACATTTATGTTTACAAATACACAAAAAAAAACAAAATATTGTAGGTATTGCAGTTAAAAATGTTTTTTTAAGCTTTTTCGTATCACGAAATCAATCAAAGAAATCTTTACAAGTTTTACAAAAATGTACAGGGGGAAAACGTGTTTGATTATAAATTGAGAAGAGAGAAAGTTAGGTGATTTCCAATGCTTGATAATGATGACTGTGCAACAATGCCTTTCATAAAAAAAATATGTATAGCAAATCATTTGGATAGAACTGTGAATAGATTTTATTTTCAGAGTTCCCTTCCTCAAAAGAAAAAAAGGAACCGTTATAGGATAGGATCACTTTATTGTCCGTCTGTCTGTCTGCATGTAAGGACCCTTTTTTTCTCAGGAACCCGTAGACGCATCAAGTTGAAATTAACATCAAACTCTTATGCCTGCTTTCCCTTGAAACTTCAAGAATTGTTTCCCTGATTGAATTGATGAGATGGACGTACTATCTATATACAAATTTATTTGCTCACGGAACCCTCGGTGTGCGAGCTAGACTCGCACTTAACCGGTTTTTTATACATAAATATTACAAGTAAAGGCGAAGTCGGGCTTCGTACCAATAAAAAAATATTTGAGAACAAAAACGTTAGTAATTACGATTTTTGCTTAGGTAAGCTATTTTTGTATTTTAAATACTTTATCACGTTATTTTCCATGATAGAAAAAAGAAAGTAAACTGTTAATTTATATAACGAGCTATAAACATTAGGGAAACATCTTTTTTGATCGTAGTTATTTTAACTGCTCAAATGTTGACTGATTCATACGTACTAAGGCCGACAATATTTATCTCTTTTAAATTTTAAACGTTTAAATCATAAGAAGTTTTGATACTTGGCGACTTATTTGAAGTACTCACTCGACTTGTTACTCTCCCGTGTTCAAATTAAATTATTGACGATAAAAATAAAGGTATAGAAAGATAACATAGGCATGTAAAAGTTTTTAGAGAAAAAGCTTCAACCAAAGAAACCTCATAATCCATTACCATTTTCTATTAGAAGGTTTCTCTTAGAAGGACTAGTTAAAATGTCTGTAAACAAATTCTCTTTACCTGTCTATGGGAACATTCACATTGCAAAACAGCTGTTGGACAAACGTGCTAATGCGAAAGCATCCACAGTAAATACTGAGAGAGAAATATTCATAGGAGAAATGCAGAGAGATTTAAGATTTTCACATTTTCTGTCACAATTTTACGATCTTTCACTGTGGGAGAGACATGCTTTGACACGTATGGGCCGGCTCGACCGGAGTAATACCACGGCCTCATAGAAAACCAGCAATGAAGCAATGTTTTCGTTGTATTTCGCCGATTGAGTGAGGTTAAAGAAGGCCCTAACCCATCCCTCTCCTCCTGTTCCCCCCTCTTCTCCCACTCCCCTCTCCCTGCCCTTTCCCTACCCCTACCTTAAAGGCCGGCAACGCCTGAATATTTATTGAGGAAGGCTTTATGTGTATAACATCAGGCTACAACCAATAGAAGCGGAACATCAACGAAAAATGTTGCAAAACGGAGAAAATTTACAAACGCAGACGAAGTTGCGCGGGTCAGCTAGTTATTCATAAAGAATGATTAACAACTGCATCTGTGCTATAATGCTATATCTGCTATGGTTTATTTTAAGAGCCTGATCAATATTTCGGATGACGAAAGGAGTGGCTGAACAATTATTATGCCCGGGTGAACATGTATTGATTTTATGTTCATGTATCTATTTACGTTGTGTTTCTTATACAAACTGCTCTTTAGCCGGTATATTAACATGTAAGACTTAATTCTTTAGATTATAATAAAGTCTTAGAAAAGAAACAGACGTTTTGACTTAAAAAAAAGATAGATTCCCAATTACATTGTATTAATTTGTGCGTATGTTACGCGATATCTTCGGTAATACGGTAGTAAACGTTAAACTAACTGTTAAACTTTCGCGTTCCATGATATAATTATGTATTTAAATGAACCAGTCAGCCTGTGACCACGGCCATTGCAACCTGGTCGAAACGTCATGCAATTCAGAGGTAAGTAATACCTTTTCGTGATCGCGTTAATTCCCATTTAAATACATAATTACAGTAAACGTTAAACTTTAAGATAGGACGTTATGTAGTAATGTTTTTTTATTAAAATTAAAAAAGTAACAAAAAGCTTTTAAGAGTAACAAACATAGTTTTTCATAGCCTTACAGGCATAAAAAAAGATGAGTGTTGTATGGTTAATAAATGTAATGTAACAAGATAAATATTTTTCACACATCTCAAAAAGCCACACGATCAATCTTAATATAAACGTAATTGTAAACGACAATGGCATAAATATTTAATATAATAATAATAATATATATATATAATAAATCAGTAATAATCAGTTTTTAGTCCTTCCTGTAAATTGGTAGCTAACTGACATTCGACCTATTGCATGTACCGCGACGAAATTTTAATCCCTCACAATTGGAAACATAGAAGACCCTTCTCAAATTGTGAGTTTAAGGCCATGTTACAGGTGTCAATGGATTAGCAGGCATAATTTGGAAATTTAATAAGTTTAATGTCTTATCTGTAACATCTTAAAAACCAGAAAAAGTTGCATGTTTTGTAAACTGGAGTGTAATATATATTAGCTTTCAAACTATTTCAAGCTTGCGAGGATGTACCTTACGTTTAAATAAGGCATCATCACGGCATCATCACAAGATAAGTTTTTTTTTTATTTTGCTTAAAACTACATCCAAATACAGCATGCATATACATATGGCAGCGTTTACTCAATGAATGAAGTTTAAATTTAGTTGGGTAACTAGACCAAATTACTTTTTTTCATGCAGTTACAATATAAATAAATCTTACGCTTCAGTCTTAAAGGTTAAATGGTAAGTTTTTTTAGTATAAATAGTGATTTGATGCTACTTATACAGCTTTAAACATTTAGCCGAGGTACAAGCAGCTCACAAGTATACAGGCGTCGCCGTAGTTAGTGTTATTTATCGAAATTCAGTTAGTAGCCAAAACCGTCACTGTCATATTTCACAAAGGCGTCACTGATCTCTCTTTCTTTCTCTCTTCTTCTTCGTTTACCCTTAACTATGATAGGACATCATACAACAAAACGCTGGATAAAGCTATCATTCTTTATTAATATTACTGCGGTTAATTCCTGACTTATATCTTAGAGAGGTACGCAAATGCTTCAAAAATACTTTAATCAAGATTAAAAAAACAGTAACTTTTATATAATAATAATTATTATTATTTATTTCTGGCTGCATAGGCTCATAGATAAATACCTTAATCTAAATATACATACTAAAACATTCTGTGTTAGTAAATAAAACTTAAAACTAGGTTAGTAACACTTCACTTGCTTTTTGTCTATGTGCGGTCTATTGGTATTTGTCCACGGAAGCGACGAAATACCACACTTTGCGGCCAAAAGCTTTCATCTAACACCTGGTGCAGATAGCAGTTGAGTACTCGCACCATTATATGATTTCATCCCATATATCGTGTATACTAGTCTTCTTGCGAATAAACACACAACGATTTTATTTTCTTTAATACATCACTGTAAAACTCATTGCATTGCATTGCATGCCGAGTGTAACAAAAGTGTAATGGAATAGCTTATGACTCATGCTGCTTCAATAGCTCCATGAAGACATAATGTGTACAATGTACAGTTGTAACCACTTAAGATTAAGGCCGTAGATACATATTACGACTTCTGGGGTTACTTTTTTGATATATGGTAAGTGAGGCAAGTGAAGTGAGCGTCGTCTGTAAAGCTTGTACTCACTAAACGGCAAAATCATTTCAGAATCTACGTACGTACACTTAAGTGTTTACTTGTCCTATCACCTTTAGGATCTCCTTTCAGGTGAGTTGATCTCCTTCCTCATATTGAGAGATAATGGATAATGGTTTCGCTATATTTTGTATTGTCAAACGGAAATTAAAAAAAGAAGAATGTATTTAAGTGTACTAACTTTTAAACTTTCGCGTTCCATGATATAATTATGTATTTAAACGGGAATTAACGCGATCACGAAAAGGTATTACATACCTCTGATATTACATACCTGGTCGAAACGTCAGGCAATTCAGAGGTTACATACCTTTTCGTGATCGCGTTAATTTCCGTATAAATACATAATAGTATTTAACTGTGTTTATTAATAGTTTTGAACTATGCTTATTTCAGATCTAGGCAGCGTTTTGGAATATATCACATCGGTTTAGTATTGGTATTGTTTGCCACGGTCTTCTGAAAAATGCAGGCATGTCTTTAATTGGGCACTGACACAAGCGTAAATCTACTGTAGCCTACCTTCCTAACCGTCAGTATTAATAATATTTTTAATCGAGAATTTTTTGGTAGACAGTTTTCAATTTATTTTCCGAATGATATTAAAACATTTGACAAACACAAGCAACAGGTCATTTGAAACAAAAGAATTGTAATAAGAATTCCTTAGATGCCAGATTACATCATTTATTAATTTATAGCGTTAATGTCGTTAATATAAAATTCTTATCGTCAACGGTAATTATTTCTTATCTTTCATAATGTTTGACTGTTATTTTGTCTTTAAACTTCACTACATATTATAAAACAAATTCCCCCGCCGCATCTGTCGGTCTGTCTGTTCGCGATAAACTGAAAAACTAATGAACGGATTTTGATGCGGTTTTCACTAATAGATAGAGCAATTCATGAGGAAGTTTTAAGTATATAATTTGTTAAGATTTTGTATAAATTGGTTGAAATATGATGATGACTGTTGAAGATGTCTCTGCTACACGTGCGAAGCCGGGACGAGTTGCTAGTATTATTATAAAGCTGACGAGTTCATTTATTAAACGAATTTATGTCAGGTTTAGGCTGACGAGTATAACTTGTTGTATTCGTTATATCACTACATAATATAAAACAAAGTCCCCCCCTCTGCGTCTGTCTGTTTGTCTGCTCACGATAAACTAAAAAACTACTGAACGGATTTTCATGCGGTTTTCACTAATAGATAGAGCAATTCATGAGGAAGTTTTAAGTATATAATTTGTTAAGATTTTGTATAAATTGGTTGAAATATGATGATGACTGTTGAAGATGTCTCTGCTACACGTGCGAAACCGGGACGGGTTACTAGTGTTGGTGGAACAGTGTTAGGGGTACTAGTACTCGTGGTGGTACTATATGTCGTGTTCAATGTTCGGGAGGTTAAATGAAACATCCGATGCCATACACGGGTTTATTGCGACTAAAATCATTTGTACAGCGCGGTCGCAGCCGCGCTACGAATATGCTTACTCCGCTACTCTAGCGATGACACATAAAATAAGTTGCTACTGTATGTACCCCTACAACCTAATAGGCTATATAACACCACACTGTGACTAATGAACTCTAACCATTAACGGGTTAAACTGCAAGGGAACGAAGTTTAAAAAAAGTTCTAAAACAAAGTTGTCGTTCAGTTTGCCTCTGGCCTGTGAAATACCCTTAGCTAATTGTGTTACTTTTTGTTCAAAGAACCGCAAGCGGCAGTTGGTTAATATAATAAAGTGCTTACCATGGGAAAATTACGTTACAATTTTCTTTGTAGGTGAGCCTAATCAAAAAAAAACATACGCAAGAATTACACAATAAGTATATTATACAATTAGTGAGCATTGTCTTATCTTAGAAGTTTCAAGAATTGAAGGATAAAGAATTTCATTTATTATGTATGCCACGTCTTGTATCTGCGCTTATATCTGCCTAACGGCCAATACTTGGCCGTTTTATTCTTACTCTCATGTGTTCTTGAGTGTATTTTCTAATTTGGTATAATGATTTTCAAAAATGTGTAGTTTTCTGTACACTTTTTCTATTATAATTATTTGTGAAGTATCTTTCTCACGTAATAATTCTTAGTGAGAATAAACATCTTAAACCTTTTTCTAGTTACTGTAACTCATTAAGACTATCTTGCTATAGTATAGAGGTATGTATATTTATGCCTATTTCAAATAGGAACCATTAATAAGGTAAAAGACGATTAAGAAAACCAGCCCATATTCTGCCTCTTGTTGTTCTTTCAACATGCAACATCAAATTTAGTTTTATGCATAATACACACGTATTACTAATTATGTTCATTTATTTAAGTGGTATATTATATCTAATATTATTTATTGTGTGCATATTTCATACTATTTATCAAATTATTTATATATATATATATATATATATATATCAGGTTTTCGGTATTTTCTCCTTTTGCTCTCACTGTAATAGCCTGGCTGCTCTCCGTCCGTGTACATCACTAGGCGTTAGCAGAATACCAGCGCTACTTCCCCGAGGTAGTATTAAGCTGAGCTAACGACCATTATTGACTCATGCAGGGGTATTGTTTGAAAATTTAATTGTAACCTTGTAACCTTTTATGTGGGAGAGCCATGCTTCGGCACGTATGGGCCGGCTCAACTCCGCTTGATACCACGGCCTCACAGAAAACCGGCCGTGAAACAATGATTGCATTGCTTTTCGACGCGTGAGTGAGGTTACCGGAGGCCCTAACCCTGCCCTTTCCCCTATTTCCCCTAATCCCCCTTTCCCGTCTTCCCGCTCTTCCCCTATTCCCACCTTAAAGGCCGGCAACGCACTTGTGACTCTTGAGTTACAGGTGCCCATGGGTGGCGGTAGTCATTTACCATCAGGTGACCCGTCCGCTCGTTTGCCCCTTATACTATAAAAAAAATACCTTAATTTAATTAGGATCAACTATTGTTATAAACCCGTATACCCGTGTATGAGATCAAAATAAATTTCTTTCTTTCTTTCAAATTATAGTAAACAACAAAGATGAACATGTATCACCCACTTTAACTTAGTAGGTTCGCTCGCAATAATCACTAAAGTGACGTTATAGAGAAGAATGTTACAACATATTGCTGCTTCCTTTTTCTTACTGCAAAAACCAGTTATTTTTATTATAATAATAAACGTCAACGTCAGTTAATGAATATCTTCCAGCCAATTTATTTGTAACAATTGTTCATTTACAGAGGAGACAGTTGTCTGTGGAATAAGACTAATAAAATTCCTTTAATCAGTGTATTTCAAAGAATTGGACCAAGCCAGACATTTTTATTAAGTTTTCACTACTTCGCTACTAGCGTCCTTCGAAGTTTTTAAAAAGTGGATTGTCCGAGCGCTTGTGAAACTTTCCCTGTAAAAGTTTTAAGTCTGTTCAGGACCTGTTCTGACAGCGCTAAGTCTTTGTGATAAAATATTTCCATTTTAATTGTTTTTAGCGACGAGTGGGGTCGTCTAAATATTGATTTATTTTCACCCGTGTAAGTCCCGATCCCGTGGGAATATCGGGATCAAAAGTAGTAAGTGTTAATCCAGGCCTCCAGTTGTCCATCGCAATCGGTTCAGTAGTTTTTGCGTGAAAGAGTAACAAACATCCATACATCGATACATCCACACATCCATACATCCTCACAAACTTTCAAGTTTATAATATTAGTAGTATTTTCGTTAGTTTCTTATACAATATTTATCAGTAAAGCAGTAATAGTGTAGTGAAGTCTCGCTTCATGGGAATTAGCAGGGATGACTGCACAATGAAAATTTTCCTTTTTCACATAATATTATCAACGGAGTTTAATGATACCAGACATGAGAAAGCTATGCCTTTAGGGATAACCTGCCTTGCCATTTCTCAACTTATTATATTGAAAAAAAGGTGTATAAAATGTAGGCATATGTATGGATAGATAGATAGATAGAACATTATTGTACACCACAGTTGGGCAGAAATTAAACATAGTTAGAAACAGTTTATAATAAGCGGCAAGTACAGTGGGCGGTCTTATCGCTAAAATCGATGTCTTCCAGACAACCTTTGTATGGAAACAACAGAGGAAAATATGCAGCAGCCACGCCACCAGCGTACTAAAAATATTTAGAATGGGAACAATGAAATAATAAATATAGTATCTAGGTAAAACGAATGATATAACGACTTATCTGAAAGTAAAAAGAAGGTTAAAAGGAAAACGTGAAGTATCTACATATACGAGTATATATATACACACACACATAAACAAATATATGTGTATGTATGTATTATTTTGTAAACTTAATACTAGAGATTGCCAGACGGTCGAATTTCGATGTTTTGAATGTCCTGTTTTATTTCATTGACCAGTATAACTTGACCTGTCATTGTATAGACTTTAGTTCCAAGACAAGTCAAATCATATACTGGACCATAAACTAAACCATATAACTTCGTGTGCCATTTTTACACATTTTTTAACTTTATAGCACATATTGTTTAAAAATTATAGCTTTCTGTACGTCTTCTACATTTTTTTTTTAATGTGTGGAAACCCCCACGGGTCATCACCTCATCGGGGCCAAACGGCGAGGTGGTATGTCGGACTCGAACCGACTAAAATCACACAGTGTTCCATCACCGGGTCTTATAGCCGGGGCCTCAGGTGTACCCTAGAAAGGAAATCCTTGTGAACCCCGGCAGACTTGGCCGCCTGTTAAACCAGGCGACCCCACTATGAGGTGCAGATGGTTCTATCCCCTCTAGTTTTGATAGGCGCGCGCGGAACACGTCGCGCCACCGTCTCGGGCCTGCTTCTGCTAGGGTGACAGATAGCCCCTTCTGTCGCCCCCAGGCAAGCGCTCATGGAGGCCGGAGATCGTTTTGCACTCTCCGGCGCCTCGTGCGTCTTCTGCGGGACGGAAGAGTACTTGTTTTCTCCCGTTCCCTCTCCGCCGCTTCTTTGGCATCCATCACTACCTCACAGAAAGAGGCGGCGGAATCCCACGCACTATCGCTCTGGACCATGGACATAATCATAGTCTCCAGCGAGAGGCTACCCACACCAATGGCTGCCGTGAGGTCAGCACGCTACTGCGCCCACGCAGAGCACTCCACCCGAGTGTGGAGTGCGGTATCCTCGCGGCGGCCCCCGCAGTGGTGGCACACAGACGTTGGCTCCCGGCCTATGCGACACAGGTACTTCCCGAAGTAGCCGTGTCCAGTGAGTACCTGACGTCTTCTACATATAAATTTTAAGTATTTCAAATTTCACAGTTCTGTCTGTGCGCGCTTGTTTAAAAGATGAGTATTTATTGAAAAATAATGACCAAGGTAATCTGATAATTCATTGTCAAACAGCGGAACACCAGTGGCTTTAGTTGGTAAGAGTCCGACAGTATCCTTCGCTGCCCCACCAGAGCGGAGGACAAGCATGAGGGGATACTATACTGAAAGTGTCTGGATTTTAATAAATAAGACCAGATATTATTTATTGTTCCCCTTATAATTTATACATTATTGCATTCACTGGCAATACCGTAAAAAGCAGTTGGACCAGTCTTCTTTAGGGACCTCTCTGGCTTTTTATTTCACCTATGTTTCTCTAACTGTCATGATATTGAGACGGCCAATGACTGTCCTGCAGTAAACTTTTTTTATCATTTTACAGCACCACTCGTCACGCAGTACCTCATCAGTAAATGCCAATTGATGTCTCTGGCAACCCTTTTGTTGAGTTCAGTTATAGCAAATAATTGTAAAAATTATTGAGCAGAAATTTTCACGAGTAATAGCGGCACACACTTTTTTAAAGAACGCCACAATAAATAAAAAATCAAAATATGACAGTCTTGCAAATTAAAAAAAATTAACATGTTCCCAGAGAGTTCTATTTTCGAATTCTTTTAAATAAAAAAAGAATTGTAAGTAATGTGGGCCAACCACAATATTCATGTTAAGACAATCATTTAAAGGTTACAAAAAGTTAACTTGCTAGCATCGCTCTCGTAATAATAGGAGCAGCCTCCAGTGCTAGGCAACACATTATGTAGGCAATATTGTTTCATGGTGCTTCGGAGTTACCAAACAAATTAGACAAAATTCTACGTAAACGATATCGCAAATATTATTTACTATTTTATGATCTAAGTATAATATTAACTAACTGAACAGATTGAACAGCAGCAAAGCTTGCAGCTCCATTTATAAGTGTTTGATGTCGAAAATGCCTCGCTTCGAACTGTGGGTCTGTTTATTTTAGCACAAAGCGCCACTACTTATACCAACGACAGTTTTGTTAAACTGTGTCAGGGTTGCCAAAATAAAAAGCTTTCCGTTAAATATTGCTAGCTATTTAAAGTTAAGTAAACAAGGCTATGTTTGTTATAGTACTATTGCATTAGAAAACTATAAATCGCACACCTAGGTCTAAACGGAGCTAACTCAAAAAGCACTTTTTACAGAAAAGGCGAAAAACTAACTGTGCACTGCAGGAGTTTTGGACGTTCATAAGCAGCTAGAATTTTTGTAGTTATTTCCCTAATGTTTAACGATGTATCGTATATTTGTTTAGTTTTTTAGTTGAGCCTGTGTCGGTGAATTTACCGTCTAGCATCGAGTAGTGGTGATATTTTTAAATTTGGTTTATTGTTCGGTAGGTATTGAGATAAGGAATTCGATGGTGTGCAAAATTGAAATTTTTGAGTTAGCTCCCTTTAGATCAAGGGGTGCGAAATATATTATTTGATACTTGAATCGCTCCAATAAAAAGTAAACAAACTATTTGGTTTTAAACAGTTTAGAAGAACCACCGTTCCTGTCCGTTACTGTTCAGGGTTAGTGCCTGACCAAAGTGACCATTGATAGGCCATTTTTACCGCTCTGAAAGAAGATGAACCTCGCAGTGTTTTCACTTCAGTGTCTGTACCCTCTTAACCTCCTAACTTGGCATGCTTATTATAATATTTTATTTATTGTAATTATAATGACCCAACATTTAATTATAATAGCAACGTTTGCCGGGAAACTTTGGAAAACAAAAAGGTGCTTCGACAGAATGGTTTTATTCAAGTAACTTCAGAACATTAAAGTAAATAACACAAGAAAAAAAACTGAAAAAATGTGATTTAGATGACTAAACTGTAAAGAAAGCAGCCCTATTTAAAGCTACTGTGAACATAGCACCAGACGCTATGTAATATGAAACTAAATTGCCGTCTCGTTTCGTTTTAATATTAAACTGGTATTTAAGTGAACAGTACTTTACCAGTAAATATAAATAATTGTATCATAAAATTCAATATGTATTAATTTGAATAATACTGAGTTATAGTAAAACACGAATCTGAAAGTTTTTAAAACAGAACCAAAAACTAAAGCTTTAGGTATAATAAAAATAGTAAAATATTTATTTATGGGTTTAAAGAATTTATTTTCTCATAAGAACTTAAGTCCACTTACAATGAGATACATAATAATACTTAATTCTAAATAGTAAATAGTGAATTATATCTCTAGCGTGTTAGAAAGTCTTTTAAGGGTTATACATCAATATTTGTAACATGTTTGCTTATACATTTTTATCTTTAATTTTATTTTTATTTAATTATAATTTAAATGTTATATACATTTAAATTTCATCAACGTATTTCTTTAATTTGCTCTTGTATATAGACATGCTATCGCAAACTTTTACATCGTCCGGCAATCTGTTGTACAGCTGCACTCCCTCAAACAATATCGTTCGTCGTCCATAATTAGTTCGTGCTTTCGTTAATTCCAGTTTATTTTTATTTCTTAGATTGTGAGTTATACTTCTATTATGTAACTGTATATTTGTTTGTACGGAGTTAGTATTAATATTTTTAACGAGAATGCAAGTGTAATAGATATAAAGTTGTCTCAGGTTGAGTAGTTTAGTCTCTTCGTAAAGCTGTTTGGTGGGAGTAAGATAATGGTAGTGGAATAAGACTTTAATTATTTTATTTTGAGTTCCTTGTAACGAGTTTAAATTACTTACACTAGCTGATCCCCATATCTCTATTAGATATTCCAGATGAGACTTGATTAGCGAGTTGTATATCATAGTCCGTACTTTGTATGGTAAACAGTTTGCGACTTTACGTAATGCTCCCAGTATAGATGTTAGTTTTGTTTTGATATGATCAATATCCAATTTCCAGGTAAGTTTTTCATCTACCCACAGTCCCAGATATTTTTCATGGCTTGACTGTTTTATGACTTCGTTATTTATTGTCAGAGGTGGGAAGTTAGGTATTTGTTTATTTTTTGCAGAAAAGATAATAAATGAAGTTTTCGAGGTATTAATTGTGAGGAGGTTATATTTTAGCCATTCATTGAGAAGATTAAGGTCTTTTTGAGCTGTAGCAATTTATGTTGTTGATTGATTTGTCGAAATAAAAGAGGCAAGTGTCATCTGCATATAATGTTAGGTGTCCTGCAAGTCCTATTGTTTTAATATTATTAATATAAATTAAAAAGAGTAATGGACTGATAATAGAACCTTGTGGACAGCCACAGGATACGTTTCGGTTTCAAACATATTATAAGCTTTCCCCGTGACTCCTATATTATTTAATTTTTGTAAGAGCTTTTTGTGACTTACTGTGTCAAAAGCTTTTTTTAAATCAATAAAGATCCCTATTGCGAAGCTTTTTTGATCTATATGGGTTTTAATTTTTGTAATCAAATCTACTGCCGCTGTGAGCGTGCTTGATTTCGAACGAAAACCATATTGTTCATATATTAGGAACTTTTTTTTTTGTCAAGTAAGTATTTAAGCGGTTATACAAAACTCGTTCGAAAATTTTGGATATAACGGGTAGGACTGATACTGGCCTATAGTTACCTGGGTCAGTTCTACTTCCAGATTTGTAAATAGGACTGACCTTGGCTATCTTTGGTGAATCAGGAAAGACGCCTCGTTCTAAACACGTATTAATACAATTTGTCATCCTTTCGACGATTATGTTTTTTAAACGTTTAATCACTTTGGTACTAATACCATCAATACCAGTGCTCGTGTCGCTATCGAGGTATTCAATTAGTTTGGATACTTCTTGTACGTTACATGGTGACAGCTCAGTCAACGTTAAATCATGAATGTAATTGTCGTTATACATTAGAGTATTACCCGTATCTATGTGGTACGTGTGGGGTATTTTATTAGCTAACTCCGTGCCTATTGATGAGAAAAACGAATTAAATAAATCACATACCGAGTTACCTTCCGTAATAAGTCTCGAGTCCGATATTAGTTTGGGGGGAGTATTGCTGTCTTTGATCTTATTTAGTCCTAAGTTGTTAATGAGGTCCCACATCTTTTTTGGTTGAGTTTTGCTATTCTGGAACATTGTATAGTAGTAATTTTTCTTATGTTTGTTGATAAGTGTCTTCACTCTTTGTTGTTCTTTACTAAAATTCTTTCGTAGATTACTATCCAGTGGATTATCTTTACTCTGTTTACATAAACTGTTCCGTAGATTTATACTATTGATTATATTACGATTTATCCAGTCTTTTTGAGGAGGATTTAAAATTTTAGTCTTGTTTATTTTACTATTAAATACTTGTTCTGTGATAAAACTTTCTAGGTAGTTATAGTCGTGTTCTTCATTTTTGTAGTCTGCATGCAACGCATTATTGTACAATTTTTCATAGTCAAGTGCTTAATAATGATTGTTTTTGTTTATTTGTGGTTTCAGCTTACCAATTTGGACAAAAATCTGCTTGTGATCTGAGAGACATGAATCTATTATTGCGATATTAAATGAATGATTATTTATATTTGTACACACATGGTCCAGTATCGTATTGGTTGTGCTAGTTTCTCGCGTGCAGTACAATCTATTGATTTTATTCAATATTTCATGTCCACCTTCTTGGACTTCGTTTAGGTATTTTGTCACCAAGCTATTTTTATTTAGTAAATCATTATTAAAATCCCCGAAAACAATCGATCTTCTTCTTCGCTCTAATTGTAAAGAATATTTATCTAGAAAGTTGTTTATGTTAGATTCCCCTGGTTTGTAAATTACCCCGGTATTTAAAGATAGTTTCTCTATATATATCCATAAATAATGGTTCCCATCCTCGCATAATTCCTCTGTTACATCATGTTTTATGCTTTCGTGGACATAAACAGAGACGCCACCACCTTTGCTACTTTTTCTATAATTATAAATATGTTTATAATGTGGTAGCTGATACAATTTCGCATCACTTTCTGAATTAATCCACGTCTCAGTAAATATCATTTTGTGGGTAGTCATTGGTATTGCTTTTATGATACATTTAATCTCGTCGAACTTGCCCGCACTACGAATACTACGCAAGTTAGCATAAAATAATCTAAGCGACGATGGATGCAGTGAAATGTCTTCATATTTTTTTACTAATTGATGGTTTAGTCTATTTAAGCTGTTCGTAGGTGTTGCATTTTGTTGTTGTTGTTGTTGTACTACGGTTACTGGTTTTCTTGGTTGGTGTTATTTGAAGCAGTAACTATTGTTGGTATTCCTTTTATATATTTTATAGTGAGATCTTTTTCACCGTCTTCTGTACGTTTCTTCAGCTCATTTTTTATCAAATGTAAATGTTGTTTTTGTTTTAGAGTTTGATCCGAATACAAGTATATCTTTGGGTACTTTTGTCTTATTTCTAAATAGATATTTTGGGATATCTGTGTTGTTAAAGTAGACCTTTAGAGGGCGGTTTTTGTTTGGGACATATTTACCGAGTCTCACCGATTTAATTGGTTTAGGGGACCTGAGACCAACGTCATACACCGATTTTAATATCGTCATAATTTCCTCCATGTCATGACTTTACCTTAACTTCCAGTTCTTATCATTAATTTCCGTTATACCCACTATTACAATATTTTTCTCGCGCTCGCATCGGTCCTTTACTTCAAGGATAAGGTCTTCGTGACATACGACGGGCGAGTTAGATAATGAGTATGTGTTATGTTGTTGATCTTTAATTTTCGATATTTCATTCTCTAAATCTATAATTTTATCTTCCGTGGTAGTTGTTTTTGACTTAATATATTCAATTTCTTTGTTCATTTGTTCAAAGCGCTGTGTAAAATTGTCTGTGCTAGTTTTTATCGCTTTAATTTCATTTTTAATTTTCGAAATTTCTTCTCGTATCATATTTAGGTTTTCGTTTTGGGTTCTTCCGAAGTTTTCTAAAAACATCATCATTTCAGTGCGTAAATTAGCAATGTCCTTCCTATTATCATATTCTTCTGTACGTTTCTTACGTTTCCGCGAAGTGATATTTGTGTAAAGCTCCTCATCGCCGTATGTGGACAGGTTTGGATTATCGCTGCCGCTTGTAAGTGTCGCACTAGGCGGAGTACGTGGTAGACTCATCTTGTTTCTACGCACTGGTACTTTGTGCGACGGGAATAAAAAATAGTATCGGTACTCTTTACTCGGGGGGGGGGGGGGGACACTTGATAATTTAAGAGCTTAAGTAATTGGCACTGATATTTTCAAAGTTGAACTTAATACTGTTCACACAAGGATTACTTTCGATTGTTTGGTTTTATTTGTTATATTTCTATTCAAAAGTTTAACACACGTCTGCTTCTAACAAACGCCAGATAATTCCTAATATTATAAAGCTGAAGAGTTTGTTTATTTAGTTGCACGCGCTAATTTCAGAAACTACTGGTTAGAATTTAAAAATTCTTTTAGTGTTGGATAGTCCATTTATCGAGGAAGGCCATAAGTTATTTAACATCACGATACGACCAATAGGAGCGGAGCAATGAGTCGGATACATATAAATTGGTGAAACCTACGTCACTTTTAAATCTCCCCCCCAAGTGTATGAGTAAAAACGATATAACGACAACGACGTCAATCCTATGACAGTTAAATATTCAACAAAGCTACGACAATGCGATGGATGCCATTGATTCGAACGTCTTCAAATTCAATTTCTCATATCCGCCAAAAAAGAAAAGGAATATTGAAACTGTCCACCGTTTCATACAGAAATTGAACGTAATCCTTCAGTTATTCTTTGTCAAAAAAACCCTCTGAACTGGTTCGTTTCGAGAAAATAAATATTACATTGTGGTTTTTTTGGCTAAATATAAACTTTGTATCTAAACTTTTCACTATCAAGTATTTACGACTGAGAACTAAATATATTTTATCAATTGTCAAGGCATTTAGATTCACCTCTAAATAAAAAATTGAAATTTCAAATTTGAGTTCTACATATTTTATTTCTTTGAAATACAGTACAAACCTAAAACTGACATACATATATGATCGGAAACTTAACAAATATGCAAATAATCCACATAAAGTACACAGGATAATTACTTGGGAATCACACTAATAATGTAATTGTCATGTATGGAGATCGAACCCACAGTATTTGAATCAGTTACGATTGGCCACTTACACCTCTGTGCCACTAACGACTACCTTTGTAGGTGCAACTATCTTCCTCATAACTTTAATTTTGTCACTAGACCAAATTTACGTGAATATTCGATCTTTAAGCGTTTAAGTCCCACCTAATTCCTGAATCACAAAGGTATAATGATATTCTTGTTTGATAAATTGCTGAATAAAGGTACTACTGACTCTTTTATAAACTGTCACTACGATTCATGAGAACCGTAGACGCCTAAAAGCCCTACTCGATATATATTCGTTAAAGGGTCTGACATATTCAAAATGGTCACAAATCTAGATCAGCCTGTTTCTTAAGTGTTTCGGTCGCTTGATTGACAAGGTTCCTCCTGAGTCATGAGCTAGTTATTTTGAAATGTATACTGTATTTGTGTCTTTTGTAAAATGTGTTACTGAGCATTCATAAAAAATTTGATGAGAGATTTGTATTAGTAAATTACTTCTATATTAATATTTATAAGCAATTTGTTTTATACATCAGATCACTCATCTAACGTACCTAATTACCTTTGCGAAGAGACCTTGACACATATACAGATATTATTTATCTACTTAAGATTTCATATTATCATCATCAAAAGATATTATAGTATTAAAAAAAAGTGTCGTCTGAAATGTATCTGTTAGAATATAATAAAAATATAGAATAATAAATAAGAAAGCTTTAACTGAGTATGAATTTTTATATACAATCATCGCAAGAATCGGTACATACATATGATTATTTATAAGTATCTTAATGGTTCCTCTTGTACAAAGAAATATGGTCAATTTATTTATTTATATTGCTATCCTTTTGGAATTATATCATATTCTCAATGAAGTTTTTGTTGATGAATTGAAGAGAATTAATTTATATAAATGTTTAATTTTTAGTTTAGTTATTTTTAGTTTTTTTTAAAGACAACTCCCGCGTTAAGAATTACTCCTGTGTCACGGGGACTTTACAAACATACAAACAACGGACACAAAGAACAATCAGACTCTGGTGGGAATCGAACTCACGACCTATGGCATAGCAGTCAGGGTCACTAACCACTAGGCTGTTGGCCAGTCTAGTTAGTTTAGTATACCTTTTTAACTAGAAGTATTGGAAGTAACTCTATCTAAACACATTACACTGTGATATTTTTAAGCCAAAAATTGTCATTTTTTTACCACGTTGGTAACAAACAAGTATACGGTCCGCCTAATCGTATGCGGTTACCGTAGCAATTTCAGGGGGCTCTCATGCGTGTTACCGACTCTTTAAATGTATCAGTTCGTTTGGAAGCAGCAATAGAATTAACTAAAAGTATTTTTTTATATATTCACGCCTATGTCCTATCCCCGAAGGGGTAAACATAGTTGTATTGTATTCCAATATTTTACCTGCTGTTTTTGACCCCACGTAATAGTTATTAAGGTCTACCGGTAAAAGGTAATTAAAGAGGTATGGTTGTAATCACGTGTGTATCTCGAAGATTGCAGACTAGTTTCGGACCGAGATAAAAACTCTGGGGTGAGAGCTCTTTTAAAAAAAAAAAAACAACGTTTTTTAGACTAAACAATCGCGTCTATGTCAAAGTAAGTCTATACTAACCTTTTTTTTACTTTTAAACTTTCACGTTCCATGATATAATTATGTATTTAAACAGGAATTAACGGGAAGTAAGTCAAGTTACAAGAAAGTACAGTATAAGTTCTAAATACAGTCACCAGTACTAACAAAGCGTTTAATGCTAAATATGCATCTGAATAGAAAAAGGTAGAACACTTACATTCAAATGACACTTTTTATTAAATACTAACTTGAACTCGAGACAGTAACAGCGTCTATTTAAACTAGACATTAAAATAACCAACCCTGAAGAACTGCAGCATAATTTTAAATATTTAATGAACTTGGGAAAATACAGTCAGAAGGGAGGTCTAAGTAGAATGGACGTCTCGCGCAAAGATTATAACGATTGAGTTTAGCATAACGCGATCCATTAAAGTTCTCAAAGTGAAACTATGGCTTACGTGCTTTACAAATTTACAGACATTAGTTTCCGCATTTAAATAAAACTAGAACTATAAGGCAATTAAAAGGTAATAATAGCAGAATAATTAAAAAAAATATAGATTGTCACAGGTTTTTTGTATTTTTTTTAAGAACAGTTTATTTAAAGCAACGGTAACTAAAATGCAGCTCAAAACATATGTTGGTTGTACCCTACGTGAAGAAACAAGTTGTATATTATCTATAACCCAGTCTATAACTCTGTTTTAATATTGTTCCTAAATTAGAAGATAATTTTAGATTCCTATTGAATTATTGTTGTTAAAAAATGGATGGAAACAGAGTCAAAGGGCAAATTCATTCATTGGTATCAGTAAACCAGTGTACCATTTCTGGAATTCTTAAAGCATCAGTGGCAAGATATATGATTGAGTATGGTTTCCGTGTGACTAACACATATTCTACAACCATTGTTCCTTGCAGTAGGAACGAACTAAAAAAATTAAGAGTTTATAAATTTATTAGAAAAACTAAAAAAATGGTTAAAAGGTAAAAATATATAATTAAAAATGTTAAATTAAATAGGGAGACATCGCAGTTACTCAAATAACAATACTAAAAAATAAATATGAAACAGATGAAGACATTCTAGAATCAGAAATAAACAATCTTCAAAATAAATTGACCGGCAAATATGGCAGATGTCGTTGACGCACAATTGTTGTTGGTAAATTTGCATATTTTGACTATTTCACGCAAGTACTATCAAGTTTATAGGTTGGTCTATAATAATAATTAACAGTATATTCAGATATTTCATTAGAATCATATTACGTTCCTTACTAAGCTATTTATATTCTTTGGTATGGCTTATTGCGTTCCGAGTTTGGCACCGACTCCAAACAGACTAGTGGGTACCTAGTGCTTTAATAATGTTACCTTATATTAAAAGTGGCACATGTATTGTAGTCTTTACAATTATTTTATTTTACATTGTAGTTAAGTTAACGTTAAGTTTGTAAAATTTTTTTTTCACTTTTCAGTGCCCTTTGTAAGTGCTTCTTGAAATCGGTTTCACTTTCTTTAAGTATAGAAAAACGTGAAAAAGCTTCAGAAAAGATTTATTTACAAAATATTTTTTATTTATTTATTATATAATTAACATCTGCAAATGGCAGCTATATCATACAATTGTGGATGATTACAGATTTTACTTTATCAGTGAATGTTTACAATACACGATTGGCTTATTTCCAATTTTCAGGGCTCACTAACATTAAATCTAACAGAATATGTGCTCTAAACTGGATTTACTTTCTTTCATCTGTGTTGAACATTTGCATCGTGCGGAATCTTTAGGAGGGAAATAGGCTTCTCATAAACGCTTCCAAAAAAAAAAATTTCAACAGTTGTACTTTTATTGATTGTACTTCGATTTAGTTTAAAATACACAAATCTATCAGAACATCACTATTTACAGTAGCTAGCTTCGTAACATGTAACTCACTAGTAAATAAGTAACCAGTTATCTTTGAGACTACGTTATTTCCGCTACAATGCACACGATCCTAGTAACTATTACAAGTTGAGACATCGTTTTGTTGATGTGTCATAGAAACGGAGTTTCAGGTTAACTAAAGTTAACTAAGGTACGTTACAATGAGAACTCGTTGCGCGATACGCATGCTGTTTCTTTTACACTCAGGTATAATTAGTATATACATCAGTTTTACACACTCACACAGGTGCCCCACCCGAAAAGATGCACGAGCCGAACGAAAAACAGCGTCAGTTTTACTACAATGCATATAATTATATATAATAATAAACGGCGGTAGCGTAATGGCTAAGGTGTCGCACTTGCGATCAAATGGTTGCGGGTTCCAAACCCCACCCAGTGCACTACCGACGTGAACCCACTCCTAACACAAGCGTTTAGCTTAGCTGGAGGGGTTAACAAGAATACTAGTAATGTGTGACCCACGTTGCTAGTATTATTTTGTCTAAAATATGATTTTAGAGATAAAAATAGACTCCTTTAAAGTTTACTTTGTTTTAAAACTAGCAACCCGCCCCTGCTTCGCACGGGTGGCAGAGACGTCTTCAACAATCATCATCATTTTTTTTTTTGTGCGTGTGGAAACCCCCTCGGGCCGTCACCCCACCGGGGTTTTCGGTGGGGCGGTGTGTCGGAATCGAACCGACTAAATCATATTTCAACCAATTTACACAGACTGACAGACGCGGCGAGGGACTTCGTTGTATTATATGTAGTGATAATGTCACCGCTTCTGTTAGATGAATGGAGTTAGATACAAATATTTGTTTTGTTTCATATAGCAAACACAATGTATAATTTATGAATTAAGGTCTTTATAGTATAGACTAGTTCTATTTATATATTTTGACTTTATTTACAAAAATCTTAGCGGTTCTGTGAACCAACAAATGTTTTTACATAAACACTTGTATTTTATACAGATACAAAAAAAATAAAAACAAAAAATTAAATAAACAAGCAAAATATATAGGTATTTTCAATCGTTATAATCATTGAACTTTAAATATGCCGGTATTAACATTTTATAGTTAAAAAAACAAATAAATCGACCATTCTGTTAGGTTTACAAAAATAGATATATTAATTTGATATAAATTCGAAATATTGTATTCGTTTGTTCATGTTTGGGGAGTGGAAACGAATGTTACGGGCAACACCGAATGTTTACCTCGGGAGAACAGTAAATTTAGGCGGGCTATTTGCTCGTGGCCAGCATCGAGTTAGGACGTGTGTTTAAAAGTGTATTGAAATGGAAGAATATATATCTACCCTACAGTATTCACGTGAGTTTTATTGTACTGTCAGTTTTACCTTTATTTGAGATATCCTACATTTTCAGAAGTGGGATAGGCTCACTTTCCTCATTTTATTTAGATTATAGTGGCTAATTGATTTAAATACGGGTGATTTCATTTAAGAACTTCGTATCTCCAAATGAAAAAAAAAAAAAAAAATTACTGAAGAAAAAAAAATTATTAAGTACCTTACTAATTATAAAACATAGACAAATAGCATTATTTACATATCTATTATTAATTGGGCTTATATTTGTTGTAATCATTATTTTTATATCTCATAAAATTATTAAATAAATGGACTTAGGTATAATTCTTAAACATGTGTAATGGATTTACTAAGTAGGTAGTTTTATTTTTGTAAATACAAAAAAAAAACTAAAAACAATTTGAAAATACGAGTGATTGCATGGTGGTTGTTTCGGCATCATATACAGATGACATCAAAATTTCGAAATTTTTGGATTTGCGAGATTTGAGAATTAAGTCCATCGCTTTAACATTTTTGTTAGTGTTATACCTTTGTACGAAATGGTATAAGTTTTTAAATATTACATTACACATCTCAACATCTAGTTGCTAAACGTAGTGGTGTTTAAGTTAGTTTCGGTGTCCAAAGAAAAAAAAAATAAACGTTAATTTGAGCTAGGAAGCGTTGCTTCCGAGATACCCTATAATTTTGAAATAACATCACAAAGCGTAATTTAATTTTATATATGTAACCGTTGGTGTATATCATCTGTTTGTTAAATTATATTGCAATATTCTTCGTGGTATCTCAATAGTTCAGTGTAAGCAATGAACCATGCAACTGCAAACAAAATTGGTTTACAAAGGATCGTTACCGAAATATCACGAATAATGTTCAAGTACCTTGCAGTAATTTTAGTCTGAAAAAAGGAGTTTTTAATTATTTTACATAGCTCCTTGTACACAGCTCCCATGTATAAGTTTCAGAGTAACGATGCTGTAAGAAGAGTAGTTACTTCAAAAGCGGTTAAGCACGCCGCCATCTATCGCAATATTGAGCTCCTGTTCGAATAGAAAAAGTCGCAGACAAACACGGGTTCTGCATTCAAGATAACAAGATGAAGATTTTCGAGACAGAAGCTTGCAACGTACACATAGCCCGTTGCTGCAACGCGAGTAAATGCCGCTTTATACACCAGGTCGCTACTCGTGGCTGCTGCGACGTCGATGTACAGCGGCTCCGGGGAGCATCAGATGTCGAAGTCGGCGCATTGACTTCAAAGCTAAGTAAACGCGAAACTACTGTGGTGGCGTGTTCAGTATCTCTTTAATACTCTTTTAATACTCTGTGTTAGTACGTTGTGTAAGTATTTATACTTTAATATTAAACGTGTGAGCTAACATCGATACACACAACGAACAGACATTTCGATGATAAAGTAAACATGTAAATAATGTATACGGAAACCATATTCGAGTATACGCTGCTATTCAGGTGACATGCATATTATTGAGACTAATAATAATACGTTACAATACTCTTACATTTGCATGAATATGAGTACAGAGTTAGACAATGTATTCATCATATCTGCTTGTTGGGCTTGCTGAAGTGTTAAGAGTCCACAGTATGTTTATTAGAACCGAGTCACGACAGCTCTTCTATACCTATGAAGGGTTTTGGGAAGTGCGTTTCACTCTCGAAAGGTAGTATTTATGAAGACTTAAATATTTATAATGTAAAACTACTGTGACGTCACAAGTAATTGAGAACAGGTTTCGATAGATGCTGATAGGTCCTTCTTTTACGGAGCAGTATACAAAAATGCAGAAGAACTTTAATGCTTTTGATGTTGTGAATCAGCTCTGCCCCAACTGAATGAGGACGAGGTTATGGCGGTCACCGTATTAGTTATCGCTGATAATGACGTTTACGGTCCAGCCGTAGTTAAAGCTTGTGTCGAGACTCTAGTGAACGGAGTCATTACGTTTTGAGTAGGAAAATTATTGGTAAACCGGAGTCAAATTTCACCGTTAGCGGAGGAACGTACCGTGTCAGGAATAGTCGTGTTTATGTTTACGTGCACCCTTCATCAAAACTTTATAAACTACGAATGGGAGAAATTTTATCGAAAGGCACGAAGGTGCGGGTCGTTAGGCATGTCATTTCCAGAAGTGCTCCGTAGGTATAGGTATTGAAATGAGCCAATGTGATTCTATCAACGAGTCGTAGCAAGAACAATGATCTTGTTAGAGATGCACAAGCACTTCGCAACTTCCTTGAAGGGACTAGGATGTGCGGACTTCACCGAGATGAGTATCGAATGAAATACTAAATGCCCTGTTGTATACAAACCTTGCAGGTTAGCTTGTAAATATATAAAATATATAATAGCAAGAACTGGAAATGGTTGCAGAAATGATGGAAGTTGGCATCATCCACGAATCGGTTTCAGAATACGCTAGTCCTAATTCTGGTTTGCAAACAGGATGTTAAATAAGTGTCGATTTTAGACTGCGAAATTCGATTACGATCAGCGGTATCCAATTATTTCATTTTTTTCCATAACCTTGCATGTCTTCTGGTCACTATCAAGTACCTAGATCTGAAGTCAACCGTTGAGATCGTTTTGTTACACCGGAAAGTCAATACGAAATTAATCGCATGCCGTTCAGATTAGCAAATACACTTGGGTCTTAGGATCAGTTCGATTTACCAAGGCAATAGTGATGTCATCTTTGTTAATGAAAAGTCTATCCCTGAATGTTTAGATAGATTCGATCGAGCGTATCTGAAACTAACCTTATCCAAATGTTAGATACTATTTACAAAATAAGGTTTAGCGATGCAACCGCACCACTCTTAGCTCTTTAACAGCTACCGTAGCTACCATAAACATAGACGATGATGATGACGATGATGATGATGATACAGAACAGGTAAAAGAACAGAAAAGTTAAAATATTCCGTTAACATTAGTATATGTGTGTGTCGTGTGTGTGTATTTTGCATAGTCATAAGGTACCGAATAAATAATGATTTACCTATTGCACAGAATTCATAATAGTTCAAGTACAGAAGTCACACTTTGCCAAATAATTTAATTAAATACTCCTCCTGTTCCGACATAATAAAGTCTCAACTCGGGTCACACAGCGCTAATTATCTGCAGGTATATTCAACTAGCAGTTGCCTCTTTCTATCGCGTAACTCTTATCTGTTTCGACAGCACCGCGATATTAGGGTTGTCTTTTTATTTAAATTAATTAATGTGAATATTTAGTTACTGCCTTATTTTTGTGAACAAATAAACCTAGACCAGGTACCAATAACTCGATAGTCTACATATGAAAGAATGACGCGACGCATATTGTGTGCTCCAGCATCAAACAAACGGCGCGCCGCATCCCACTGAATTTTGGCACGATTGGTCGAACCCGAAGTGTAATTGTAGCTTTATACCTACACTGCCAAGTAAACCTGGCATGCTTATTGTGACTGCCTTATACATTCAGCTGAATGCAATAATTATTGTCTATCGGTACAAACTGTAAATATGATACGGAATAATTGTATGAGAAAATATAGACTATTAGTATAAAATTAAATGATTTATCATAATAAGCTAGTAATATATTAATTAATAAGATGTGACATAACTATGCACTTACATGGATAATATAAACAAAAAAAGGGCGAGACAGCAAAAAGAAATGATTTTTGATGAGATATCACTACATAATAATGGAGCAGGGTCCCCCGCCGCGTCTGTATGTTCGCGATAGACTGAAGAACTGCTGGGCGGATTTTCGTGCGGTTTTCACTAATAGACAGAGTGATTCAGGAGAAAGGTTTAGGTGTATAATTTGTTAAGATTTTGTGTAAATTGATTGAAATATGTTGATGTTTGTTGAAGATATCTCTGCTACCCGTACGAGGTTGAGGTGATGAATAAGATTACTAATTGTTGTCATCCGCCGGTTGGTGAGAAGGAAGGTTCACAGCCATTATTAGATATATGTATGTCGCTTGTGGGAAGGAAGTACCGCAAGTGACGCCCTCTGGGTTGTGAGAAGGAAGTATCACAGCCTTCATGATTATAATTGTTATATATTTATGTATGTACCTGTTGCTTGTGGGAAGGAAGTACCACTTGTGACGTCCCCTGGTTTGTGAGAAGGAAGGTTCACAGCCGTTATGAGATATGTCACTTGTGGGAAGGAAGTACCGCAAGTGACGTCCCCTGGTTTGTCAGAAGGAAGGTTCACAGCCGTTATGAGATATGTCACTTGTGGGAAGGAAGTACCGCAAGTGACGTCCCCTGATTTGTGAAAAAAAATTCACAGCCTTTATGATTATAATTATTATACATTTATGTATGTACCTGTTGCTTGTGGGAAGGAAGTACCACTTGTGACGTCCTCTTATATGTAAGGAAGTATCATAATCATGGTTGTGACGCAAGGCACATACGTCCGTAAAATTGTAAGTCTGAATTCGATGCTATGGAAGATTACTATTGGCCGAGTGTTAGGTTAATACGGCTGTTTTGCGTGCGTGCATGAGGACATGCACGACGTCAGGATGGTCGAGTGTTAGGTTTACAAAAATAGATATATTAATTTGATATAAATTCGAAATATTGTATTCGTTTGTTCATGTTTGGGGAGTGGAAACGAATGTTACGGGCAACACCGAATGTTTACCCCGGGAGAACAGTAAATTTAGGCGGGCTATTTGCTCGTGGCCAGCATCGAGTTCGGACGTGTGTTTAAAAGTGTATTGAAATGGAAGAATATATATCTACCCTATAGTATTCACGTGAGTTTTATTGTACTGTCAGTTTTACCTTTATTTGAGATATCCTACAATTCATTATGTATTTTATTTATATATTATATTATTCCCTACATATACTAGTGTTATTCATAGATTACAGTAAAGCATTTGATACGCTAAGACATGACAGACTGTTAGACTCTTTCCAAGACAATTGAATTAGGGGCAAATTACTCGATTGGTGTAAAGACTATCTTACGGACAGGAAGTTCACGGTCAAAGTTTGCAATGCTGACAGTGACCCATTTAAGATTACAGAAGGAACGGCTCAAGGCTCAGTACTTGGTCCATTGCACTATGTTACACACGTAAATAGTCTACCAAATATTATAAAACAGTGTGAGGTCTTTCAATTCGCGGATGATACTTGCCTAGTAGCATCCGGGCAGAGTGTCACAGAAGCCCAAGAGAAACTTCAAAAAGACTTTGACTTACTGACAAAATGGTCACATGACGCTGGTCTGGCGTTAAACGCTAACAAAACTAAAGTAATGTACGTTATTTCCAGCCAAAATAGGTCCTCTGCTATACCCAAACTAATAACTCACAATCATGATTGTCTTCACCATAATTTAACTACTTCAACATGCAACTGTGATACCGTAGAATTAGTGCATAAACAAACCTATCTGGGTCTCACTATCGATGATCGTTTTAATTGGAAAGCACACATAAATAATGTCTGCAATAAACTAAGAAGCATATTGGCTAAATTTGCCATAATCAAATATAGAATACCATACCAAACACTTTTAATGCTTTATAAATCACTGGCCGAATCTATAATTTCTTATGGACTATCAAGTTATGGAAGAACATTTAAGAGTCATCTCGATCAAATATATTCACTGCAAATACAGATTCTTAAAACAATAGTACCGCATAATATTAAACTAAAATATAAAGACAACTACCATAAATTATTAGATTTTTGCAAAATTATACCAATTCACGATAAAACTAATCTAACACTATTAAAGGAAGAATTTTTCAATGAAAAATTAAAGACCATTAAAACTGTTAATAATAATGCCATGAAAACTCGGAGTATTACGAACTCCACATTAATGCTACCGAGATTTACAAATTGGAAAACGCACGCTGGAGTATATGATACCCCATCTTGTAAACCAGCTACCAACATGCTTTATGGACAAAATTACGCCTAAAAACATTAAATTAAGGTTAAAACAACACTTTCTACAGGTTAATCTCGTATGAAAACGAATATTTCAAATAACTATAAATCTTGCAATTCAATACGAATCAGTCCGTACGGGAGCAACCTGTATAGTGTGTTTATTAGCTATTGAAAAAACACGTTGGCAAACCGTGACCCGTGGATCTGTGGGTGCGGTCTTAGTAGGTAGTAGATACTGATAAGCATTGTTGTGACAACTTATTTGTGTACCTACCCTTTCATTTGTGACTGTTGGCTTTCAGAGTTGTATATTACCTGTACCTATTATAACATAAGCATCTTTTTGACAATTATGTATGTACGATATTTATAATAGGTTTAATTTAGTTGGCGACACTGATGTACAGTAAAACTTAAATAAGTTTATGTTGCATCTTTAGAACATTAAGTAATACCTTTTTTGTAAATCAATTAAATAAATAAATAAATTTAATGCTGTCAGTCCTAAGCCTGAATAAATTATGAAAAAAAGTTTATTTCATTTAGACGTTTACTGAAGTAACTATAACCACAAAATCTTAGCATCGACTTGAGACGTTACGAGTTACGACATCACTACGTTCCCTGCGTAGTGTAGCCGTACTAAGTAAGTAGCCGCACACTGAGACGAGAGAAGGTAGTTACGAAAATTATGCGTATTCGTAACTAGTGACGCCTTTAAAGTAACTAGTCACGTTACGTTTCGAGAAATTCACGTAACGACCCACACCTACAAAACGTATGTATACGTATACTACATTAAGTATGAAACTTTAAACCATCTTCTATGAAACGTAAATATATACATATATGTAAAAATATACCGTTAAATAAAATGAAATTCAAATTAAACATGTAATATTATAGGCGGAATATTAGTTCGGCCTACAACATGTAAAAACAACGTAGAAAAATATTTTCCTAAAATTGAAACATTTGTATTTAATTAACTTTTGTTTTCCTTAGTCAATGTTATGTAAATGATACGTTGCCGTTTATGCAAACGCAGGAAATGTTTTGAATCTGAAATAATATTGGCCTCTCAATGAGTATCTTGAAATAATTTGGTACATTAAATTCTTGCCGCTGAAGTTAACTCTTTAAACCACATACATTGTTCGATTCTCTTCTACAGAAATAAAATTTTACTTTATAAATTATACTAGTTCTTACTTAGAAACTATTTGCACACATTGCATTGGCGCGCGACTGAGGTATTCTTTTTTTTTTTTTTATTTAATACATTTGCGTTAATACATTTGCAATAAACTACCATTATGACAATCAAGTTACTACAAACGGTAACTAGAACCAGTTAATGTAATGCTTTCTCTGAATTTTCTTCTTAGGGAACACTCCCCAGCAATATACCCATTGGCGACAGAACGCTGTGTGCTTTAAACCGTCGGTCTCGGGTGCCATACAAATATCTGTGGCATTCGTTACGCGTTGTTGGAGCCCTAAAAAGATCTACAAACTGGTCTAACTACAAAACTTCGATATCACCTAGTACTTGGGTTGTGGAGGTCTGATGGCAGTCGCTCCACGTAAAATGTTAAAGTTCGGCCATATCGTAGTTAGACTGAAAGCCGACCCCAACTTAGTTGGGAAAAGACGCGGAGGATGATGATGATTTTAATTTAATTATGTTAACGGGAATTAATGCGATCACTTATTTAAAAGGTATTAGTAAGGAACGCGAAAGTTTAAAAGTTAGTACAGATATTAATATTTTTGTTTTTTGTACTTTTTGTTCCCTTCTGTACGAGTCAATGTATCTTTTGTTACTTGGTATACTTAACCTTACGCCACAGAATTATAAGTTAAAAAAAAAATTGTGTTTTTGTTTTAAAGCCGCTTAGCCGATAACACCATTGTTTTTAACAGAATGATACTATTTTTTAAGTAATGTTTACCTCAGAAGTATTCTTACGTTAAAATAGGCATATAAATTTATATATAATATATATATACGTACAATAATATAAGCTTATTGGGCCCGTTTCTGTTCCTTGCGTATGTTAATGATCTGCCTGAAATAATAAATCATAGAATAATACTTTTCGCAGACGATGTAATGTAATATAAAAGATTGACACTGACACAGCATGAAATTGACATTAATAATACTCTGACATTAATAATACCCTGACGTTGATAATAAACTGGCTAAATAATAACAATTTACAGATAAATCTATCTATGACCTATTTTATAAATTTTAATAACTTGAAACCCAATAGTTTAAACAACATTAATTTTAACGGTCAAATTCTTCAAAATGCAAATAATTTGATTTTTTGGCCTAAACAATAATTTTAGTTGGAACAGAACAAACACATAAAGATAATAGAACAAATAGATAAAGTGTGCAACAAAATAAATGGGTTCTCATATGCTTTATGCAAATTGTCCAACGTTTCTATATGTGCATATGTTGCATATGGACTACTTATCTGAGGAAATGGTACGAATGCAAATAAAGCCTTCATAGCTCAAAAATGGTGTATACGAGCCATATGTGATATTGCTCCTGATGTATCATGCCGCTCATATTTTCAAATTTAAAAAAATTATACCTCTGCCGTGCTTATGTATTTTAGAAATAGGGAAATTTGTTAAACTGCACCCGGAATTTTTTAAATAAGTTAAGGACGTAATGCAGAGGAGTAACACTAGATACCCAAACAAACTTGTTATAAACATGATGCCAAGGAGTACGAAACATTACAAAAAATTGCTATGCTATGTGTATATAATAAAATACCGAGTGAAGTCAAAGAATTACCACTTAGTTTTAAAGAATCCTTAAGAATATGGTTACTACAGAACACGTTCTACTCTTAATTAGGATAAACGGTTTTACTCACGTGTATCGGGGATGCCCGACTAGTTTGGACCCGACGGGGGCCCTTTATCAAAGGGTTGAGGCGCCCGGCCACGTCGATTGCAGGTGCCAGACTGGATTATCGTCTGTCCCACCGATTCATTTGTCGTAACGACCATCGGAATGTGAACACCTGCGTTTCCATTGCGTTGTGTGTTGCGAAGTCTTTTATCACAGCCACTATGGTACATACTGAACTCACTGCGTCTCTATTTGGAGTCGTAACTGTTTCGTAGGACATTAGTTTCAAGGCCGGTTGCCAGGCTGGAGGTAATGACCACCCATTGTCTCTATTCAAGTTCGACTTCTACTCTGTCAACGAATTCTTGAATTATGATAACAAACATTAAAGAAATTGATATAAAGTTTTTAACTAAGTAGTATTCCATATTAATTTGTCCCCATAGTCTTATGGCCCTTTTGCACGCTGCTTTGACGGCTACATGGGCGGTAAACATTGTAAACCTAACAACTCTATAAGTAACTAACCCAATAATGGCAAATAAAGAATTTGAACTTATAGCGCGTAACTTAGGGTAATTTTATTATACTAATTTAACAAGTCTCAATGTAAACAGGTAAAGTACCTGAACTGGTTCGTTTATTGTCTTTATTGTATATTATAAAAAAGTACCGTCCTTGTAACCTTATTCAATTAAACTGTAGCTAGCTTTGGGGAGCAACCAGTTAGGATTCCAATTTCAGATAAAAATATGGGACAGTTACTAGAAATTTCAATTTGAAAGCCAACATTTCCATTTTAAAGGTCCGTATTAACTTTCTTTGGATTTCAAATGCTAGCAGACGAAGGAACAATATAATTTTGTTTTTATTGTTACTTAAGGGTCAACTCAAAACCAAGCGGCAAATTGCATGAATACTTGTAAAATCTGAATAAAATATTAAGGTTATTCAATTAAAACAGAGCTGAAAATTTTAAGCGTGTAGTCCAGCGGACAGCACTGTGACTACGCGCGACTGAGCGAGAATACGCATGACGCCGCGAACATCCGAGTGACGTCGCACCTCAGAGAGTCACGCGTATGTTTGAACACATGCCCGACTGCACTATAACTATATTCTCTGAAATGCGCACTGGTTTAGAACCCATCCTAATATCAGCGACTACTCGAGCATAAGCGCGACTGTTCGAGCATAAGTACGACTGCTAGAGCATGCAAGCGTAGTACGCTACGTGTGAGTAGCGGCAAAAAACACACTGTGAACAAATGATGGTTTCCACTCGTGCGATGCGTGCCGATAATGATCTAACAGTAAAATATGGTCTTCTCTATGCTTCGCTCTATATGTGCCGGCCCTTATTTTGTATGGCTTTTGATTTTCTGAAATAAACAATAGTACTAGTCTTAGTTTTACTTTCACCTCCGAGTTAACAGAGAGGAAGTGATCTCTAAGATTGTATATCTCGCAATTATGGAGGGTCTTGGCATTAAAAAACCACGACCCCTATATTTCCGCGGCATAAACAATCTCATAACCGATGAACGTTGATGAAGTATTCGTTACGCTGTTAGCAGTGTACGAACTCTTCTATCCAGGGTATCCAGTTTCATCGAACATGTAAGTTTGCCAAAGGAGTAGGTTAGGACTAGTATGTCATAAATATTATACAGGCCCGCACTTTATTACGAGCTGACAAAAGACTTAACTTACATTATCTGCGCCATACACCCATGGACATCTGCAACTCAAGATTCACAAGTGCGTCATCGGAGAGGATCTGTCGTGGTAGCGACAGATCCTCTCCGATACAGCCGGCAGGCTGTCATACGCTCCATGGCCGGTAGCGACAGGAAATTTACCGCGGTCGCGGTCCGGGAGGACGACCTCCACTCGGATTTAATTCGCCGCCAGCGGGCGGCGGAGACGCGCTTACCAACGCCTCATGCCGCCCTGAGTGTGGCCGCGGGTAGATGGGACGGGTTTTTCCCTCCACCCGCTATAGTGGCCCCCCGCGAGGGAGCGGCGTTCGCGTGTGCCTGGACGTCGCCGAATTGAGAGGTTTTTACCCAAAGGTGGTGCCCGCGCTTTTGCGGGCTGGCGCTAGGAGGGTTCCAGGTGTCTTAATAAAAGCTGTTCCCGGATCCCTCCTACTTAAGGCGCAGTACGGCATACCGTGTGGTTTTAGTCGGTTCGATTCCAACACACCGCCTCACTGAAAATCCCGGTGGGGTGAGGGGGTTTTCACATGCACAAAAAAAAGGAGTAGATTCACGTCGGTAGTGCACTGGGTGGGGTTGGAACCCGCAACGACTTGATCGCAAGTCCGACGCCTTAGCCTTCATTTGCTTAACTTTCCTCCGCTTCCTCAACAGAGTTAGATTCTAGCAACAAAGAGTGTGCATGTGTCACAACTTGTGAAGAAGGAAACGTATCAAGGCTAATGTACAAGTTCGAGAGTAGCCTTTCAAGTAAGGTGTTGTCCAGCAAATTACATCACTGAATGGCCCCGCACTTGATCCGTCGGCTGGCTCAATATTCCTGAAACAAATATTTACGGTTTATTCATTACTTTTTTTTCGTGTTTTTATTATAATTTTATTCTGGGTGCATACCCAAATAGAAGAAGTTCACATACATTATCTTACTGAAACTAACTGTGAAGGGCTTAGTTGTCAAGCAAACATACCCAATTATTCATCACTGAAATATCACTTATCGATCTGTATCGTTAACACTTGAATGCTATACCACCGTCTTCAATAGATTTCTGGTGACCCTAATAAAAGTATCAAATTTTTTATTTTTGTAATTTTATGCCCCCTGCAAACGTGCAGACGGGTCACCTGATGGTAAGTGACTAACGCTGCCCATGGGCACCTGCAACTCAAGAGTCACAAGTGCATTGCCAGCCTTTGTAGGAGTAGGGAAGGGGGGTAGGGGGGAAGGGGGAGAGGGAACGCCGGTAACCTCACTCATTCGGTGAAATACAACGAAACATTGCTTCACTGCCAGTTTTCTTTGAAGCCGTGTTATCACTCCAGTCGAGCCGGCCCATACGTACCGAAGCATGGCTCTCCCACAGTTAAAACTCTAATGTAGTCATCTTGTAAATTTCTGTATGACATAGACATTGAGCATTCACCGCCATATACGCACAATAAGTTAGAGTTATTCAAGTTACAAGTATGCGACGGTGGCCTTAAGGAGTTTACACTCCCAAATCAATATTCCTTTCTTTACATTGCTTTTCCTTCTTGCCTATATTTCCCTTTAATATCTTAGTAAAATTTAATATCCTCCCAAATTTTCCATATTTAATTCCCAAAGTGCCCGGTTGGCAGCAATAGACTTACCCCCTATTACATGAATGGGACCATATTATAGTTGGCAAAATGTGGGTTTTAAATACTCCTTTGCCTTCCCTTCGGGGAAAAAAGTGAATATATGTATGTATGTAAGTTTAGTGCCTGTTTTGAACATTTCTCTAATAAAATATTTAAATATTCACTACGGAAAGTTCTTCTACGCTTTTACTTTGCATATTGTTTGACTGAAATTTTGTTTTATAAATTATCTTTCTAACTCTTCAGTACTACCACTATAAAAAATTTTTATGGTATAGGGACCAAACGAGCAGCTGGATCACTGATGGTAAATAACTACCGTCGCTCGTGGGCACCTGCAACTCAAGAGTCACAAGTGCGTTGCCGGCCTTCAAGGTAGGAGTAGGGGAAAGGTCCGGTCGAACCGGCCATTACGTACCGAAGCATGGCTCTCCCACGATGAAAAATTACAAATCTGCAGGCTCAATTTACCTACTATGCGGCATTTCAAGGTCTGTTTATCTTCGGTTTTATGGTGGGTCCTGCTAGTCCAGCCTAACCTCGATAAGGCTGAACAATTTAATGTAATAAAACCTTTGTCCCATTTGTAATATCTTATGTTAACGGAGAAAGCCCTTCTCATCGATACAAAGTTAAAAATGTTGGCGGCTAAAACTAAACATCTTAAAAAATTACAATTTAATTCATGTAATGCATGCAGCAAAAATAACCAATCTGTTTTTTCTCAATTTACATATGAATATCTATTTAGTATAGTATTTTTAAAGTTAAATATAGATTAAAAATAACCAATACTATCACTTTGAAATTGTTTTATTCTATTCTGTTAACGCTAACGTCAATCTATTGTAGTCGCATAGTAGTGCCGCCCGTAGATTGGAGCGGAGAGTGGCTATAATAGATTGCTAACGCTATTAATTGAAAGGTGGAAGACGCGATGAATTTGCACCAGCTATCTGAAGTGGTTTATTTAAAGCAGCTAGCAGTTATTCAATCGACTCCGAACAGTTTTGCATGCGATTTCAAACAAACTTTTACTGACTTATTATTATCTAAAATATTTAATCTAATACGCAATGCATTGTGATGAAGACCGAAGGTAATTTTTTGAAATCATAGGTCATATGGACTCGACGCATCGTCTGTTGAAGTTTAAGATATATTTTTATCGGGGGAAAGCCATGCTTCGGCATGTATGGGCCGGCTCGACCGGGGTGATACCACACCCTCGCAGAAAACCGCCAGTGAAGCAATGCTTTTGTTGTATTTCGCCGAGTGAGGTTACCGGAGCCCTAACTCTTCCCTTTCCCCTACGATTACGTTCAATAAGAGAAGAAACAGAAGCAAGACTTGTAGAAGCACTAAGGCTAACTGGTAGTGATGAAAGACCTTATATTTGAATCTCATGGGTAACGTAAGACAGAGAAAAATGCTAATGGATCAAGAAGCCTAGAGCATTTTAATTAATTTAAATTTAATGAAAACACAATACTTGCATTCAAGGAATTTAACTAACGAACGAAATTGTTTTATATTCCCTGCTTATTCTGACTTGCAATCTACCATCTTCAACAATGGAAATTACAAATACACATGCAAAAATATTGAATCTTCAAGATTTATTGGACCACACTGCAGCTAAGATTTTAGCTATAGATTCGGTGTATAACAATAGATTGAGAAATTTATTTTTATACAGCAAATGGGGCAGTGAAGGTTCATCTGGTCAAAGCTAGTACAAGCAGAAATTTCCTGAAAAGTCTAAACTTATTTCTGATACAAATTTATTTATTACTTCTTTGGTGTCTATCAAATTAATCGATGAGGTAGCGGGCGCTATTGTCTGGCAAAATCCAGTGCCTTCGTCTGTCCGTTTCTGTCGGTCTATATTAATGGAATTTTACAAAGAAACTCCTGAAAAAAATAAAGCTGTTGTGGACGAAATAAAGAACCAAATCATTCCTTTGGGCCCATCATTGATTAATAAAGAAGGTGAAGGAGCGAATATAAAGCATGAGCTTTTTCTAACAATGATAGATTGCAAAGTCGTTCAGGTATTAACAAATACGCCTTCTGGTTCTATATGTACAATTTACCTACTCCACGGCAAATAAGCGATTTAACCAAAGTGACTGCTAGACCTGAAAATGAAAATTCATATCAATATGGACTTTCTACATTACATGCATGAATCCGTTGTATGGAAATGATATAACAAATTTCCTACAACCTTTTTTTTCAAACATGCGTAGCCACAAGTGAAGAAAAGAAACTAGCTCCTCACGAAAACGTTTTTGTACTACCTACAGTTTTCTTTCTAGAATTGATCAACGGCAAAACCACGACAAGTAAGTGGTAATACCAATGATGGCAATACTGCCAAAGATTTTTTTACAATGCAGATTGTTCTGCTGAAATCACAGGAGTGGATAATAATAATAAAATAATAATAACTTCACACATCTCACACATGGCCGTCTGATCCCAAACTAAACAGAGCCTGTACTATGGTAACCGGACTACTGATAAACATACTTATATATTTCTAAATACATTCATATTATACATAAATTATGCCGAGATACAGAACAAATGATCATGCTCATCACACAATTATTTGTCCTGGGTGGGAATCGAACCCACGACCTCTAGCTTAGCAGTCAGGGTCACTAACTACTAGACCAACAGGCCAGTCGAATCGTTTAATCAAATGTAAATTTGATTTAACGATTTTTCATAATTATGCAAGCTCTTTCATCAGGTCTTCATATATGCTGAAAAATTTGTCAAGTATGCCGCGGAAACTGCCAGAATCTATGTGAGTAGTTATGAATGGTAATGCTACATGCCATCTTCAGTTCACAAAATTTTAATTCATAGTGAAAGTATCACAAAGCATTTTGCTGTGCTTCCCACTGGTCAACTTTCAGACGATGCGCAAGAATCCCGTACTAAGGATTATAAAAATTTCGCCTGAATCATGCCAGGAAGTGTTCTCGATCAGCTGATCGTTCGTTTCGTAGCTACAAATGAGGACGTATTTCATTCTCTTCTCTATACATCAGACCCGTACATTTCCAGTCTTAGAAAAACATACATTTAAAGTGTGAAGGAACTTGATGAAGATATCCTAGATCTGTTTATTAGAGATTATACGGTTTTACTCACGTTTGTATTTCGGGGACTAGTTTCGGACCCGACGAGGACCCTTTTTCAAGGAGTGAAGCGTCCTGCCGCGACGGTGTCAGGCATCACACTCAAGTGTGACGCCTGAAAAGGCCTGTGAAAAGGGCCCCCGTCGTGTCCGAAACTAGTCGGGCATCCCCGAAATACAAACGTGAGTAAAACCGTATAATCTCTAATAAACATGAATATCACTCACGAAAGTTTTTATTGTAACATACCCTAGATCTTCTGAAATTGAACGAACTCATTTCAGATTCCGAAGTTCAGCAAGTATAATTTAGCATAGACACATATTTTTTCCCTATTCAGTTTAATTATAAAATTGGTATTAAAAAACTTTAATAATTTCATCAAACAATTATATTTAATTAAAAGTTTAAATTGCTTAATTGAGTAGGTAAGCACTTTATTATTTTCCTTTGTAATAGACGAGTATAATAATAATTTTTCACTTCTTCACACTTTTTCACTAAGGAAATAAAGAAATTTTTTTTAAAACATTTTTTTTTAACAAATACTATGAAAATAAATCCCGACTAAAGTATAACACCTGAAGCCCTTATATACTACCGTATCGTACCGTACTCTATATTTGTGCAAAATTTCAATCGTCTTTATAGACAAATAAAAAAGTTTTCCATATTTGATCCGAAACAGTGTGCAGTGCAGTGCATTGAGCGTCTGAAGTGTAACGTGCGATAAATAACTTCGTTCCAATAAATGTTTGGTTGTGAGCTTTGTTTAGTCAAACTGTAAGATAAAATTTCATACTAATGTAACCGAACGGAAAATGAATGGTCTGAAAATGTGAAAAAAAAACTTCTCCAGGTATCTGTTAATATTTCAGATTAAATGTTATTATTGGTTGGATAGTGTCTGGGATCTTCTTAATATAATTATAATGACGGGAATTAACGCGATCACGTATATAAAAGGTATTACATACCTTTGATATACTTGGCATTTCAACCCGAACACAACAGCCACGGCCAGTGCAACCTGCACTGGCCGTGGCTGTTGTGTTCGCGTTAATTCCCGTGAACATAATTATATTATCAAAAAAAAACTAATGCTGTTTCCACAATCACCACAGAAAAACAAATTAATGTGGGAGACCGGTTGGCCATATTGCCGTGTACTACTCATAATGTGCACTGGGTTTTACACTCGCGTGATGGTGCGTGGTTCTCTGAGACAATTAAACTTACTTCGCGTTTCTTAACACTCTTGAGAGCGCAAAGTCACTCTCTGAATATTATATATAAATACTTAGGTGTGACTTAGTTGTTCCAAACTCACGTGATAGTGTGTGACGCTCATGGTCAGTAGATAACGATATTTTAGTTTCTGACGCTCTGCGAATTTATTATTTTGTAACCGTATACAAATAACTTTATGATCGCATAGAGTAAACATAGGTAAGGAATTTAAGGGAATAAATGCACAAAGGTTATTATTTTGTGGAGAATTTTAACACAGCGCCATCTATAAAGCACACGTACGCAACACTTTTTAGGTTATTTGCACTTTCAGAAAGTTTTCTTTTTTCTGAAAATATTTATTAAACCTATTTATTACACTTGCTAAATAAAAATATTTGTATTTTTGTCAAGTTCATACATTTCGCCTTGAAATTACTAAACAGACAAAGTGTCAGTCCTTAAATAAACGTCAATGTCAAAATATAAATGTCAATCTAGAAAATCTAGACAGAATTCACTCGAGACACATTAGCAAAAAAACTCTATTTTAATTTCTTTAAAAGATATACCCATGAGAAATTGTTACAATGTACTCAACTGTAGGTGTTTGTTCAACTTTTGTAGGTGGTAGATCCACGCTTTAGCTTATTTGCCTCCTTAGTGGTGTAAACTGCTGTTGACAACTAAATGAGTAAATAAAAGCGTTTAGTTCAGATGCTATTATTAGTCATCCGATGATACCTGGATTCAAAAGTGCATGAAAAATATTTAGCAAACAACATAACCTGCCATAGATTCTAGGTCATATTTCTTGACTATGCAATCGTCAATCAAACTGAAACTATGGCAGTCTAAAGTTCACATTTTTAAATAGCTAAAGACACTAGTTTGAAAATTGTAACAGTTCATCATGATTTGGGCCAACGATATATGGGAGATGGGCAATCTCCTTTGGTATGGGTAAAAACCAAACCCATTTATATCACAACCACACGCATTTGTATGCACAATACATATAGCTATTATAGTACAGTGAATCACGCTTGCAACTGCCCTCTTATTTATAACACAACTAAGATTAATTACTTGGGTATTATATTAGATGAAACTCTATCTTTTAAACAACACATAGCCGCTGTAACTTCCAGAACTCGTAAATTATTATTCGCATTTAACTGCATAAACTGGGCTATATAGCAGAACAAAAACTTTTACAAATTTACAAAGCATTATGGAGCCAGTCAGTATTGCTATAATTTGCTATAGTTCACTACTGCATCACCTCTTGGGTGAGCACAGCGAGCACTCCTATAAGTAGTATTTCGCCTACCTTTTCGTTTTCCTACACAACTATTGTATCAAAAATGTAACGTTTTAACTGTCCGTCAACTATTTATAATGTACACTGTATTAAAACAACACACGACTATAACATATAGCACTGACCTTACTAACAAAAAGATACGTTGTCAGTACCACACTTTCGGAATCGAGGTGTATTCACAAATAGATATTTTACATTTTGGGTCCTTTTCTTTACAACAGGATAAATAAAAAGACATGCATATACGACCTGAACTATTTTAAAACAAAGAATCTTGTCAGTCAGTATCTGAAAAGTGTAGATTACAACCAGACTGAAGACTTAATGATTTGCTGTTATTAAATAAATAATAGTCTCATAATGTTAATGTTCCTATATTGTTATTATACTACATAGATAAGTCAATTTAATAATATTTATGATATATACATGTCTACACATGTATATACCATAAATATTATTACGATTAAATAATTACATAATGTAGTAAGTCTGTACGTGCACTTACCGCCTGTGGTACAGGTTTACCCTAGTACAGGTACCCATATATTTTAAGCTAATTAATGTTATTTAAGATCTGTAATAATGTGTACCACCGATAAATGAATTATTATTATATAACTATTATTATAAATTTAGGCTACTAACAGAATGTATCGACATCTAGTGGTCTAAAGTAACAAATATGTAATGATATTTTTTTCTGTAAATATTTTGAATTAATATTAATAATTCTCTTTATTCTACACCAGGTATTAAATGCAAAAAAAAAGAAAAAAACTTACAACTATAGACAGATTTGTACAATTGGCGGCCTTATCGCACAAGGCAATCTCTTACATTCTTATTTCTATGGATGGAGTTAATGTGAAACGTACAATGTTTTTGCAGAAAAAGTTTCTACGTTTGTTTTGTACTTTTTACGCGTTAAGTGTAGTGCAAGTTGCTATATAACACTCCCACAATATTTTTGGAAATATAAACACACTAAAATAAGTAGGCGTCGATTATGTTATTTTCTATACAATTATGATGGTTATTGCACTACAAATATATACCTATATTATGTAATATTTATATTAAAATTTACAACTCCTCATTCAACTATTCTAGGCTAATAATAAATTTCTTAAAAAATAAATGATCACTTATTGTTATAGTTTTGTATTGTTAGTATTACTTGAGGCCAACAGATGTCGTTACGGGTTGTTTACATAATGATAATTTATTCTTGAAAAAGATCTAATTATACATATACAGAAAAAAGAAGATCACGTGAAAATTTTCAAACTTTTATCTTTCAAATTTTTATCTTCTTTCCAACAGAATAATAATTATTGCAATCGTACGACGACTTAATGATTTACAACTAAGTACACAATTTGACTTTCATCTCCTCTCTCAAGGAAACCGTCCTGAGTTTTGGGATGAAAAGTATCTTATGTCCTACCTCGTAGTATGAACTTAAATCATTTTATTTGAATCCGTTTAGTATTTTCATCGTGATGCGCGGCCATGATTCAGACAGACAGACAAAAATGAAAAAAAAAATAGTTTTGGCTTCAGTATCGATTAAAGAGTGCCCCCCAAAAATTGCAAAATATCGTCAATGTACAGAATTTTACCTGTTACAGTTTTAATATAAGTATAGAAGAGGAGAAAAGGTTATTCTCTCTTAACTATTATTGATATTAAATTTCTCATCAGAGTTAAAATGTAACCGGAATTTATTTCACTTTTCGCCACCACGTCGCTAAGGAATAAATCTCGTAGTAGGTGACATCTGCTGTAACAAGGCAAACTTGTGGCCATCTTATAGATGATTTCCTTTAAATTGCATACTTAATTTGTTTATGTTTAATAAGTTTTGTGGTTTTATATATTTTTTACTTCAGATTCATTTTCCTATCTTAAATAAGGTAGAGTACCGTGTGATGGGACTAAAAATAAAAGTAATCAAAAAGACATCCATGAAATTAATATTTCAATATACAGACGGTAAAGAAAACAAGGTAAAACCACGTGCTTGAAAACAGCATGATGAATTCACATAAAGATATTTTTCAAGATTTTATTGTTTTATCAAGAATCTGGGTCCTATATTCTTATTGCTGCATACATCTTATTCCTGCATATATAATATCACTAATGCAAAATTTTATAATATAATCCCTTACCTAGTTCTAAGGTTTCATTAATTGTAACAACAGTGGCCCATGAGATTTCTGCTTGTCTTTTCATGTACAGACTACAGATTGGAACTCGTGAACGTTGATATTTTTGACTTCATTTACATGTGTTAAAGAGTTTTCACGAAAATGGGGTTTTTATTAAATTTCTCATATATTCATCAGAACATGTGATAAATTATCGTCATATAGACCTAGTATAATTTTAAAGTAATAAAAACTAATTTAATTTAAAAGGAAAATAACCTATTAGAAAGAAAATTATCCTCAATATAATTTGATACAGCCCTCCAAGTCTTCATCATGTCTTGTTAAGATAGTTCAGATAATTCTGCTGCCATTGTTGGATTCTCATGTATACGTTATCTACTGTTGTTTCTTTAGTTATACTTGCTCGTACAATGTGATTGACTTCGGGTAACGTCATTTTTGTTTTAGGGTTTTGTGATTCTTGAATACGTGGTATGCGAAATGAATTTGGTGATACCAAATTTCCTAGTATTGGTGCGCCTGAAACTTTTAGTTTTGATGGTTTTTGTGACGTATTTGTGTTTGCACATTGCACACTTGGCAAAATGTTTTTTCCAGATTTTTCATAGGTGACGTTCCGATTTGATCGGAACGCCCCATGATTTAGAAATAAATTGCGTAGTAGTTGGTCTTGCGGCTTTAATAATGTTTGAATAGCAGTCGTTAATGAGACATTGTTTTTAAACGTGCCCTCCTTTACTAAAGGTGATATTATGGGATGGAGTGGTGTTTGAGCGTAACTTCTTAACACTAATTTTCTTGAACTATCCAATTTTTGTGTCCTGGAAAAAATTAAAGTAATCCTTAAACTAGAGTCAGAATTTTTATTTATACAGAATAAACGCTGCAGAACGAACAAAATTATAAGAAAAAATGTTAACCTTGCTAGAAGTTTAAAGAGACTAAGTTGAAAGTTGAAATCAACAACAAGTTTAAGGTACTATATTTTACGTAGGTTGTACATAATGACAAGAGTTGTGAATGCTTTACAGATATTATAATAATAAATTTAATAAAGACTAAGCATGGTAGGAATATCTGTTTAATCCAGTGGATTAGTTTTCTTATATTGTTAAAAAATAATAATTAATAATACCCGTCTGGATGATGATTCCAATCATAAAATTTTTCTTTATACATGGAATTAGAGGATTGGATCAGATTTTCGCATTTCCACCTGTAATTAAGTTATAACAAAATGAATAATTATATAAAAACAAATGAGTTTTAGCAAAATTTGTATAACAGCTAAGAAATACCATTGAATATTTTATAGCCTTGATTAATATCCATTACTGGTTTAAAACCAGAATTGGTGTTGAAAGCCCAAAAGCCAGTCATTGCAGAGGTCTAACAATCAATCGAAATGTTTATTTAAATTTAAACTGGAATTCGATTTCCCGATGCTTTGTCTTTAAGAATAAAATGCTTTAATCTGTACATCATTGAAACCTACCTTAGTGCCGGAGTACTGCAGAAATAAATTATTTCTCTGTATTTATATACACTGGTGAATAGAAATGGGCCGAAGCACTTTTGGGTTACAGATTTGGTTTGGCATGCGGACATGATTCCTATCAGCATAGCAACCTTGCCCCGACCAATAACAAGAGGGCCACCGTGGTCATTCTAAATGAAAAAAAACAAAGTCCCACAATATTTATTTAGAAAGGTAAAGAAACGTTAAATTTCTTTTATTGACAAAATGCGAGTGATATGTGAAAAAAGATCCCGATCGTAATATCGAGAGAAGAAGAATAAGGAATGAATAAGACTTAACTATAAGAAGGAGGAAGAAGAAATAAATCCTAAAAGGTCTCTGTCATTACTACAAAAGTGATAAGAGTGTTAAATAGAGTAGAGAGATGTCAGTTATTATGATGCTGATGTCACAACCTCCAAGATAAATATCTGTCAAAGAAGAATCAAATTCCTTGAGAACTTAAAGTACTGTCATTTATTTTCAGTGTACACCATTTAAGCAATCAAGCTAAAAGCACGTAAAATACGATGTACCTCGCAAAATCCACCGAGTGTCATCTCAAGTCTTTTTCTTGAGCTATGATGACCGGCTGTATGCACAATATATTTGTTGGGATCTATAATCATTCTTCTTTTTGCTAATACAGGCTTAGAGTCAAAATAATCGTCGTCGAAATCATCTAATACCGTGCAATTAACTTCATGTCCCTGTGTGTTAGGCAATGACATATTATTTTACCGTACTCTGATTTTCCTTAAAAATGTTAAGCAATAGGTAACTTATAACATTACACTTATAACTTTTACACGGTAATAATTATAACTATAGTTGACCAGTATTTCAGTGTACAAGTACAGTTTTACCGGTCCGGACTGTAAAAGAGTACAAACACTAAACTTCTACAGTCATATTCCGGCTATCATTTCTTGAAAATTACAACATTATCTTTGATAATAGTAGAATATTCAAAATGTCTATGCTTTTTAAAATATTTACTAAACAACAAGAGCAAACAGGCAGAATAGAAATACCAGGAGATACAGTTTAGAACCACGGTTCAAAAAAAGACTGTTACCATACATGCATCGCTTCCAACATCAAAATCCGAGCTGTCTTTTGTACAAATCATTTGGTTGTTGATTATGAAATGATATCGTTCGTCCCAGTGTTTTCTGCAACCTTTCTTTGATATTACAATAACGTCGGTTTCCAATAAGTCTACTGAGTTTTCTGCTTTCTCCAGTGGTATTTTATCAATCTGTAATTTTTATTAGTTAAAATAACATAAACAGGTATTGATATAAATAGGGAACAATAACTATAAGATAAGTTCAACCTCCCTTGTGTGAAGTAGTAAACGTATCTATGACCAGATCTAAATTAAGTTAACATTTTTAACCGTCTTTCTTGATTTGATTAAATTTTATAAACAAAACAATTTATTTGTGTTCTCTTTTATAGGGTTATGGAATATGGATAAATGATAACATTTCATTAGTTGATCATTTTTTTATAAACAAATCAGAAAATATGTATATTTTTATAAATTTACGTGTTTTTACGAAATAAGTAATACTATAAAATAATCTTAAAAAAATACACATTTAAAGAAGATTTTTTAAATATTTTTGATATCCATCATATCATGTGTGCCCTCCCCTTTTATGAATACATTCTTGAAACCTGGAAGGCACACCTTCTAGCAGATATCGCATCATCTCTCGAAGAATTTGTTTCCAGCTTGTTTTGAGCACGTTGATGAGCTTTGTCACGGACGCTTCTTGTGCTCAACTGGTTTGAAGTCCAGACTGAAGTCTAGAGCTTCAATGGTGACTCAGGCTCTATGACTGCGGGTATTGACGTGCAAAATTTTGAATCCGGTACCAATTCCTTGTGCAAATATACTTAAATAGTACTTATTTACATAATATAAGTATATAGCAAATAGTACTTATATGGATACCACACCGGGGTCTTATAACCTGCTCAATGTATCGCTGAGCTGTTACCATGCCTTCGTTGACTATTGCAAGTTCTATTCTTATATTTATACTCGGATCCCCACATCTGTCACTTTCATGGATACATGCATGCGAAAAACGCTTACCTCTTGTCTCCAGACTCTAATGCAACAATCGTTACTAAAAAATAACTTTAAATTCATCAGCATACAATACTTTGCTTCAATCACTCGTGTCCCAGACCTTGCGAAGAACAATCGGTTTGCACAATGCGCGCACGATGGAGAACTGTCAGTCTTCATGCCACTGTTTTTTAATCGTTTGGTCACTAACACGACACGGTTACCCATCGCCTAGCGCAAGTGGCATTGTAAGGAGCGGATGGTCATGAATCCTCTACGTGCGCGTAGTTAGGCACGTTGCTCGAATCCTGCCTGATCCTCAGCTTCTGGTGATACTTTTGAAATTGATTTAAAGCATTCTAGGACCACTCGCCATGAAAAACACGGCTTCAGAGAATGGACGGACCGCTGCGAATAGCCCTACTGAATTAATGTCATGGATCTAGTTGCGATTTGCAGGTCATATCTACAAACTCTTGGCATTACTTTTTCAAAATGTGTAATTACAAACTCCAAGATTTTTAATGATTCAAAAATCTTAAAGTAGGGATATTAAAAAAAAATCTACCCTCTTCAAAAATTTCCAAGTGTTTTTTAACACTTAAAAAACCACCGAACATATGTATTTACATGTAGTCGGGAAAAAGAGGAAAGCTTACATTTGTAAATCTCTTCGTAGTACCCCATCCTGCGATAGATGCTATAGTACCACTTTTCTCGAGACTTATGCTCTGGTTATTGAGTGAAATCTTTTGCGGGATGAAATCACACCCCAGAATTTTTCTTTCAAAATTGAAATCGTCTTCTACCCTTATAATAGCAATGTCGCTCACCATCCAACGAATGTTATCAAAATCCTTGCCATCAAATTGGTGAGCTTAAAAAAAGGGATTTCAATAGTAAATTATGTAAGTTACATTAAAAAGTAAAACAATAGTAAAAAAATGATAAAAAGCAAATTCTTACAATTTGGTACACATTTCCAAATAGCTTTCCTAGCGCCGTTGATTACGCATTCATTGTCGTTAACTTCTGGAGGTATCCATCTATTTATACAGTTAATGATATAAATACACGTAAGCAATTTAATAGGCAGTTTGCGAAGCTTATTTAATTAGTTTAAAAGTAAAATTGGTCCCATTATTGGTCCTTGGGGTACACCAAATTGTTTCATTTCAGTTATAGTTCTTAGTTGATTTTCATTTCAGTTATAGTTCTGGTACATATAATTTATGCGCACGACTAAGAACTGTGAGAGAGCCGTCGGATAAAGGTGCATTGCCAATATTTTAAATGCCTTTGAAGAGTCAACAGTCGTTTCCAGGTATTTATCCTGTGTATATATGTATCCTGACCCTATATCATAATTTAATATTGTGCACGGATATTTCATCTTGGTGATTATTAAAATGTAGGTACCGTATATTCGAATAAGTATACCCATGTGTATGTGCATGTACTTATAACTTCCTCTGCCGTTTAAGAGTTATTTTAATCGTAAAGTTCATTTTAATTCACATTGATAAAATAACAGCAAGATCTTATTTATTCATAACTAGCAACCCGCCCCGGTTTCGCACGGGTAACTGCTTTGCTACCTTTTCCTTTTGCTTTTTTGCGACATCTTCAACAACCATCGTCATATTTCAGCCATTTAACAGAAAACAATAAATAGTAATAAATTATACACCTAAACCTTCCTCATGAATCACTCCGTTTATTGGTGAAAACCGTATGAAAATCCATTCGGTAGTTATTGAGTTTATCGCGAAGACAGACAGACAGACGCAGACTTTGTTTTATAATATGTAGTGAAGATGAGTAAATAAGATCTTGCTGTCAACATAGAATTTCAAGTTTAGAATAATCAACTTTAAAAGGAAATATTAATATACTCACATACAAAGCTGACTAATAAATCTTAACAGATTTTTTTTATATAGATACCTAAAATATTTTCAATATTAATTATGATTAACGATTACTTGTGGGTGCCAGAAATAACATAAAATCGTTCGACGTCTTCAATGCATGCGGCCGAAGTGAGAATGTGACGTTCATGAATGATAACGCCTCCGCAAAGCCAATGAGCATCAATTAATCTTGGGTCCACATTTTTAGCTGCCCTTAGATACACCTGATGAAACAAATGACCAATTAATGTTATTTTTTATTAAAATAACCAACTGAGATAATGAACAGACAAATAACACAAACACAATAAAATTATAAATCAATGCCAATGACAGGTTTCCTAAATATGGCTCTGACGGAATATTTCGGTCAATGAAGCAACAAAAAAAAAATAAAAAAACAACATTAAAAAGAGTTGAAGTTTACTTAAACTTATTACAACGTTGTTTCAAAGTCCAATATCTAATTTTAGCGGTCAGCAATTTTCTTTAAACTTATTGGTTTTTAACAATTATATCAGTGACATCGCTGCCCGCTTTAGAATTGGTTAAATTACGACGACACATAAATTTTGTATCTAGCAGGGCTAGACAAGTGGCTCTTCGTTTCCTATAACGATAGTAGAATAGAAAAGTAAATGTATGGGATTGACATTTAAAGCCAAAGAAATATCACGTGACTAAGCGTAAAGAACTTTGAAACGGTAGACAAGTGACACTTTTTACAAAGTTAAACGCTTTCGGTACGAAGTGATCGCCACCAAGCGAACTTCAACATCTTGTGGAAAAGGAAACAAAATGGCCATTTTTTCAATCAGCTGATAATTTACGAAGTGATAATTGTTTCAATTGTTACTACTCGTTGCAACTTAGTTTTATTTAAGACTAGTGAACACTAGTATTTAGACATAACGTAGTCTAGAATCACAGTAGGAAAATCGAACAACAAAATACCTAAATAGCAAAAGAAGAATACTATATACTACTAATAGTGACTTTTTACAGTTTCGTGCGAAAAAATATTATGTGATTCTGTGGTTTGCCTAGATTTGGATCGACCCTCTCCCCCCTAAAGCCTCACGTAATTAATGGACGCCCCCTTAAATAATACGCGCTAAACACTTTGACGTTCGTGAAACAAACCATAGACAACAATCTGCTTTTTAGAGAAAGGGTAAATAGAATTAGCGTTCACTAAATCAAAGTGCACTTGTCTACCAATCTATTATAGTTTTTGTAAGGGTGCCAACGTTTTTGGAAATGTAACGCTAAGAAATATTTGACACTTGGTGAAGCCTGCAGATCTAGATAGATATTTGATTGAATAAGTAGCCGTGTTATTGATCAAAAATTACTTTATTATTGTTCTTTGGCAAATATCTATGCATAGATTGAAATTGAATTGCAGATAAATTCATACCAAATACGAATATATATTAAAATTGATTTACTAGATAATAAAACCTACCATATAAGGCCTTGTGTCGCCGACAAGACGCCCCTTTAATATTCGTCTTGTTTGTAACATTGATATTGGCTTATAAATATCCCGTAAGTTAATTCTATTTAGAGGTTCTGCAATAAACAAACAGGTTTATATATATTTAAAGACTTAAAAATGATTTAGAAAGAAAATAAATATTACAAGAGGTGAATAATTACTAGATATAGTTAAGATCTAAATGATACAAAGTAATAAATCTAATATAAGAAAATCAAAGGCGTTATTAAGTAGAGCAGTAAATATTAGAATAGTACTCGTTTATATAATGAAAGCAGGTTATGATATAAGTAACAACTGATAAGAGATGTCTAACATGTTACGCAATGTAACATGTACATGTTTTAAATATGACGAAGGTTTGAAAATTATTGCAAAATTTCAAAATATAAATTAAACGTCAAATATCACCAATCAAATTGATCATCAATCAGGTATCGGTATGTACAACAAACATGGTATTGGTTTTAGCCGTGGTACTATTTTCATGTAAACAATTGTTTTCACTTACCCGATCCGCTTATAGTAAAAAACAATAAAACCAACATCAAGTCTATCATTTTAATTACTTAAAAAACAAAGTAGGTTGCAAGTTATAGATTATCTTAACTGCCATATAAAAATACATTATAACAGATAGCTTCATGTGCGACTCAGCAATTGACTAAGTTGAGAAAGATGCGATGCAAAAATATATCATGGAATAAGCTAAGAATAAAATGTTTGCTTTAAGACAAAGCAAGCTGATCGTTTCTTGCAATATTCATTAATTTAAGACTTTCATTAAATTCATTCAAGCATGTTATTGAAAAAGCGTTTCAATGCATGATTATAATTTTTCCAGTTACATACCAAAAAGTAAAGAATGATTTTGTATGGTTTTTTATTTGTATTGCTCAGGATTTCAGGTAATAGGAATTATATTATGTACAACAAGCGGTATTTATTAAATTTTATCTTGCATGTTACTTTCATAAGATGTATTATTAGAAGTAAAGTAAAGCACATTGAGAGTCAATCATCTCGCCTATTACCTAAAGGGGTCAGGTCAGGTAATTAGGTTACTCGTTGCAAACTAGGCAGCTTATAATTATTTTACGTTCTACAAATAACTAAATTGTCTAATGTTCTAGTTTGTATGGTACACAAAATTAAGTATGACCATGTGTTTACGTTCCCAATTCAAAAGGCTTCCTATTCGCGAACGTCGCAATTTGCGGGCTCTAACTTCTCTGTTCTTCTTTTTAAACTCCCGATCTCCACCTTCTTACTTAGCTCCCCACTTCCAATTCTGGTGTTCTACCTTATGACAGGAATCTTCGTTCTACAAATAGTTTACTTTTCTTATGCCCCTCTCACAGCTCTGACTTCATCAACTCTTCATTCATGTACAATCAGTCCTTCTCTGGAATACACTACTTCTCGAAATCAGGTTGTCCACAAACCGTTTCAGGTTTAAGAAGAAAGTACGAGAACTCCTTCACAACGAATTGGCGAAATAGCCACAACGTTAGTACACGACTGTGTATATGTATGTATATAAATGTAACCTGTATATATTTAATATAAGTATGTATGTTTGTGTATTTATGAAACTGTATATTATGTAGTAATGGTATTTAGAAATCTGCACATGTCAGGAACGTAAATATTAGTTTGTCTTGATTTATCAAGTTATTACGAATAATTTCAAATCTATCTTTGCACCTACCATATAGCAGTTCTACATTACCCCAAGGTTGACTGGTAGAGAATGCTCTAGGCTTTAAGTCCGCCTTTGTACAAATGTGCATAAAATAAATAAATAAAATTAATTTGTAAAATTGTCGTGACTTTAAAGTGAACTACAATTTGCTTATATATATAAAAACTAGCAGCGCCACGCGGTTTCACCCGCGTAAGTCCCGATTCCGTAGGAATATCGCGATAAAAAGTAGCCTATGCTTTAATCCAGGTCTTCAGCTATCTACATACCAATTTTCATCGCAATCGGTTCAGTGGTTTTTGCTTGAAAGAGTAACAAACATCCATCCATCCATCCGTCCAAACTTTCACATTTATAATATTAGTAGGATGTATATTTCTTCCTAAGGGAACGTATTACACATTCCTAGTTATTGATGGCAGCTAATTATAGTTTAAAAATTATTCCTCTATTTATTTTTCATTCTTTATTATTTCAGAAACGTTTGGCTGTACGAAATCGCTCGTAGTTATACTAATTCTCTACATACCTTACTAAATTTATAATCTTAGCTTGAATAGTTGATAGAATTCTACAAACGAGTATAAGTTTGTGAAACCAATAAAAGCTCTGAATAGATAACAGTGAACACCGCAGACCGCTCGCAATGTGTCTGTTAAAATTCACGTTAAACTCTGTTGAAATTCACGTCAAACTCACTTATGCATACAACTATCTCCTAAATTCCACTCAATCGCGACAGATTTAATAGCCATTTACTCTGATTAGGGTTTATTCTGATCCCATTTGAGTGTCGCATTAAAATCGCAAATAATCCACCATTCTACTGATTGGTTGGCTTGGAAATGATTTATTTTAGAGATTATGTAGTGCATGTGCACTACATAATCTGACTACTTGTTCATTTATCATTTGCTCACACTCTTGTATGTACAAGAGTGTGAGCAAATGATAAATGATCAAGTGAAAATACTTGTGATATACGAATGTAAATATTTACTTACATAGTAGTAAGTAAATGTTTGCGATTTATTTATTACTACCATTTTTTTTTTATGATATAGGGGCAAACGAGCAGATGGGTCACCTGATGGTAAATGACTGCCGCCCTTGAGCACCTGCAATTCAAAAGTCGCAAGTGCGTTGCCGGCCTTTAAGATGGGAGTAGAGGAAGTGAGGAAGAGGGGGGAGGGAAGGGTTAGGGCCTCCGGTAACCTCACACACTCGGCGAAAAGCAATGCAAGCATTGCTTCACTGCCGGTTTTCTGTGAGGCCGTGGTATAACTCCGGTCGAGCCGGCCCATACGTGCCGAAGTATGCCTCTCCCATGAAAGAAGAATAAGCATACTGTATTTTTAAATATCCTTTTACCAGACATATACTACGTTATTAGGCGTGTCAAACCATCCAAGGGGATCACTTTATTATTACAAGTTAGCTTACCTTTGTTTTAAAGTAACGAGAGTATTCTCTCAGAAATTTCTAGAAAATTATTTTACGGTACAGAATACAAGGATAATATTTTAAATAAGATTATTTCTTTGATTCCTCAAGAGGGAACGGCAAGTCTCCTAGAATTTATTAAAGCGTCTTTTAATAGGATAGTTACCTTTAACATACACTAATAAATTGATAAAATAGTAATTTTAGAAGATTCGCTTTAACTAGACTGACTGTTTGCTTTTACTTTAACAGAATATATCATATAGTAGCGCCCCTCGGTTTAAATATTGGAATAAAAAGTAGCCTATATGTAACCCAGGTCTCCAGCTGGAGATCTGGGTTACATATAGGCTACTTTTGCTTGGTATGTAGATAGCTATCTACATACCAAGTTTCATCACAATCGGTTCAGTAGTATTGGCGTAAAAGAGTAACAAACATCCATACATACATACATACATCCATACATCCTCACAAACTTTCACGTTTAAAATATTAGTAGGATACACGTCTCTAATATTCGAATATACACGTATTTTATTATAAGAAAAAGAGAATATGAAGGACTGTATATGCGATGAATTTTTTTTTGCCTTTTCAAAGCACACGATGTTTGGAAATTAAACGAGAATTAATTATTATTAATAAACTTAAGCAAAGTTATCGAACTAGAAGAGTCGTCTTGTAATACTTTATAATGAGATTTGCTCTTTGTAACATAAAAGGAAGGAAAGGAGGTAAGGCACATAAGTATATACAGCTATACACTAATATTAGACACGAATCTGTTCAATATTTTAAATTTACCTCAATTACATGAATAACATCGAAATAAACATGAAATGGACCAAAGCACACCTACTTCAGAAGTTCGTTCAGAAGCAAGATGTCTATTGAAACACATGGCTAAAATACAGATAAAGGATTTGTTTTTTTTTTATGGTATGGTGGGCAAACGAGCAGACGGGTCACCTAATGGTAAATGACTACCGCCGCCCATGGGCACCTGCAACTCAAGAGTCACAAGTGCGTTGCCGGCCTTTAAGGTGGTAATAGGGGAAGGATGGAAGGAGGGAGGGGTGGAGGGAAGGATGGCAAAGGGGGAGGAAAGAGTGGAAGAGGAGGATGGGGAGGGAAGATTTAGGATCTCCGGTAACCTCACTCACTCGGCGAAAAGCAATGCATTGCTTTACTGCCGGTTTTCTGTGAAGCCGTGGTATCACTCCGGTCGAGCCGGCCCATACATACATAAGCATGGCTCTCCCACGATAAGTTATTGTTGAATTATATCGGTCGTAATTTATATAATATACGAGATTGTCTTTTTGATAATAAATGTATAATATTGCTGTGACTGCAGTAACGTAGCTGAGGACCCGGGACTTCGGGGACACTTGTGAAAGGAGAATAATTGAAATACTCACTAGCTCGTAAGGCTGTAATCAATCATCTGGCTTATCATATTTTGCATTGTAATAGGTGTCTTCGATAAAATATGGAAGGTGATTACATAAAAGAAAAAGGTTATATAAGAGCGATACATTTGTTGAAGAATTAAAAGACAAACGGAACAAAAAGTAAATTTAAAGTGCAAAATCACTTTACTGCAAGTTGGGTTAGTTAGCTAGCTTAGCTAAGACTCAGAGCGGTCTCCACAGTAGGTTTTAAATACGAGAAATACAGTAAATGTTGCTCTCATTAAACTTTTTAATTTTTTTTCATTTTACCTACACATTTATTCAGATGCCCATTTTAATAGTTGAGTGTTGAGCAGTTATCACTTAAGTAGCGTTTATGCATAGGATTCGCCGATACTATGCGTTCATCGCAATGAGTCATTTCATAATTATGTTTGTGGATAGTGTGCCAAAAAAAATCCAACACTATTCACCTTTTCTGTCTTAGTTATTCTTATTATGTATATTCAAACCTTGTACATATTATAAATATATAACTGAACGCTGTTTATGATGATAAAGCGGAACTATTCCAGCAGAAAAATTAAACGACTTTTCCACTGTTAGTACTACCGCACATTCTTGGAGTTGACCGGTAGAAAATGGTTACGGAATTATTAATGTTTCTCTGACGACGTGGTGATGTACAACTTAATCTCCAGACTCTGCAGGTAGCTACAATGTAATTGATGTACCTGCTGGGTTTATAGATGAGAGAGATTATATTTTTATATTTTCAACTTTATTTTGTTGGTCTAAGTATAATAAAATGACTAAATATTAAAAAAAGAGTCATGGCAATGTTGTTGATAGTTACGGGGACCCATATTAATTATAATAAAATTAAAATAAAGTTGGGAGGACCCATATGCTACTAATCCTACTAATATTATAAACGTGAAAGTTTGTGAGGATGTATGGATGTTTGTTACTCTTTCACGTAAAAACTACTAAACCGATTGCGATGAAACTTGGTATTTAGATAGCTGGAGACCTGGATTAACACATAGGCTTCTTTTTATCCCGATATTCCCACGGCACCGGGACTTAAGGTGGTGAAACCTTATAACGAAAGTTAGTTAGTTGCTTATAACGAAATTTAAAAACTTTTAATTTTTAAAATTTTCTGAAATACACAGCCAGCTAACGACATATGACTTGATTTGACACTTGATAAGTCCTGATAGAAATAGACTGATTGGAGGACTATACCTGTCCTTCCGTTTCTGAATGCAGACCATACCATCCAGTCACATTGCATGCTCGCATCGCTCTGACTTGATAACTGGCTTTCAAAAAATCACTATTAAAAAAAAATTTCGTAGTCTGATTTCACAACCTACTTATATCATTTTACATAATTTGATATATTAACTCGTCGTTAATATATTATGTTATAGTCCAATTATCTTATGTACAAGCATGAGGCCATGCCTAACCATTAGAAATGTAAGATTGTTTAAAAACGTATAGATAGTTGTCGTATTTTAACTCTGTGGGATGTATATTAATTAAACATCATTTTTCATTGCTTGATGAAGAGAAAAAAGAAAGCACCCTCAAAAAAAATTTAATCATCACTTCAAATTTACAAAGCCACTAATAAATACTTATTTATTTATTCTTGATTAAAAGTCAACATGTGATAAAGCTGGATTGTTCGTTTGTGTTACTAACAATTTTCATACCCTAGAAATAGTGCTATTTTTACATTTAAACACTTTACATAATCCAAAATTGATAGTTTAAAATCAATTATTTAGCGGTAACAGAAAGCTAATAAGATAAATAATCACCCGATTGTTTCACTCTGCATCAATTCTGTACAGACAGAAATATTTGCATACATTCCTATTGATTATAAAATACCAATAGCAGTAACAGTTTAACTGTGCTAGATTGAAACTAGTAATCTGGTAGAAAAACCACTTTATTTGCAGTTTAAGTGTTTAATATCTATAAGCTGTTCTTGAAGATAATATCTATGAAAGTGCACCTAGGGTTTACGAAACTGTACTTTCGATATTATCTCAACTTTGACTCCTGAAATCCTGTTTTAAAATGTCAGCTTACAAATTCGTTTAATTTCATTTATTATTCATGTTTAAAAAAAAACTCATTTTAATATTTTACTGGGAACTGTTTGGCGCTTTGCCCAATCTTGGTACTCAGTGGGCTGATTTAAATCGTATCCATACCGTAAAAAGGCTTTTCAATTATTTTTTGTGACAAGTTGGCACACAAACACACGGCCCGGCCCTCTTGATATTAAACGTTACCACTGCTATAGAATATCGCAAGACCAGACTCCAGTTACACGTCTAGATAGACAGTAAGGTATCTACCTACCCAAAGCACACATGGTTTACGTAACACAGTCTAGTTAACAATAAACTGTCCCTAAATTGATAGTATAGCTTACAAAGATAGTGTTGAGAGAACACCTCTCCTTTAAGTCAAAGGCTGTATTGTTAGTGAGAAATAATAACCGGAATTCAGGTGCGAATGTCACTAAAGAGACAGTGTTAGGCAGAAACTTTTAAGAGAAAATATTCACTGCACGTAATGACGTGTTCTTTTTACTTTATTGATAATAATGATGTCACAAACAACATGTTTTGTGACAGTTTGAATGAGAAGATTTTTCTCCGGTCCGCTCTTGTGACCTTTTTTACTTTTATCGTGAGTAGAATATCGATTGGCAGAGTTCATAAAACTTGCTCAAGTTGCCACCTGCTGCTTGCTTTGCCTAGATTTATATATTTGACATTTATTATCTACTAGCTATTTATGAATTATATTAAGTTTTTATCATTATATCATTTTTTGTACACTATTTCTATATTTGGCACATATTATTGACTTTAAAACGAGCCGAGGTTTGTGTGTAAGGAACGGTGACTTGGCGACCTTTTAAGCTGTATTCTGAATTATCAAACAGGATTATAATCGCGCAAACCAAATATGAATTGTATACAAACATTTCAAGAACATTACATTATTACTCATCAGCAAGATCTAAATAGTATGCTTAATTTAGAAGTGATAGAAGTTGTGAGTTTGCAACCACATTTTAGCACCAGTTGGAAGAACATTTTGAAGGTTTTTGAATGACCATGCAGTAGTAACTATTACCTTACCGACTTCTTCAAGCTTAGAGTCTAAAACTGAGTTGCAATCAATAATAACTTCAGGAATATTTACTTTGTCGTTTATCAGTATCGCAGTCACCTAATATGTAGTCAATGGAAACAGAGATGAATGTATTTTCGTAAGAGTTTTAGAGCTGCGAACTATAACTACTTGACTTTTAGACGGATCTTCTCTTTTACTCCAAGAATATAACCAAGATAAATATTTATTTATTCCATCTACAAATTCATACAAATGATTCAAAAAAGATTTAAGAGAGAATAAAAAAATAGACTCGCCTAGCCTCCTTAGATCACGTAATCGTTAATATTACACCAACTAAAAAATGTACCTTCATAGGATATACGCTGTCGATAGCGACTAATGTCTACGGGTACTAAGAAACATATCAATTATCATTGAAAATGTTGTTCAGATAGTCACACAAAATTATTATGCAACGTTAAGTAGTTATATTAAAGTTTAAAATACGACAATAGATACATTCTATTGTCGTCAATTTCAATTCAATCTAAGAGTACATAGTTACTTGTACGTAGCTAGTAAAATCTTATTTAGATATTTTTAATGTTTTGCTTTGTATTTCTTATAAAATTCAACAAGCTTTGAAATTATTATTTAGTACTAGCGAACCCGGCAGACAACGTCCTGCCGATTTTCAATAATATGTTTGTAATCGCTTTCATTAGTGATACGCTTAACAAAGAATTATTTAGCATTTCATTCTGAGTTATATAGATAACGCAACTCAATTATGTCACGTTCATATACGTAGATTGCAGATTTGATTAAAAATTTATAAAATAAAAATTTATAAATAAATATATATTAAAATTAATTAACTAATATTAACTTAGTTATTACTACTAGGACAGACGGAACTTTATTGTTATCAATCATCTAATGAATTACTGTCAAATTTTGACCTATGGGTGGCCACTAGTAATACTAATTGCCAAGCACTTACGAGTACATTGATTAAATTAAAATTTACAAAGTCTGGCTGTAATTTATCTATAATATATATGTATTTAATAATATATAAGTAGGTATGTTTATCAGCAGTCTGGAGTCTCAAGTTATTATTATCGTTAATCGACTTTGCATAGTAGTATGTTATTGTGTTGTGTAAATTTACAAACATGAATTTCCATATTCCTGAGTGCATAAAGAGTTACAACAAAATTACTTTAATCTAAAATGAAGCTGCAATATTAAATATTTCAATTTCAAATAATTTCCATTCGTCTGATGACAGTAGAAACAGGAATTAAAAAGGTTGGTAGTAGTACAGATTACTCCCATTACCTGTCTGAATAATATTAAATGCAACAGAATATAACCGGAATGTCTAATGTCAGCTTGATAGGTAAATTACCGGGGTTTGTTCACGCTACGGTTATTTTGATGAGGGCAACGAGGTATGACAACATTGCTTATTCGAAACATGTGCGCGTTTGAAATTATTTCACCCTTATAAATATGATGATGGATTGAATAAATGGGAGATAATTGAATGTCATTGGTGTGAAACTGACACGAGAAGAACTGAAGAGTCAATTTGATTCGAGTTAAGTTAGGTGCGTATTTAAAGTTCAATGTGTAAAACTGATAAATTATCTTTAAAATAATTTAGAATATTCTGAATATTCGAGAATATTAGTTTTTGCAAAATCTTACTTGACACTTGTGTGCAACACCTAATTACATATACATGTTACACAAACTTGACGTGAAGTGGTCATTTTCTCATTTTTGTTAGACAGAGAGAATCTTCCCTTTCATACGAAGCTTGTATGGTACCCCATCTTATATAAAATATTATATTACAGAATAGTGACATAGCTTCAAGGGAGGTATGATATCCGGGGTGCCGACAGTAACCATCAGTTACGAGATTACGCTACAAAAAAAATGCATGAAGCCTTTATGGCCAAGCCAGCTAGTAGCAGAAACTTTTTTCAACTAAATATATATTATAAAGGCTTGCTACACGGTGTCATTGTTATTCTAAAAAAATGAGTGTGTTGTCTTATTGTATTAGCTGTTATGATTGATTATACAGAGCAACTGTCGCCTGACTTTGGCAATCCATCAAACAGAGATGGATAAGCTCTAAATATTGGCGGAAAATTTATACCGGTTAGGGATTCCATCCATGTTACATACAAATGACCATGAATGTGAAAAGGACTTTTATTGAGAAAGAAATTGTAAATCGAGAGCTAGTTATAATACTAAGAAGTATAGATGATATTTTCAGTTTAAGACTCTGCAGTCATTCTGTATGCCTTGAACCGATAATAACCTCCAACCGATAGAAGGCAGAAGGCGCTATATTACTCTGTAAATAAATAACGTGGCTAATTAATGACACCTCTAATAAAACGTAGTGTACGCATATTTTACTCAACAACACCAGTTATAATTTTAAGCTCCGATAATTTCGTTCAGGAGTGTTCGTGTCAGCGGGTAGCTTAATTTAATCTAGTGGAAGTAGGGCGTTGCTATACACAGATTGATTGGGAATTTACATTGTTAACTCAAATTTGAACGTTGTCTTAACATAAACTAGACTTGACTTGAATACCGTTATACTACGTAAAACATGAAAACCTTAGAAGTGATAATTTAATTCCGTTGTTTTTCGATTAAGATTTTGATATCGAAATAACAACACAACAAACAAACAACTTTTAACATCTGGTTTCGTTTGTGTGGTGGAACCAACAATATTCTACATAATTTTGTATTTTCTTCTCGTTTAGGGGCCTTAGGTTAATCTCGTGGTTATCATGATCAAAATTTACATCACATCTTAGACAATATATACTAAAACACATAATGAATACACATCTCAGGATGTAATAATCTTTTCAAGACCCTTTTACTACAGATCTTATAAGATATAGGAAGGGATTGGTGGTTTCTGTCTAACTACTGCAGATATATTGAACACCTGTCTGTAGTTGTTAAGCTAACGGCGGTATGTGGTAAACAATACAATATCTTTCTCAAGAAAGAACAGGGAGAGAACTGCGTGATGGAAAAAATCTGGTTGATTCGTTACCAGTTACCAGAATAATAATAGTTTTTGTCGATAAACCACGTATTTTAGACGCAGTAAAGAGCACTACATAGCTATGCAATTCTATATAATATTGTATTTCCTTCTCGCCCTATGTTGTTTATGTGGCTATCAATATCAAAAAGGTACATATTGTTTTAGAACATACCCACACCACTACTATCAAATTTTTTTGCCGTTGTCAAGCTAATGGCGAAATACAACTTACAGGTAAAGCGCATGCAAGTCAACTGGAGTTATAAGCGTCCACCGTTTACCACCGAGGTATAAAAAAATATAGTTAACGACATAAACTTTTTCTCATGTCCGGTTCGGTTGCTCCATAATTGCGTAAATAAAGAAAAATCCTACATGTAGACAAAGAAACCCAAGTTGCACTAGTTGTAAGTGAGGAAGGAAAATGGCTTGGTATTCATCGACAGACGTAGATCACGTAGACCAAGCATAGACTCAAAATTAAGCATTTTTTTCTAATACGCTTGTATCGTTTATTCAACTCAAATGTCCTCCACCCGGACTGAAAAGTCTTGGCGGTCTCCTATCCAGAGGTTTAAGTGCTAAAAAGGTTAATATAAAGTTTACTTTTTAACTTCAAATTGGAGATTATTATTTGAAAGTAGTTCAGTTTCCTTGCTAGATAATATTTATTTATGTAGAACATGGAAGACTTACTGCTACAAATGTTAAATACTATACAAATTTCAACAGTCACCTGAAAGCCAATTACAAGTCTTCACGTGTAGAGCTATATTAACAATTTGATGTGCAATATAAAAAAACAGCATTAAAATTTAAAGACCAAATTAACTGAAACATGATCTCACTGGCTTGGGTTATATGTGCATACTATTTACAAAAGAAAAAAAAAACTACGACGATATTCTACATACATGTATCAGAAGCGGGTGTAGGTAACTTTGGTGAGATTGATGATGTTGATTCTAGTGTAAGGACGTGACAGTCCCACTACTTAGATTATTGAGGTACAGAAGAAATTAAATTCAAAACCAGGATGTATCAAAATGCTCTATACAAACCACCTTTTGACCACAACACAAAATTAATTGAACAGAAGCTCTAAGCCCTATCTATAGCTGCCCCAAACTCGCACCATAATCACGGTTCAAGTAACATAAAATAACACTTTTAATTACACACTCCAACAGTTCGTTTAATGAATAACACGGCAACATTTTCGTGAAACAAAATTTGTGCCCCAAAATTCTAACTTATCGTACAAATCCTTTATCGTAATATCTAGTTAATGCAAACCTGATCTGATCGTTCCTTTTCGTGCTTGGCTGGATACAATATATATTGCTACAAAAGAATTACCTTCGGGTTACGAAATCAAGTGACTTTTGAACACAAGTTCAATTTAAAAATGTTTGTTTTTTCTGTACGTCCTAAAATAAATACAAGTGGTATTGAAATTTAGGGATTACCAGATATTGAAAACAGCAATTTTAATATCGTAAAATATACTTTGAAATATATTTGTACACGTAAACATTAAGTAAATGATAGAAAAGATATCTCGCCCAAACTGTAAATTTAATCATTTTTATCGTTGAAAGTTCTATTTCTTCAAATATAAAGAAAATGTTATTTCCTATTATATGTTGACAACAGATATCATCAGCATATTTTATATTTCATAAATATTTTGGATATACGAGGGCTACACTGAAAATTTCGGGAAACAAGGAAGTAACACAACATTACTATTTAAAAATGTATTTATTGCTTTTTGAAGTATTCTCCGCGAAATTTGACACATTTTCCATACGATGGAACCAATCATTGAAGCAACCATTCCATTCGGAAGTTGGGGTCTCCAAAATGGCCGTTTTGTAGGCGTCCACAGCTTCTTCAGGTGATGAAAATCTCTGACCACGCAATTAATTCTTTATTTTAGGGAAAGTATAGAAATCATTAGGGCTTAGGTCGGGACTGTACGGCGGATGGTCTAATAATTCTATGTTTTCTTGCTCTAAAAACTCTTTTGTTCTGTGCGCGGTGTGAGAACTCGCATTGTCGTGATGGAGGATGATGCGGCGGTTGCAGTTCTCTTTACGGAGTTCGGAAACGACCTGTGGCAAACAAATTCTAGCATACCATTCTGCATTAACCGTTCTTTGTCCAAAGAGGAATAGTCGCAACATGGCCGGTCTTGGAGACAAACGTGGCCACCATTTTTTTTTGCAACACTCCGTGAACGAACAATTTTAGTTGGCTTTAACTCATTTTCGAACACCCAAACTCGTGACTGGTTTTTTTGTTTCGGGTTCGTACGCGTATATCCAGGATTCGTCACCTGATACAATGTTGTATACAGCATTTGACGATCCTGCATGGAATCTTTCGAGAGTTCTGACGCACCAAGTAACGCGTGCCGCTTGTTGCTCTTCACAGAGCAAATGCGGTATCCATCGGGAAAACTTTTTTACACCTAATTGTTTATGCAAGACTATTTGTATTTGACTCATGCCAATGTCTAAATTTGCCTGAATTTCGCGGTATGTCACATGTCGATCTTCCTCAATCAGCTTACGCACAGCATCAACGTTTTCTTGGGTGACTGCAGTTTTTGGACGACCTTGACGGGTATCATCACTGACCTTGACACGTCCACGTTGAAATTCAGCAAACTAGCGATAAATTGTGGTTTTGGAGTTTTGGATGGGGCTTCATCACCAAATGCAGAAAGCATCCGGTCAACACACTGTTTTTGTGTTAAACCACTTCGAAAGTCATAATAAATCATCGCCCTTGAATTTTCTCGAGTTAATTCCATTTTCTCAACGACTAAACAAGTTTGAGAAGACCTTGTGAGAAGACCGAGAATCTTTTTTTAAATACATAAATGGTATTCGATTTTTAAAACCAAGGAGTTTTCAATTAAAAAGATTTTAATATGATAGGAATAGTGGAAATATTCCATTCCCGATACTTTTAGTGCAGCCTATGTAATAGGTAATATTGGATTACATACATAGTAGAGAGAGATTTGGATAAGTAATAAGTTTTGAGCAATAAATACGATACGCTAATACCTAATCAGCTATATATTTCATAAATTCTTAAACATTGTCATTCAATTTTAACGTTCGACTCGGAAGCAATTTATTTCACTCATCGTGTTTGCCAATAACGCACGTTGGCGTCAATCCGACCGTCGTCGCGTCGTCGGTTGCACCTGACGCAATGTGAGGAATTCTACCTTCACGATGTGATATTTTTTGTATAGAACTAAGCAAAACAAGCGTACGGCCCTTCTACTGATAAGCAATTACTGGTGCCATAAATGTACAAGATTCCATCATTAAATGCAACTACACAATTATGTCTAATGCTTACATTGCATTACATCAAAGTCTAATATTTTACATTCAATTCGCATACGATTTAGAACATGTTGGACGTCTAATTTATACTTTTATGAAATTCTTAAATGTCAGGTAGGCAAGCAAGTGCATCCAGCAATCATAGATCATTTTGAACATAACATCAGTCCGCACTTCTTATCTTGCTCTGTAGTTTCTTCTTTTAATTTATTTTTTGGATTACAGTATCTTATATTATATAACTCGTTTCAACTGTGTAAACTTACACAGAAATTGTGATATTCCATAATTCTGTAGAGAAGCAATTGGTATTAGATCGCACCCAGAATAACATTTTCGACCTTAGGCATATTACTGGCATTATTTACTTTCAGAAAATCTTCTTCCATTGCAGCTACCTGGTTTCGTCGTAACAGTACGTCAGAAAATATACAAATTACTGAATTTATAATTATTGTAAGACGAATATTAATGAAATTCATCTCATATCATATCATTTCATTCTCGTGTTGGCGGTCGCGGAAACCGGTTGTCTCAGCTGACATACGATCGTGGTTCTACGCAAAACTATTCATCGGTTGGCGCGGTGTAGCACGCTGCACGACCCATAATACACAGAGTACTGAATCTATACAGAGACATTACGAGTGGTTTAACTGCATTAAACAACACGATGCCTGAATCTGGACAGTCCAGCGAGGAAGGGTCACCACTGAAGTATGGGTCACCCACTACTAATATAACTCACCGCAGAGCTGCTGCTGCAGGACGAGCCGATGTGGAGGTGCGCAAAGAATTAAAAGCCTTCGAAACGCGCATAAACGATAAGCTTGAGAGGTTCTTCACTAAACAAGACCAGAGGATGGAGAAGTTGAGCAGTGTGGTTGAGGACATAAAGCTGTCAATAAATTTTCTGAGTGACAAGTACGAAGAACTGTATAAAAGAACAGAAGCTACAGAAGAACGTGTCGCCTCACTGGAAAGTCTATGTTCTTCTGCTGTAAAGAAAGCCATGGATCTTGAAGCAAAATTAGATGCTATGGAGCAGCAGAGTCGGCACTGTAACATCGAGATTAGTAATCTCCCAGAAAAACGTGGTGAAAACTTGACGTCGATAATTGAATCCATTGCAACCGCAATAAAACAACCAGCTCCGACACAACATGTTACCTCGATACATCGGGTTCCTCAAGCTAACCCGAGGAGCGATCAACCCAAAAATATAGTCGTGAGATTCAACACTCAAGTGATTCGTGACAATTTTATATCGGCAGTAAGGCGAAATAAGGGAGGGACCTCAGAACAATTGAATATCTCAGGACCGGTTGTTAAAGTGTACGTCAACGAGCACTTAACGTTACAAAAGAAAACCTTATTTCGTGAAGCCAGGGAAGCAGCCAAAAAACATTGCTATAGATACGTCTGGATCAAGCACGGGCAAATACTGGTTCGAGCAAAGGATACCTCCCCAGTTTTCGCTATTCGCACAAAAGAAGATCTTCTCAAGATTAAACCACAAGGGCAGTCGACCTGAACCTAACCATGAATTCGGTATTGTATTTATTTTATATAGTCAGCAGTGCATGACAAATCTAGTGCCCCATCATAATTTGTTAAATAAACCTCTCAGATCGTGTGGGCTCTCAACCTCGTATTACTCTGTGCATCTACTTTTAAACAGTCAGTTACTAGAAAATATCAACCTGCCGTCGAAGTTAAAAATATTGGTTTAATTTATTTTTTGTCGCATCTTTATAGTTTTAATTGTATGTACAGTGTTTATTATGTGCTATTTGATAGCACTGTAATAATAGTAAGTGTAGTGCATTCCCAAAACATCCAGATTCATTGTGTTAGAATATCCGCCATAATATCAGTTTTCTTGCGTGATGAGTTATCTCCACTTCAGTCTATATTAGTGCACTGTAGTAGTGTAGAAACCAAGAGTAACAATTATAGAATTATACATTTTTAATGACTGATAAACTGACATTGTATTACCAAAACAGTCGGGGTTTGAGAACAAAACTTAACAAACTTTATACCAATACTCTAACCGATTGTTATGATTTAATCGTGCTTTCAGAGACCTGGTTAACGGCAAATATTAGTGATACTGAGTGTTTCGATGCGCGTTACGTTGTTTACCGCTGTGATAGGGACCGAGTATTAAGTGGTAAAAGGGACGGTGGAGGAACTTTGATTGCAATACGATATGGATTGCAAGCTAAACGCTATTACTTGCAACCGAACCCCTCACATACTTCTAGTGGCGACATCACAAATTTATCGGCTGGGATTGATTATGTCTTTCTCAAAGTTGACTCGGACATCGCAGGTAAGTACCATGTTATTTTCGGTGTGTACATACCACCCAACCAGCCTTTTATGACTTATAGAACATTCCTCGACGCAGTACAGCATGAGGTCATGACGCACAACGTAGACAAAGTGTACATTGTTGGGGATTTTAATATGCCTCATATACAGTGGCAAGATTGTGGTTCATTGGGTTTTATTCCCGAACCTACAACTAGCAGTAACAATTCTGATTCATATCTTTCAAATTTTTTATCTTTAACTAATTGTAAACAGTATAATGTTAATTTTAATAGTATGAATCGAATATTGGATTTCTTTATAACGAATAGTGACGATTGCATTTGCGAGCCGCCCAATAACTCTTTGATACCGGTAGACAATCTACATCCACCATTTTGTGTTACCCTTAATTTCAATTTGCGTTATAAACCTATGTCGAACAGTTCGGATATGAGATATCGATTCTTCGAGGGTGATTATCAAAAAATAAACGATAGTATTTGTGGTGTCGACTGGAACAATATTCTTAAACAGGTGTCAGTAGAAGAAGCCACTACAATTTTTTACGAAAAGATTTATGACGTTATTAAAGCATATGTACCCTGTCGCCCTGCTAAAAGTAAAAAGTACCCCATATGGTTTTCTCGGCCTCTTATTCACATATTTAAAAATAAACAAAAAGCCTGGATTAAATGGAAAAAGTATAAGAACGTTTCAGATTATGAAGTATTCTCACTCTTGCGCGATAGATTTAAGTCCGTATGTTCCGAATGTTATAGGAAGTACATTGATTCAATAGAGGAAGGTTTGAGGAAGGACGTTAGGGTTTTCTGGTCATTTATTAATAATCACAAAAATAATAATAAGGTCCCTAGTGAAATTAGATTTAATAATAAAAAGTCCGACAACCCGTATGAGATTTGCAACCTATTTTCAGACTTTTTTAGCTCAGTTTACGAAAAAAGTGACCCTGAAAACTTAAATGTGGACACTTTGCCCTCGTGTCAGAATAAAGAGACAATAATATCTGACATTCACATAACTAGAGATATGGTAGTAAAACAACTTCAGTCTTTGGTTATAAGTAAAGGGGCAGGTCCTGATGCAATACCCCCTTTATTCTTAAAACATACTGCCAACACAATTAGTTTTCCATTATCTCTGTTATATAACAATAGTCTTAAAAGTGGCATCATGCCGCAGGTCTGGAAATCTGCTAACGTAACACTTGTATATAAAAACGGTTGCAAATCAGACGTTACTAACTACCGTCCCATATCCTTGCTTTCTACGATAGCAAAAATACTCGAACGCATAATACACCAAGTGATTTACCCACGTCTACACCGAGCTATTATTCCTGAGCAGCATGGTTTTGTGAAGGGTCGATCTACTGTGACCAACTTGCTACTTTATACCAACTATTTATTTGAAAGTATGGACAATCGGCTGCAGGTGGACTCCGTTTACACCGACTTCTGCAAGGCCTTTGATAAGGTGGATCACTCGATACTGCTAAAAAAAATAGCATTTAACGGCATACGTGGTAATTTGTTGCGCTGGTTTCATTCCTATATCGTTAATAGAACTCAAAGAGTTGCCCTAAATGGTTTTTGCTCTAATGAGATGCGGGTCGGTTCAGGTGTAGTTCAGGGTTCTATTCTAGGTCCTTTGCTCTTTATCTTATTTATTAACGACATTGGACAGTGCTTTGTACACTCACATTATCTTTTATATGCAGACGATTTAAAATTTTTTCGAAATATACAGTCTCATAGTGACTGCGATAAATTGCAAGAAGACCTTGATCGCTTCACTAATTACTGTACAGATAACAAACTCCATCTAAGCATTAATAAATGTAAATCAATAACATTCACTAAAAAGATTAATACATTTCACAAAACCTATTTCCTCTGTAATAATGCACTGGAAAATGTATCGCTGATTAGAGACCTTGGAATATACCTGGACTCAAAACTGCATCTTGATGTACATATTGATCGTATAGTCAACAAAGCCTTTCAAATGTATGGATTTGTGATGCGCACATGCAAACCTCTTAAAAAACCAGGTTCTTATATACTCCTTTACAAGTCATTGATTAGATCACAACTCGAGTATGCAACTGTTGTGTGGAATCCTCATTACGCCAAATATATTGATCAACTAGAATTAGTACAGCGTAAATATCTCCGTTCAGTAAACTATAGATGTTACCGCAAAAAATCTTCTTCTTACGACTCATTAGTTAAATTTTCTTTACTAACTCTTAAAATGCGAAGATGGTCGATGGATTTATCAACATTATATAACATTTGTCGTAACAAATTTGACTGTACCAACCTAATAAATCAAATATACTTTAGAATTCCTAGCAGATCACATATGCGCACTGCGCATCCTGGTGGCCTGTTTGCACCCAGAATGTGCAGAACAAATGCGGGTGAACGAGCCCCCCTGCGCCGCATTATGAAACTTTATAACGATTATTTCACAAACATCGACCTATTTATGCTATCACCTGCACAGTTTAAGGTATGCGTGGTTGAGATGCTAACAGAGATCTTTGAGAGACAAGAGTAATTAAATGCTATAGCTGCTGACTCATGATTACCTTCTTGTCTTCAACCAATTTTGTAACATGGTTTTTATAAAATTAAATGTATCACATATGTAGTTATCACATATCAAATGTACTCTGTAATACTTAATGTTCTGTAGTGGACAACGATGTTGGTTGTATATTTGCCTAAAACTTATCTATTAGTACCATAAGTTTACATTAAGCACTATGTACAATTTTTTGTTGACCCAAATAAAAAAAAAAAAAAAAAAAACAAAAATTTGTTTCTCGTTCAATATCACATGACGTTAGCGATTTAATTAATTTAATTTAAAAAAAATCTTAATTATTTTATTCAATGTGATCGATATTTTATATTTTAGATGATCATGATTCGTCGCTAGATCAACTGCTTATCATTAGGTCGCTTTGTTTGCCGTCTTAGTACTATAAAAATGAACCTGCCTATTTAGTTTGTGTTTTATATAACATAATCCTACCGAAAACATTGAACCTTTACTGACCAAAAATAAAGCGCTAAATTTTATAAAATGTTATTGAATCAGCGACGGTCAGCCACTATGTAATGAAGTGACAAAGTGCGAACACCGAGTTAAAGGCTGTTGCCATTTCCATAACATTTATTATTTTTAAAGGATAACATGACTTAAGTAGGTACAATAAATTTGTCTCACGTCGCTTTTCAGCCAAATTTGTTTTTAAATAAATTTGACTGCACGGACGGCGTTTTGGTTAAGTGGTCGCCTTGCCATTTGCTACTGAGTTTAGTGTTGTGGGTTGAATCTCAAGTGTAATAATTTATTTCTGTGATTTCACTCAGCTACATAAGGAGAACTGCCTAGTAGCTTAGTTGTTTTATTCAAAAGATAAAGAAAAGAGTTTAGAATAATGTTTGTATTATTGTTCGTATTTTTAAATACCATTTTCTTTTACCAAATAAGTACATAAGTTATCATCGTCGAAAATATATAATCAAATTACGTTTAGCTTATAAATAATTATATTAATTATATGTTCTAGACCTGATAAAATATTGAACATAACCTTCATTGTCGTATATTTCAATGCTTATAAGAATTTTGCCAAACGGCTGTTCGTGAAATTTTATTAAGGCCACATAAACGACGTTAGGTGGAATCACCCTGTTACTGTACTTAAGTGTGTTTCTTTAAGTGGTCTTTATATAAAAATGTTATTAAGAAAAATAAAATAACAAGCACAGTTCTTTTTAATTTATCTAAGTATGATATTACTGTTTACGAAGCTGAGAAGAGGTCAAAAAATGTTGTCGTAAAATAGTCATGCTCTACAGTAGCAGACTATAGATTAGCACATATTTTTTGTTTTCCTTACAGATTGATATATTCATAATATTTGAAAACATTGACAAGGGTGAAACACAAAAATTTCGAGAGTTATATATTTGGTCTTACATAGTACAGTGGGAGCTGGTTTAAATATATACTGCTAATAAGAAATTCCTAATAGTAAACCCAATAGTAGACTATTGGGCTTAGTATTAGAAATTTTCCAGATACCCAGGTAAATAATCTACTGCAATGAACCGCAAAGTTATGGTTGAAATCATCATCAAATACTTATGTCTACGGTTCCTTGGAGCTGTAAATAAATCAAGTTTCTAAGTCAACGCAATTAAAAGATACGGCCATTTAAGCCTTATATCTTAACCAATTTTAACACTAGGTAAATCAAAACCTATAGGCTACTTCCCATTGACTTAGAATCATGATAATTGGCAAGAAGCAATGTCACTGCACAAGTAAAAGAAAAATCCGAAAGTCGTAAATTTGATTGTTATGTCACATAAAAAATATATTTAGCGATTACAAACTTATATTCCGTGCTTGGAAAATTGACTGTGATTTGCATCGATTTATGGGAGAGTATTTTTCGAACGGCATAGTTAAGTTTGTCTTTCGGAAAAAAATTGTAATAATCTTCGAGTATCGATTCCCGAGATGGACGAATTATCTACATACAAGTATGTACGGAGCCCTCGGTGCGCGAGTCAGAATGTAATTTTGATGTAATTTTATCTGTAAAACTGTACCTGTAAAATTATAATAATAAAATTAACATTGGCCTTTTAGGCATATTCATTAAACAAATAGATTTTTTTAAATATTTTTATCATTTAAAAGAACAATTCTTTAATTATAAAAGGTATATATAATTTGTAAGAAGCACCATTTGAAATCATGTTAATTATTGTTATTTAACAACAAAATACCTCCAACTTCTTATCCTTAATTAAAATCTCTTGGAAGTAACATTAAAAAGAAAAGACTTGGTTTCTTTACCCGTTTTTTTAGATGAGCTATTTATGTGGAATTGCTAGATTATTTGTATACACCTAATAAATTCATGAAACGAATACCACACTTAAAATATGTGGGTGAATAACTTCTGTTTGGGAAAATTTCAAGAAATAACCTTTTTCACTTTTACAATAGAAGCCAATTTCATAAACGTTAGTTGGGCCCTTTAACTAAATTCATGAGAAATATAGTAGTTTGCTTTTATTACCGACTTCGTAAACACTATTTACAGTTATAAAACTTGTGTCTCTTGAGTTGCTGGTGTATGTGGGCGGGGTTAGTCACTTACCATCAGGCTACTCGTTTGCCCTATAATATGTAAAAAAAAACAGCTTTACCAACATTTAAGACGCTCAGGCTTATTCAAGTTTTGTTAAAGTCGATGTCTCAAAAGTTGGTAATTCATTATTTTGCCGGAATCTCACGACACTTGTAAAGGTGTATAAGCTTTTCATCTATTGCATAATCTTTCATCAATATTCTCACCTTTATTACAACCCTATGTTGGACTAAACTAGTGTTAAACAATTGAAAACTATATTATCTAACAATTTCTTCCAGAACATAGAAACTCAACGTTAAGCTGTGTATTTTACTTTACCTCCTCTGTACTGACTTTGAATAGGAACTACTATTATATAAATTTGTAAATGCGAAAATTTATAATTGGCCTTTTTACACTATACTCGTTTCAAATCAGTATTAGTTTGTAATCAACTGTAATTTTTCCCGAAACAAAAAACTGTTTGTATAAGAAACTAAATTAGCTCTTCTCAAAGACACTTTAATTTCCTTTTTTTTATGGTATAGGGGGCAAACGAGCAGACGGGTCACCTGATGGTAAATGACTATCGCCGCCCATGGGCACCTGTAACCCGAGAGTCACAAGTGCGTTGCCGCCCTTTAAAGTGGGAGTAGGAGAAGAGGGGGAGGGGGGGAAGAGTGGGCAGAGGGGAGAGGGGAAGAGCGTGAATAGGACGGGAAAGGGAAGGGTTAGGGCTTCCGGTAACCTCACTCACGCGGCGAAATGCAATGCAATCATTGCTTCACTGCCGGTTTTCTGCGAGGCCGTGGTATCGAGCGGAGTCGAGCCGGCCCATACGTGCCGAAGCATGGCTCTCCCACTATATAATAAACTTTTGATAACACTGAGGTTTGAGAACTTAAATAAAAAATCACTTAGTATTTAAATAATAACGAGGATCAGTCACGTTTATTGTTAAGTATGCAGATTTATAGCTATAAAAAAAACAATAAATACTGTGTTTACATTTTTTTAATCGGTACAAAAATGACCAAGATACAGAGATTTTAGTGCACCAACTTAAAAAACGCTCGCGAGAAATACTGTGAACGGCGTGACGTCATTCATCGCGTATCGGCAAAAGTGGCGGGTCGCCTTCGCGTCGCCAGCTTGGTAAGCGTTTAGTCTAGCGCAGTTAGTGCAACGACTTGACGACTGCTGATTTTTCAGATTATTTTTAAACTGATAATGCCGTCAGATAAGTATTGCATTGTCCCAAAATGCAAAAATACAAGTGTTAATGCACCTAATAAGCTTTTTTGACTGTGCCGAAAGATGCACAAATAATAAGAAAAATGGTGTAAAGCAATGCGGAGAGATGACAAAACTCCTCTGTCATGCTGAAGTGGTTTATTGGTACTGTTGCGAAGATCATTTTGACGTAAGTAGGTACCTACAGTATCCTAGCTAGAGTATTTACCTAATATCAGTAGGTACAACATGGTCAACGGGTCTAGTGCAAATCATTCGTAAAGTTAGCAGTTTCGATGCGCAGTAGACAATTTAGTATGAAAAAGCTGCACTGCGCATGTCAAACAGCAAAAATTCACGAATAGATCCACTGACCGTATAGAGTATAATATACCTACGTATTGTGCATCGTTTCTATCATTTCTTAATAACATTTGAATTTCCGGGGATAGCTTTGATGTTCGTTCATTCATGCCTAATGCCTCTACCTACTCAAATAAACAATCGAACACAAGGATATTCGAGCCCAGGGCTGTACTCAAACCACCACAGCGATGTTTTTCGACCAGAGTGATACCACGGCCTCACAGAAAACCGGCAGTGTAGCAATGCTTGCATTGCTTTTTGCCGCGTGAGTGAGGTTACCGGAGGCCTTAATCTTTCCCTCTTCAATATTCCCGTCCTTCCACTTCCCACTCGTCCCCCCTCTCCCCCTACTCCCACCTTAAAGGGGGGCAACGCACTTATGACTTGAGTTATAGGTGCTCATGGGCGGCGGTAGTCATTTACCATTAGGTGACCCGTCTGCTCGTTTGCCCCCTATACCATAAAAAAAATGCCCTGATCTGGCAGGTGATTTTGTCATGTGATAAACGCGATCTGTGATTATGTGTGAAAGCGCCCGTTACTGACTGTTGAGTATTGTTTTATTTGTATCCTCTCCCATTCGGATGAAATGGTCAAACAATAGTTTTCGTCATAGTCAACTTCGTGTATAGCTAAAGATGATTTATCTTGTTCAAACTGAGGGCTCGCTACGCAAAACAAGCATTTTCTTTTTCCTGCGAAAAACATGCTGTTCGATTTGTGCTTTGCATTTGTTAGAGGTAATATTTGAATGATTTAAATAATCCAGAAAAATCTCATCCTCAGAACACGCAGTTAAAGTGGGTAAGTAGGTAGTTAGATACCTATTTTAGGTACTTAGTAGGAGTAGGTAGGTATAGACTTACTTACATTTTCATTTTATCCCTACAAAACCGACCTCCATAATAGGTAGCCACCTACTCGTATCTATTTAGATATCAATAGATACTCACTATCAATATAAATACTGTTATACTAATAATATAACATCAAATTATAGTGAAAACTAAATAATTAACATACCATGACATAAGCGAAATAGTGAATAATCTGAACTAAACTGACCAAACTAGCGATTTTGCACGACTGGAGGGCGCGATTCGCGACGTGTGACGTCATCATACCAAGCGCAGCTTCGAGCAAGCGTTTCGAAATAGCCGAACAGAAAACCTTAATAACTTTGTCATTTCTTGTTGGATTTGAATCATTTAAAAAACGAAATGATCAGAATGTTATAGCGCATACGCTCTTATATTTAGAAGTCTAATATTTTATTATGTGAATGATCCCCATTGATGATGATGAATTGATGACTAAAAACACAACATAAAACCTGGCCTTTATTATCCGACGACCATTGGCATACATACGATGTCTTTACTCAATTTACAAATTTCAATTGATACCAGAATTTGAATAGAGTTCAAATTAATGAATTTAATACAGCAATTTTAGGTAGTTTCTAAGAAAAGATAAAGAAAAGAAGTCTTCTCTATGTATCTGATGATATCGTAGTTAGGGTTAAACCGTACAATGGTAGACATGGTAACCGTGAAGGAAAAGCTGCAGCTCTTTGGAAACGTTGAAAAAGGTGCTCGGAAGAATTAACAAGGTATAGTCTACAAAAGACGGTGATGGCATGATTGTGTGGTGTAAATGTGGGTGTCAATTTTTGGTTAAAGTCTGCGTACCATACTTGTAAGATCAAACGGGCATTTCAACTTCTTGTTGCCCACTTGGAGGCTCTGGTGGGTCTAGATAAAACTTAATATTATTTAAGCTTATGCTTTCATATTCAGCTTTAAGCCCCTACTTAGCGAGATTTTAAAATAAAATATTCAACAGGCTGCTAAAATTGGATTACGTCACCATTGAAAAATGTTTATAAAATCTTCACAATTTATTTTTCTTAAGACTTATTTCGAAACACATTTGATGTACGCTAATATACTTTCAAACCCCTTAAATACTTAGTTATTATCCTTTTCATATATTTCACTTAAAAATTTAAATGATCACTTCAATATTGGCATCTGAAACTTAGCATCAATGTAATATATACCAAGCATCCACCGCTATCAAAGCATTATGCTGGTCTAATCGATTATACAGCTATGGTTAACAACGCATATGGGTAACGCATTCTGTTTGAAGAGAGAGATTATCATGAACACCAACAATGTGTTGAATATAATATTGCACATTAGCTAAATCAAGTCGAATATAGAATCAATTGATTTGCTGGAGAAGCTGCTGTCAGCTTCAGTATTTAAAAATATGAGAAATGATGAGGCCTTAATTAATGACGGCTTAATTTGTTTACCCAACGTTTTGATCTTGCGAGCGCGACGGGATGGTCGATATAATAATGATCCCAACTAGACAATTTTTTTTTTTTAAATTGCTTAATCTCAAGAGTTTTGTCTTCGACTTTAGCTTTTAACACACCACGTTTTAAAGTTTTTTTATGGTATATAGGTAGTAATTTTTACATTTGTTGTAATAAAATCATTTCCATTTAGCTTTAACTTGTTCAAGATATTCTATCGATGTAAGATTGCTAATAAGATCGAGAAGATAAAAGCACGATCCATGATGATATTCGGTTGTTTACAATTATACACAGCTTACGTCAGTTCGGTTTTTCCAAGCAAAGCCCTACTGATTATATAATTCTTCTACAGATTCCACTCTCTTAAGGTGCCTTTTATACTGTTAGTACAAATTGAAATAGCAGAAGTGGCGGCAGAAATTATCATGAGCTTAGTGTCAGGTGCAACACATATACTCGTGTCATATTGTCACCATTACTCACATTAAATTTATCTCAAATCAAGTTAACTTCGGAACATCGCTGTTCAATCAACGAGTCATTAATCTGTTAAATATTCATTATAATAGTACTCTACAGGTAACGTGAATTTTCATATTGAGCGTTTATGAAGCCCCTGTGGGTTTCTGGCGCGCGTGAAAGGTGAATATTAAGTTGAAATTGAATACCGATTTCGATAAAATCAATGTTTATTATTAACAATTTTATTTACGTTATAACTACACCGTGATTAATTAATAAACGTATATTTGACGCCAAAAATTTCTCGCCATCGCCACTCGTCGTATCCAAAATCGAACATTTTGATTGAGAGATGATTTACAAGCATTGACTATTTTATTTATTTTGTACTTTTGAAAACAAGAAGCAGTCATTACCAGAAATCAACAATGGGATGATAGTTGGCCGGGAGAAACTTGATTAAATTAATACCCTTAATGCTGTTTTGAGATTTTTAAATGTACTATGATTTTTTTGAAAAAATATTTGGGAAAACCGAAACGAATGGGCATTCATATCAACTGGGCAAGCAGAGAAATTACAACCGAACCACACACAAATAAAAACGGTCCACCGTTATAGTTTTCAGCGCCAGTTTATATAAGGATCGGATGCCAACGTCTGTGTGCCACCGCAGCAGCTGTCGCGGATGGAGGATAACGCGCTCCACACTCTAGTGCACGTCACCCTGCGTAGATGCAGCAGAGTACCGATCTTGCGAAGGCCATAGGTGTAGGTAGCCTCTCGTCGGAGACCATGATTATGTCCAGATCGATACCGCGGCTTCGTTTTGCGAGGCAGCGATGTTTGCCCAGAAGGCGGTAAAAAGGGAATGGGAAAGATTTAATACTATGTCTTTCCGCATAAGCTCCATCAGACACCGGAGAGAGCAAGTGAATCTCTGACCTCCATGAGCGCTCGCCTGGGGACGACGGTCAGGGTTATCCACTACCCTAGCAGAAGCAGGCCCTAGATGGATGGATGGATGACTGGTAAGATCGGTAGAGCGGGGTTGCCTGTTGTTCAACAGGCGGTCTAGATTTCTTTTTGAGGGTACAATAAAACAAATAAATGTTATTTTGCTTAAATGGAGAGGATCAGGCATAAACTAAATATTCCAAAATTTTTCAAACTGTTTGTTCGGTTAAGTGGTTTTTTTAAATTAATACGTATTTTTTTAGTTATCGATTCACATAAACTAAATTGATTAGTGTGCGAATCTACACCTCTAAAAAAATGTGAATGTAAAATCTGAAGAAAAGTACAGGTGTGCACGTACGTATATTCGACTCGATTTCAATTTTTTTATTGCCAATGTTGGCAGACGAGCTAGCGGCCCACCTGATGGTAAGTAGTACCTGCCGCTCATGGACTTTGGCAATGCCAGGAGCACAGCCAAGCGGCTGCCTACCGTATATAACCTAGTGTTTAATCTTATTATCAATGCAAAAGTTTGGATGGATCAATGGATGGATGTATGTTTGTTACACAATCACGCTCTAACAGCCGAACTGATCTGGATGAAATTTGGTACATTGACAGATTATAGATTGGAATAGCACATGGGTTAATTTTTAAACCCGGCAAATTTTTAGTTTAAATGAGATAATTTCCACATGAACCAATTAGCAGATGACTGCTTGTTTTAAATATACATTTTCCACAAATCTGATACATCTAAAATAAATATTAATTTTAAAAAAGTCGTTTCGCACAAAGTGTGCGAACAAATTTGTGCGAATCGTTTGTGCCACTAAGCCATTTTTTCGACTCCCTTAGAGTGTTCATGTATCTATATATTTTTAGGCAGCTGATGATATTTTTTTAGAAAACACTAGGTTTAACGTTTTTTTTTTGTAAATAATCTGAATTTTATTGAATCACGCAGTAGTAGTATGAACAATTATTCGAAACCTTGTTGTAGCATAGAATTTAAATGTAGACCAACGAATCCAAACTAATATTATGAAGTGAAAAATTGTGGATATTTGTTTGTAATGGATAATATCAAATACTACTTAATTACTTTAAAAACTCTCCTCACCTATAGACCCCTACACTATCGGTGAGTAATATAGGATAGTTGATGCTTCTTGGAGGAGGCCTTCATCCAGCAATGACATAACAGGCTGATGATGATAAACCCAAGGTATCAATAATTTGCTTACAAAAGTCATAATTAGGCGTGCGCTGCAAATACTATTGATGATAGAACATAAATGAATGTACTGCATTTTTATAGTACTCATCATTACCCACAAAAAATGTCCACAAGGCTACATGTCGAACTATTATATTTAAGTCACAATAACCACTTTTTGTTTCAATGAGTTATTCAAAACACTTGCAGAATGGAAAGATTATGACATTAATCCTTTTCCAAATAAATAGTTTGTACATAGTGATTCAATCAATCAATCAGCCTATCATAGTCCACTGCTGAACATGGGCCTCTCCCAACGCGCGCCACAGCACCCTGTCCTCCGCAAGTAAACATTGTGATTATGTACATTAAATTTCGAACCTTTCGTTTAAACATTACGACGGGTATAAAAATGCTTAAAGTAAGAAAAATGCCGCGGTGTGGGCGAACAGGTCTAAGCTATGAGTAAAATCTGATTTGATATTTTATTAAAGATTCAAGAAGTTAAGCCTGTATAGATAGAAATACATTTATTTTCCTGAATTTGCTTTTAAACGAGATAGAAGACGGCAGATAACCTAAAGTATATTGACGAAACGTGCCGACCCTATCGAGAAAAATATTGTAATATTATCCAGTTGTTTTTCAGTATATACCCGCCGCTTATCATTTAGTCAGACCGTAAGTAGATTTAAAGAAACCAAACTAGAAATGATAGAACATAACTAGGAAATAGTAACCGAAGGCTTACTTTCTTACCTGTCACACATGCCACTGCAGACACAATACCCTTCTAAATTAATATGTATGTATGTATGCTTCTCTGTGTATATATTATTATGTATTACATGAGTATTAATGTCTTAGTTCGATTTGATTTAATTGCAATTGCAATTAATTTAGTGATTTGTTTTTATTTAAAATTGTATTAAGTGAATAATAATTTAATTTGTAAAGGTATAATATTAAACGAGGCTTAAGCTGAACACTGTCTCCTGAGTTAGAGGTCATCGTATTTTGGGAGACAAGAGTCCAATCAGAATCACTATGTAAGGTTATTGTATCAATGCAAATGTAACAAGGTTTTTTTGTAATAAAGATTATTATTATAGTAACTTAGATCCTAAGGTAGGGTAATGAACTTACACAAGAGTTTGCCTGGTGGTCGAATTTTGATCATAATTCAATAAGTTTAATTTTTTTTGCTTTATTTCACTGTCCAATATAACCTCAACTGTCATTGGATGTTTAGCTTGATTTAGCCGTTTTCAGGTGTTTATAAAATAACACGTATTGTTTAAAGATTTTAGTTTTCTTCACTTCTTCTATAAATTAACTTTAAATATTCTGTATTTCATGTTTCTCCTTTCGGTATTTTTTTTCTTAAAAATGCGTACAAAGAATTATTTTCTAAATAGATTCCTTGCTCTCTAAATCAAAAACATTTTACTACTTGTTATGATTATTTAACCAGATTTGGGACTACGTACACATTTTATTTACGACTTGAAACTGTACTCGAATGAAAAACAGAGATTCTAATATTAAAAAAGCAACTTTGTAAAAAGTCATAGCTTTTACGACCTATTTCAACTTTTAAAGAAGCGTATGAGAGAAAATTGCACGTTATACCATGCCCAGGGTGACTCTTAACACAGGCAGTAAAGTGTAATATTTTCTTAATTAAAACCCACTGAAGTGCAAAATAGGAACCATGATACCTAACAACTGGTGTCGTCCGACTGACCGATACTCTCATCATCATTATTATACTACTTTGTATAAAAAGGACCAATTTTTCTATAAATGGGCAGCACTGTACCACAGACTACTAAGTTACCGCGTGAACTTTGTTCGCTATCTGCAACTCAGTTAAATACAGCTGCTGTTTTTGATTTCATTATTATAAGTGATTTGCGGTTTTACTATGGGAACATTTGTTGAACAAAGAGTTTTTTAATTTCCTGTGCCGACTTACTGAAAATGTTGCAGATGACTTACTGTACATATACCTCAAAAAACACGGGTCTAAGATAGGCATAAAATATTTAAAGAAGGCCGACAAGTGGTAGCTTACTTGTCTCGTTCTGGACAACCCCCAACCGCTGTGAATTATGATAATATCAATCTAATTAAGAAGCTAGTCAAAACCGCGTCAAAGCCGCTCAAAAAATCAGAGTTATGCTGAAAATCGTTCGGCTCCCTTCAATATGATTGATCTGTACGATGCGATGGCCGGCGCCTGCGTCATAGTCGTGAACGGGTGCCGTTGATCGGGGCTGGTCATCTCCGGATCTCTATTACTTAAATATGATATATATTTTAGAATAATAGGTATGTTACATTGTCCTCACATTTCATTTACGCTTATAAGCAATGTAACCAGAAATTAAAAAAAATAATTTGAAAAAGAGTGTTCTTGGAGGTTCTTGCCTGTTCTTCTCCACATGATATACGTACTGGAACAGGCAACTAGCTTCACGACTGACTTAAGGTCATCACACACTATAACGCACTGTATCGGCACAGCTACAGAACGGTGCCGCCTGAAATTGAGGCTACCGCTAGCCAGCAGCATGCTTTACTACGCGTCGCCGGCGAGGTGCAAGCTCGTAGTCCGCGCGCCGCCCGCGAGGTGCAACCGAATTTCATCGTCTTCATGTGCGACACGAAGCGAAGTTTTTTCGCTGGCGGCTCGCAATCGGCGCGCTGTGAGCACGCGGACCGCACGCTGTAAGCGAGCTGACCGCGAGCTTACAGCGCGCCGGCTGCGAGTCAAGTTGTATGGTTGCAGCAAGCGCGCCGTTGGCTTTTTCATTTTGACATTATGAAATATATTATACGACCACGTTTTAAAGCTCAGATTTAAATGACAACTTAATTGCTGGGGTGGAGCCGTGCCGTTACCGTATATTGTGTGATGAGGTTTAGTCTGACTGACTCTTACTTTTGATAATTCTAAAATACCTATTATTAGTTTAATTGAAATTTAAAAAAAAAAACAATTTTTTTCGATTACTGCAATTTAACGAATTTCTTTTAGAGGACATATAGCGATAATTCTTCAATGCCGATCGATTAATTTAGATTTGCGTGATACTTCTCTTAATCAATGGTGATTTTTTTTTTTAATTGTGGAATTTTCTGTGTCTAGACTAATATAATCTAATTAATATACAAAGTAATTTCACAAAGTAGGAGCAAGCCGAAGCGACCCCTAGAGTATTTCCCAAGGGAAATAACTAATCAATTAGTTCCATTAGGTACGTTGAAACTTCAACAATTTTCAATTTTTGCATAGAAAATTAAGTTTATAATTTCGTAGGCATTCCCAATTTCGTTGTTGAGAAACTAAACTAATAATTATAGTTTAAAAAACTAAAAAACACGCTTTTATAGAAAATTCAACTAAAAAAATAAAAAGTTTAACAGAATTATTGCATTGTCATCGGTCTTTGACACGTGTGCAAAATTTGAATGAAATCTGGCCATTTAAAGTGAATTGCGCCCAAAGGAGTCGGTTACAAACATACAAACAAACATACAAGTGAAGCTAATATAAAGCGTGTAAAAACTATATCATTAAATGTAATTTCTGATAAATGCATCTGACAAATAAACAGTTGGGCGTTATTCAGATATTATGTCACGTAAAGACATGTTTAATATTCCCGGTAACTAGTGATGTATTTATCAGTTAAGCTATAACTGTCACATCAATAGATTTAAAGTTATTACTAGGGCATCTCTTGTTTAAGTTTCTAGACAATAATCTTGACTTCAAATCGAATCGAATATACAAACATTTAAATTAATCTTATTTTTTCTTTAAATCATTACAACGTCGTGGCCGGTACAATGCTTAAACCTATGGCTAAATTATAACTTTAATGTAAATTACAAAATTATAATATCCTACGGCTTGCACGCTAAATGTTTTTCTCTTGATCCCTGATAAATTCTTATTTTACTACACTCTACGAGACTTTCTCCTTACTGTAATATTAACAGCGCATAGACCAACTAGCAAATTATCCATTTCATTTCAAAGGATTGCATCTGAACCAGCTCATCTGGTCGAGAACAATGGCTGCCATTATCAATGCTGCGACGAGCCACACTGGCTCGATTGAGACTTCTCATTGAAATCTTGCTTTTGAAATTTATATCCGGTCTTCGAATGTATTATTGTGTTTTGTTTGTAAGTTTAATTTAAATTTAGAATGTTTGTTTGTATGTCTTCTATAAATGAGTGAAAGTCATATTGGCGTTCTACGGGTTTCTTTTGCCAAAGCAATTTCTCAGAAGTTGATGTATGTTTATGAATAAATGTTGTTACAAGTAATGCATATAGAGTATTTTATAGTTACCTAAATATAGTTGGAACTAAATATTTATGAATGTTTAAACTGAATGTTTAAGGTGATATTTTTTCGAGATCTTTAACCTTAAAAAAATACCACCTTAAACATTTTCTGTTATTAACATAATAGTATTATTATGATAACGGTTATAGTTATACGTTTTTCGATATTTAACGGATCAGGAATCGTGGTTCTAAGAAACGATGTGCTAGATTTTCATGAGATACGACTTATATGTGTATCATTATTATTATTCGTTACAATAGTAACTAAATCTTAAAAATATCATTTCCACTTGATTATTTACTGTAGTATTCTAAACTATTTAGAATAGATAACGGACTGCCAACCACTATTATTTTAAATGATGGCTAAATCGATTCGAAATTTAGTTTTGATTTACATAAAGTATTGGAAAAGGAAGTGAAGAGTTGCTACTCGGATGTTAGCTGGGCTGGATGAGCTATAATATTTCGCTCTTCCTAGTAAAACTCCACTTTCCCTGGCAATCTCTTACACAGCATAAGCGAATATATATATTTACAACATAATATTGTTAATTTCAATGTTTTATACATTTTATTCATACTACGTCTGCCCACAAAATGATTTCTTTAGATAATCTAAAAAAAAAATATTACAAAATGGGCACAGATTACACTATAGCATAACTTAATAAAAATATTTATTGAAGTGTTTACTCGTCATGATTATAAAAAAGACTGAAATTTCAAAAGTTTGTGTGTGTAAAATGTTTTGCTTACTTTAAGAAAAAAACGTTATTTATTTAAGCATATATTTTTACTCTCCGTAAATACAAAATGTAGTCCACAATATAATAAACGAACCCAACATTTCTCTAGTCTATTATCATAGGGAATATTCAACGCAGCCGGCTGCACACAATTTATGTCTACAAAAAACTATAGTGAGGCTTATTGGAACAGTGACTGAATCCTAATAACAAAGGAGAGACGAAAGACCGGCTTACGTTTATACCAAGCTACTCTACAAATAACCACTCGTTTTAATAACATTTTGATTAAATAGTCTCATCTAATACATTAAATAATAGGTAGTAGTAGTAATAAAATCGAATCGTATCCCGACTGGGGAATCAATTCTTCTCTTTAGAACAACGCCAATAAACTGGTTTAACGTTAACAACTTACTTGTCAATAGAGAAAAGACTAAATGTATATTGTCCGCTACTCCTAACATGAAACAGGTGAATAGTGGTTACTATAATAGTTAATTAATACGATTTTTAACTAGTGGATAGCATGAAATTCTGCCCTGCAATCAAGCCCATCGTACATTTTTGGGCCCTCATTTTGCAAGCATGAGGCTTGCAAAATGAGGCCCCAAAAATGTTCGATGCTACGAACACGTCATTACCTACACTTAGGGTCAAAATACATTCTATATAATATAATATATTTACATAATACAAAATAAATACATTGCATCGCTTGTTTTTCACCTACTTATGCAATATTGATGTTAAGCAAATAATAGATACGTGGAGTTTAGTAAATTTTGTAAGTCTTTGATGTTAAGATTATTTTATATTTTACTTGCACCAGTTACTTATGGCAGATGCTTGTGCTCAGGTGTATTGTAAATTTTGATGTTTTCATAGACTTTTGAAGGTACAGTGTGGCTGCCTTCTGTTTGAGGGCGGCCAAAGTCTGCCAGGGTTCTCGGGGACTTCCTTCCTAGGGTATATCCGAGTCCCTTGTGATAGACTCACTCGTGACGGAACACCGCGTGGTTTTGGTCTGTTCGATTCCGACATACCACTTCACCAATAGCCACGGTGAGGTGATGACCCGTGGGGGTTTCGTTACAAAAAAAAAGACTTTTGAAGGTGACTGTATTCTCTATATACTCATTCACTGTGTATAAATTTGATGATAGACGTGGCAAATGGTTTTTTATTTTAACAAAACAAAAATACTGAATTCACTGTGTATCGAGTAATATAAATATTTCAATAGAATACAAATGCTTTACACTCATAACGTAACTGCATAAACTTCCACCGACTGATGTAAAGTGTGGTTCGCTACGCTCGGTTGATCCACAACTAACTTTAAAGCGCATGAGAACTTGTTAAAGTCTTGGATGACTGTCGCAGTTTTATAACTTCGCCTTCACGAGTGTCGTTCTTGTTAAAATTTATTTGTGTTAGCTACTAACATATTACCTATACTAATAAAATAAGTTGTTTGATTTTTTGTTTGTTTAAATGCACTAACATTTGAAACTACTAGTTGAATTTGAAAAATTCCTATTGTATTTGATAGCCTGATTCATGAGGAATAGTATAGGCTACCTAATATTAGGCTTCACCTCTCAGTTAGCGATAAATATTAATTATTGTTAAGGAAGTTTAATCGTGGGAGGGCCATGCTTCGGCACGTATGGGCCGGCTCAACCGGAGTGATACCACGGCCTCGCAGAAAACCAGCAGTGAAGCCATGCTTGCATTGCTTTTCGCCGAGTGAGTGAAGTTACGGGAGGCCCTAACTCTTCCCTTCCCTCCCCCTCTTCCAACCTTACCCCCTCCCCCTCTTCCAACCTTCCCCTACTCCCCGAGTAGGGGAATCATCCCGAGTGACACTGGTTATAATTTAAAAAAAATCAATATGGCGGCTGTGCGGCTCGTAATTCGTTATTTGGCAGGGCAATTGTGTTTATTATGTTTTCTAATTTAGTAACTTTCACTTCACTTTCAAGTTTTTTTCACGTACTTGATATGTGAAAATTAAAAATGAGGACAAAATGGCATGTTGTTCTATTATATAATGAGTGTTAGAGATGACTAAAGTATCTTCATTATCATTATCACCTTCCTGTCCGTTTCCCAATTCTCCTTGAGGTCGGCGCATTGTGTAACGTTACAAAGGGTTTTGGCTTTTACTTTCTTTTATGGCCGGCCACGTACCTGACGCCATCCCCCTTAGGAATGTCCTCGTTTTTATACGGGAAAGAAGGAAGAAGGTATATATGTATAAAGAAAAATGAGTAGGGAGAGGAACCTACGGTAAGGGATACCGCAAGTCACGGATGGGGAACTTTACTGGGATTGCAATAGCTCGCAGAGGCCGGGGTCGCGTAGTCCAATGTTCTGTATTTCCTGTGACTGGAGAGGTCATTAGGACAGGAACACCAGCTGTAAAGATATCTTGATATTTATGTAAAATATAAACACAAAGTGCCTTGCTGTAGTCAAAATCTTTTAGAAACATTCACATTGTCTAACATTTTTATACCAAGTAAGCAGGACTTTTGATACTGTGGATATTTGAAAATTCTACATTTTTATTGCGCAGATGTATGTATAGCTGGATTAAAATTATATGCATGCGGAATGTCACTTTACAGAATATAACTGTCTCTCATACTTGCAAAGTTCTAAGCAAACTGCAAAGTAATGCATTGTTTCTACAATTTATTGAAGTTGAAATTGAATTTAAAATGGATTACAGTGAGTGCTTAGGGAGTTGACGAATAGCGACTGTGATGTATTATTACTTATATCTTACTAAAGTTAGTTTCTCTTTGTCTGGCTTTGTATATCGTGGTGGTTATTACAAATGCAAAAAATAAAGTTATATGAATTTTCAGTCGCGTCTTCTTAAGACCACTATTATGATAACACATGTCCACTCATGACCACATGAGCAAAGTATTTATATTTATCTTTTTCTTCCTGTTCTTGTCTTCTGTTCATTTTCGTTCACAAATGGCAAAGATATCCCGTAACATATAGATGAAAAAAAAACAGGCTAATTGAGAATTTCCTCGTTTTTGAAGTAGGTTAAAAAGAAAATACCTACCCTAAAACTTACCCTATTTTCCAAGAGTCATCTACTCATATTGTTACTCATGCTTTATTTAAATGTATAATTACCATAAGTGGCATGTGAGCTTTTAATGGAGAACTGCAGCCTTACAGCAAGCGCTGTAGAAATATTCCCAGACTCGATAAGATTAGTGCTTGCAGTTAGACTTTATCTTGCAATTAGCTAGTAACGTAATACAGGTTGCTTGAACTCTTGTTTCCAATTTCTTTTTATTTGCTTTATTGTGTAAGTATCCGTGTAATTAAGACCGATCCCTATCGTCATCTTTTCAACACAATAGTAAGGACTCCATAAATTAAGCCCTTTATTTACTTGTTTATCTAAGACGGTAACTAGTTACGTTCAATGTTTATTTGTTTTGTACGTGGGTTGCAAGCATGACAATCTCACTACCCTGTCCACTACGAACGATGCATACTATTATCAAATATGCATCATCATTCAAATTATGTGAAAGCTAAATTCACTATTACATAACACACATAAGTTAATAAACGTTCAAACAAGAACAAAATATAACTTTAAAGCCACAGACTTTTAAAAGACATTAACACTGTAACGTCCTAAACTGGCACGCTTAATGGCAAAACGAAATACGTGAAATGTGAATCAAACGTTTGACCAATTCTATAAAAGCGGGCATTAGGGACCCATTCCGGTCCTAGCGTGTCTGACATTGCTAAAGCGCCAGTTCTAGTGCCAGCACGACCCGTAGAGCTCGATAGATGAGATGGTGGAAGGGTCATCTAACTTGAGTACCATTAAGATTATATGAGAATTTATGATCCATCACGGGGACTCCAGTATGGCTCGCATAAAAACTAATGTGAAGAAATGTGAAAATTACTGCTCGAATGGCCACTATGACGCACCAAGTGTTGTGGGTTCAAATTCTACCCGGGACAAAAATTTGTGTGATCCACAAATAGTTGTGTCCGTTGTTTGAATGTTCGTGAAGGACACCACGACACAGGAATATTCCTAATGCAGAAGTTGTCTTTTTGAAAGAAAAAAAAAAAGATAAAGAATTATTACATATGATTTATGAGACAATTTTGGAAATTCTACTGTTCGCTACAACGCATTGTAATTTACTCCAATTTGTTTACAAACGTTTATAAAAGTAAAGACTACATATCATAATACTGCTTGATATGGTTTCAAGTTGATGTATTTCTTTTCCTCGTAAATGTGTTATGATTATTATAACTTACGTACTTTATTTAAAGCTAAAAAGGTTATTATTGTGGTTGATGAATATAATATTTATACAATATATACTTTACGATTTGAATGTAATATGTTCGAAAATGTTCTACTTAAACTTCTACTATAAACTACTAAAAAAAGGGAGAAACAAAACATGTTACTTAGCTAAGTAATCACATCTTTGCAAATGTTAAAAATTAATAACAGAATGACCACTTTTCTATTCTCTTGAAAAAATGTTATTGTATAGTTTCGCGTTTATAGTGCCTTTGTAGATTTTTTGAAGTGATATATTTTACTGATTCGATAGTTTGTTTACATTTTGTGCGCTTGTACCATTTCTGCTTAATAAGTTATTGATAAATTAGAACAGGCCTTTGTCTTTCATCTCGACTGATGGAAAATTATGATGAAGAGGAAGATGGAACACGCGTATTCAAGACAAACCTATTTACTCTACTCTTGAATGTCCCAGGACCGTATTTGTCTGGCAGGCAGGCAAAAAGAAGTAGTCAAAGTTTTGAGTTCGTCTTTCTGGTGTGCCGATAATGAAAGGATGACACAACTGTCTGCGTTAAGTATTCCGATGAAAGGTTGGTGAGAGTTCAGTTAATTCGAAGAGATCTTCGGCTCACTTATCAATGTGAATCCTATAAAAAACCAAAAAGGTTTCACGACGATGCTCAAGAGTATGTAATTTCCTATTCGTGAGCATATCATCGTTTATCAACCTACGGGCTCTTCCGTCAATAGAATCCAAAGCTTTAAGTTAATATTTGGCTGAGCAAGATCGAACTTGGGCTGTTTAGAGATTAAGCAACTGTTCAGAGCTGAAATACCGCCGGACCTTCGAAATCCCAATTTATTGAAAGTTGTCTGTGGCATGGAATCTATTTGTTGACCGAAGTTAACTTTGGATGCGACGGTGATGCCCAAAAGCCCTAGATGGTAGTCGGTTACACCTTAGAAAATGGGTGCAAGGTCGAAGGTACTCTTTTTAGATAAAATAATGATATTCACCATACAATTAACAGGTAATTTTTAAATAACCCAAAACCAATATTTATCTAACAAACAAATGAAAGCTTGTAGCACAAATTCTTACTCGATGCTGTTACCAAAACATATTCATGTAACTAACACTTCTGTTGTTCAATCTACAAACCAAACACTTCAATACAAGGATCGACGGCCAGTTTTCTCTCTTTGTCTTGTCTTCAACACAAAGCGGTTCTGATTGAAACGTCAGTACCTCGGTTGTACATATGCAAATATTTACCACTAACCCGATGGCCAGCGTAGTGTGCCCAAAATAGCAACGCAAGTCGATTGGTATACAATCGTAAGTAAGTCGATCAAACGATATAAAGTGATGCATCGATATAGTATGTAAGGGTGGCAATTAATTTCGTGCGTAATGCGTATGATTAATAGAGTGTAAAAGTGTGAGTAGTGAAGATTTAGAAGGTTAAACGATTGATCCGAATGTGAAACTTTTCTCACTAATGGTGAAGTAAATATTTTGACAGAGATTATAATTTGGAGTAAAAAATTGTTGTAATCATAATAAATGTTTTGTCACAAGACAAGCCATTTATGTCGTGATTTATCTAATTAACGGTTTAATAAAATGAAATATAATTTAATTTTATATATAATTTACAGCAAAAAGTAGCCTGGAAGTAATGTTTCAAGATAAAATTTGTATAGGTTTCAAGTTTATTTCATGAATGACTCTGACCCACGCAACTTCGTGTGCGTTTGTAAATTTTCCTAGTTTTTTGCAACATTTTTAATTGATGCTCCGCTGCTATTGGGCGTAGCGTGATGTTATATAGCCTATATACAGCCTTTCTCGATAAATGGGCTATCCGACACTAAAAGAATTTTCAATTCGAACCAGGAGTTCCTGAGATTAGCGTGTTCAACCAAAAAAACTCTTCAGCTTTAGATTATAAGTATAGATTATATTAATATACAAAACTATCAACCCGCCCTACGCACGGGTAGCACAGACATCTTCAACAACCATTATCATATTTCAATCAATTTACACAAATTTTTACAAATTATAAACCTAAACCTTCCTCATGAATCACTCTGTCTATTAGTGAAAACCGCATGGAAATCCGTTCAGTAGTTTTTTAGTTTATCGCGAACAGACAGACAGACGCGGCAAGGAACTTTGTTTTATAATATGTAGTGATAACTACTATCATAGTTAGTAGTTTTCGTCATTATGAAAATATCATATAGATAAAGTTTACATTTACATACTCTAAGACCCATACCAGCGGACCAGTAACCAAATACTTCAGCCAGTTTAGTAAACTGTTGGGACAGCGAGATAGTGAGGTAGATAATCGAAATTTAACGAGAGTAAAACTGCGGGAAAGAGCTCCTGAACTCTATTTCCATTCATAGCAGCCCCTTTGAAGATAAAATTTCGAACTTTACAAAAATATATATGCAGAAACTCCTCCTCGTCTATCGGAACCGGTTCATGTTTAATGATTTTTAGTAATTTTACTGCACTTATTAAAACACAAAAATATACTCTGAATAATCATTAGATATCTTCAATCAAGCTTTAAATCGTGACACTCCACAGAACACGTGGTGCGCCTACGAGATGCTAACCGATTCTGCCTTTCCAGCGGCCTATCCGAACTGTAACTGTCATCCGTCTAGCGTTCGGTGTTGCATCAATGTCCTAACTTCTGACACTTTATTAATAAGGTTGCCAACTAAAATGATCGGTGCGCCGTCATATAAATTAAAGTTTATATTATGCATTTTTATAAATCTTTATAAATATATTTCTTCTGTGCGTGTGTATGTTCCTGAACTCCTCTTAAACGGCTGGACTGATTTTAATGATTTTTTTTGTGTGGCTTCGGTAGAGGCAAGAATGGTTTAGATTTACAATTGGACTCGGTAGATGGCGCTGCGATAAGGTTCCAAGAATAATGGACTGATTTTAATGAAACTTTTTGTGTGTCTTCAGGTAAATTCGAAAATGGTTTATATTTCAATTGGACCCGGTAGATGGCGCTGCGATAGGGTTCCAGGAATAAATTTTTTACGTTCCGTTCCGGCAGGGCAACGTCTGTCGGGTCCGCTAGTAATATATTAAACACTTTCTTTTGTAACATAATGTATAAAACACTTTCCTTTCTTACCACCTCAACAGTGTAATCATTGTACAGACATAAAGGACAAAGTGATCTAGTTTTATGCCCTCCAGATCAGAAGCAAAAGTCTGATGATTTAACTTATCTTACTTACTTATGATGATATATATAATATTATATATATTAATTAATATATCACTGACCTGGCCTACCTTGATCAAAGTTGAAGCTAATCCAATTACAGGTAGCTATTACTTGGGTTAGAGGATTCGATTTGACGTAGTGTATTAAGATGCAGTTCTACATCACATACGTACATGTAATATGCGTGTCACTACCGGTGTCTCATGTCGTCCTATTGCCGCTGGCTATTCGAAAATTATAAGAACAGTCGTCACACTACAAGCTATACTTTTGCTAGAAGATCAAAGCTGAGTTATAAAAAAAAATACCAACTTTAATCACCTTAATCAATACCAGTAGAAAGTAAAAAATAGTAAAATGGCCCCACGGAATAGTAAGGCAGCCAGGGCCAGCGCACAGCGCTATGTACATCCAAGTTAAGCATAGCTTGTACTAAAAGATCCAGTACTTAGATACACTTTATTTAATAGATGATATTTTACTATGGAAAATAGATATTTTATGAAAATATGCAATGAGCAGGAATCAAATAGACGATCCCTTAAGTTACCATGCTGAAGACTAATAATATCACTAATTTCTTTAATAGATATTGTTATAGGCCCAACTAATATGATAACACAGAAATGTAGGACGTAAATGGCACACAAGTTGATACATTCACAAAGTTGAGTATTGTACATTTGGAAGAATATTATTTTGAGCAATGAAGCTCATCTCTGTGTGGGCTGAAACTGAATATTTCCACATTTAATACTCTGGCCGACCAAACGGCGTGATGAAGGCATTAATGTATTATCGTCAAACATCTAACAGATTTTTACATTTAAGTACTGTTGTTCTAAGAAAAAAATACAAATACTAATTTTCGCTGGAAACTTTTAGAAAGAAACATTCGCAATAGACAAAGATCCCAGGGCCTCTAGATTTTATTTATTTACTTACTTACTTAGTGACGAACAAAATATGTCGTAAGGAGTAGTATTAGAATGGACTTTGAAGGTATGCATACCTGCTAGCATGACCGGTGGCAAATTTTCAGATACCAGGTACTAAAGTTGCATAAAATCGCTCAGTTTTGATTTTTATATCTTATGTTTAGAGAACTATTTTAATGCAATTTGTAAGCAGCCAGACAAATTCCTCATATGCACGGCGACATTTTAAATGGGTCTGACACCTTAATTTTAGAAAAGAAATATAAATGAACTAGCAACCCGCCCCGGCTTCGCACGGGTACAAATTATACACCAAAACCTTCCTCATAAATCACTCTGTCTATCAGTGAAAATCGCATGAAAATAAGTTCCATAGTTTTTCAGCTTATCGCGAACAGACAGATAGACAGACAGACGTGGCAGGCAACTTTGTTTTATAATATATATGTAGTGATAAAAAAATAAATACAGCGGGATATCGACTTGTAATTTATAACGAGCATCAAGTGATAAAATTTCAATTTAAGTTATTATTAGAGTATAATATGAGTCTTAAGATATCAGTTCCAATAAAATCCACACGTGTATTTTGAAAGGAATACATGAAACGAAATGAAATGGAATGTTAAAGCTACGCATATGTTTTGTTTAGCTTTCAGTGTGTTCGTATACAGTTAGTTTCTAGATTATTCGAGTTAGCGTTGCTATCCGGAGTCCTGAGATCCAATCTAGAATACAATGGACCCAAAGCTAGCAGGTATATAACAAAGTACATACATATGTAGCAACTACATCTGCTAATGTAATAATATATCTGATGTTACTGAAATTCCGTGTCTTGGCTCTCTAAATACAACGTGTATCAAAAGGTGTAGTTATATTTTAAGGATGAACAGAACATCCTGTGAATGAAAATGTATTTAAAGTTTACGGACAAAACTAGTTATTCTGTAAAAAAAAAATACTGTCGTTGATGATAATAATGATTTTCTGATATCATGTAGACAAAAATATTTACTGCAATAGGGTATCCCGGGTCCCTTGCCATAGACTCACTTGTGACGGAACACCGTGTGGTTTTAGTCGGTTCGAGTCCGACATACCACTTCACCTTCAGTGAGGTGATGACCCGTGGGGGTTTCCACACGATAAGCTTTTTTTCTAAAATCGCGTTTTTCATGCAAGACACATATAGATAAACTTATGAAGCAAAAACTTATCTAAGAATAAAAGATCTACATAGTTAGAGGCGTTTCGTTTAAAGTTATTATAAGGTGCAATGCAGTTTCTGTTGGGTCACAATTGTTGACTACGAAAGGAAAACCACAAAATCCTGTTCAAAATTGTTCAGGGTACTGCAAGCAGAGTTTTGTTTACGATAGTAATTGAAAGTATTTAGCAATCATAAAAATAATGTGGTTACGAGACATTTAGACATTTAATAAACCCACGCTGTCCCTTTGATAGTAAGCAATTTCTTGTTGCAGGATATTAACTAAAGCGTTTACTACTTTTAATTACCAGATGACGTTAGCGTTCATCGAGCAACGCCTTCTGGCAATTATTTTGATGCAATGAACTTCTTAATAGACACCGCTGAAATAGGTTTTATAATTTATTAAACTAATAGTCAACGTGAACTGCAAAATGTTCTAGAAAATTATTTTCGCGGATTGAAATTTTGAATTTGAATAATTAAATGTCATACTGGTTTTTACCCGCAGTTTCACTCGTGTTATTCATTTTATTTTTATTAAAACTTTATGCACAATAATGCACAATGGTGGGCTTAATGCCATAGGCATTCTCTAACAGCCTACCCTAGGGTGGTGCCGAAATGAGTGAAGTAGGTGCACTAATTTTATATACCTAATAAACTTTAGAATAAATGAAAGAAAAATTAATATGAAAACAATAAAGAAACGAGGAGTTAAACATGGGAATACATACATATGTAATACATACATACAATAAATCATTATGGTAATATATTTTAAATTAAATTTTGTGAGAGGAGAGCCCGTACCTTCGCTTTGAACGAAAGGCGACTGGGTGCTATTCTGATTTCCTGAGGAAGAGCGTTCCAGAGGAGAACTGATTGAATGAAGAAGGAAGAATGGACACACGCAGAAGTATGAGAGGGGTATAAATTAATTTACTATCCCTCGGGAAAAGCGTCTGTATGGCGGAAACGTACCCTAAATCATTTTCTGTTGCCCTGACAACGTATATGATTGATTGAGTAGTTAAGGCGTCACAAATTAGCCCATTAGTCAGGATTACACAGTAATCTATAAATTTCAATAAGGATACAGTTAAGTTGTAGTCATCATTACTGAAGTAGATTTTTCTACGAACTGTGTCAGTCTGACGAACTGATCACCATGAAATTTTGCATATTCGGAATCAGGAATAACGAAATGGGACTATGGTACCTTTCTTTAAAAAAAAGTACTTTCCCTGAAGTATGATTGAATTTATTGAAAAAATCTACAATACCGCAAGCGAAGCTGCAAGCAAAGCTAGTTTTAACATAAAGCTTTTTATGTTAATTTTTTTTTTTAACATAAGGAAGTTAAATACAAACAATTGGAATTTTATTTGACTTTGTTGAATTGAAAACAAACAACCCCTATTTACCTTCACAAACCTTTGTATGCCTGTGTACATTTGATAGAGTCTTATCCTGTTAATCTTTTAGTAAATATGTTCCACAAATAACTTATTTATTTAACGATATTGGGGCAAAGGAAGTGTTAGTACTAGTTAAGGAAAGCGTAAAAAAATATTAACATAAGAACGTGTTAACAGATGTTTCGCCTCAACAAACAATACTATATAATACTTTTCATGAAGAAAACCTTAAAAGAAAGGAAAAAGTGTATAACAATAAATTATTCATAAAATAACATTGACAGTTAAGACAAGAAATTATAAGAATAAGAAAAAGGTTTCAAAATATTTTTAACTAATTTAAGATCAAATCAAGCAAATTAAATACTTTTTAGGTAATGAAGCTATGAGTATCTATGCAAACAAAATATGACGATGAACTCAACTACACACTGGTACTAGCGACTAACAACACCTTACTTATAAATTCTACACAAATACATAAATGCAACGTTTGTCAAAAATACGAGTACATATCTACACGTATTCTATGTGTTCCTACATACATTTTATTACTTAATTATAATTACGCATTTATAACCAATATTTACTTAGGAAGTACTAAAAGAAATGGTGGCTAAGTGGTAACCGAGTAGGTTAGCACATTACAAAGTTAAGTAATACTAGCCAGGTCAGTATAGGATGGGTGACCATTCTTAACACATTGAGACCCCTCCGTGCTTCGGAGAGCATATTAAACCGTTGGTACCGGGTGCTATACAAACATCTGTGGCATTTCGTTACGGGTAGTTGGAGCCCTAAAAAGTCCGACAACCTGTCTAACTACAGAACTTCAATATCGCCTAGTACTTGGGTTGTGGAGGTCTGATGGTCTGTAAAATATCAAAATTCGACCGTATGGTAGTTAGACTGAAAGCCAACTCCAACTTAGTTGGGAAAAGGCGCGGAGGATGATTTACTTAGTAAGTCTTAAATTAATGCCACACAAGGTGTTTATTTTGAGGCAAATAATTAATATTTGTCAATATCTTCATAACATATACGTACTCCCAGAAGTTATAAGCAGAGGTGTATTAAAAACACGCCAATTTTGCCATCTATAATTTAGTCCTACTCACGTAAGCAAGCCAAAGGGCACTTTGGGAATTCAAAATTTAAAAAATTGGAGTATAATACGTATTGAAAGGTAAAAGTTAACATTTATAGACACGCGGCAGCGTGTCAACTGTAACACCGAAAACTTTTAAACACTACAAAGAGTAGATTATTGTTAGATTTAATTCTAAATAATCTTATAAATGCGAAAGTGTGTTTGTTTGTTACGTTACGGTACGTTTTCACACCTTAACTACTGAACTGATCGTCATGAAAATTTACCTACACGTTTTCAGGGACACATACATCCAAAAAAAACACTTTTCCCAAGGGATTAATAAAACAAATTTAATGCGAGTAAATCCGCGGCCAAAATATAGTTAATGATATCTGAGAAATGTTATTAAACTTGTTACTAACATTTGATTCGGTTACTAAAGCCTATGAATCCGTGTATTTAGCGATCTTCGTTAAGCAATTGTACGTCTCCTGAAGAATAAATTCGATTTGAGCAGAATCTCCTATAAATCCTTAAATTTTCAGAAAAGTCCTTTGATTTACTATTTGAATTAATTATTTGATTTACGTAATGATTTAGTAGCATCAATAAAAGTCAAGCTCTTAATCAAATCAGTAATTAAAATGTTCGATACATAAAAGCATTCATTTGGTTCAAATTCTAAACGCAATCAACGCCTGCTGCCGATAATAATATTACAGCAAATTCATCAACTGAATAAGGATAAATTCAACCCATTTATACGTGACTTTCCCACCTATACCGTTTCATGACACGGTTTTGAAGGGACTAAACGTAATTTATCTTTTCAACTTCGAAACTAGTAATTTGTCATATTGTGTTACTTTGAAAAAAATATTATAATCATAAAATTACAACTACTAAACGTAGCTATTAATTTAGTAAAAAGAAAATTATCTAAACAATGCAACAAATAAAATACACATAACGAAATTGAAATTTTCAGACTAGAAGAATATTATAACTAGTGGCTGATATATCGATACTTACTTCTGATAAAAGATCAGATATTAGACTTATGATACATTTATTGTTTTTCAAAGTATATGCTCTCAGAATTTATACATTTTGATTCGCTGGAACCATTGTAAAAAGCTGCTGGACCAGTCTTCTTTAGGGACCTCTTCGATGGCTTCGTGGCTCGTCATTTACCGCCAATTCCGGGCTCGTAAAATGTGTACCTCTAAGTTTGTCTTTAAGTTTAAGAATCTCTGGGCTATATGACGGATGCGTCATCTATTCGACAACACTTTATGCGAACTTTTTCTAAGACTCTGGACGAGCAAGTTTTTGTCTTCAAGCGACAGTTTTGTGTAATGTCCTGATTTGCTGAAAAAGAAGCTAGCATTTTCTTACCAATGTTTTGACTTTCTCAACTTACGTCGAAAAGCCTTCAAATACAAAGACCCATTCTGCCGACTTCGTTTTTTTTTTTTCTGGTCCAAATAAAAGCAGTACACCCAGGTTTCGTCACTTGTCACTATATTATAGAGAGCCAATGACTGTCCTCCATTAAACTTTTTTGTCATTTTACGGCACCACTCGACACGCAGTAGTTTTTGGTCTCATGCGGTATCCGTCGTGTGCAAAGCTTCCAAACCTTCACATGCACATGCAAAATGTTTTATTGTTCCAGAAACTTTCAGTATGCCCCACGTACAATCAATTCAGTCTAAAGGGTGGATTAGAGAGTATATGTGTTCTGTGGTGTGGATAGTTTGAGTCTAATCTAGTCTAGTACGAACTAAATCTGCTGTGTTTTTTGTTTTTTTTTTTTAAAAGACGACTCCCTCATTAGGAATATTTCTGTGTCGCGGGGGCTTCACAAACGTTCAAACAACCCACAACACTCGGCGTGGCGTAGTGGTGAGATGACCTCTTAAACCATTAAGCTATCCGTGCAGTCAAAACAGGTTATTTTTTTTGACGTGATTACGTCTTAAAAATCTATGAAAGGCTGCACGCACGAAAAAGCATGAGTCATTGTCACGTTCCGCCTGAGTCGAGCGTGCAAGCGAGAGCGCGGAACAAGCGATAGAGAGGCACGATCGGCCTAAGCGTTCGTTTATTGACATTGATTTGATTTCAGTTTATTTCTGTAACTTATTGTTCGTGATTATATTTAAATAAATTGTTTAAATTAAATTTGAAAAAACTCTAAATAATATTTGAAATTTAAAAATTAATGTTTTTTACCAGAGTTTTAAAAATATTGTTTTCTTATTACGTTATCACGTAAAATTATCGTCCGTAAACCGACGATACAGACAACCAATATTTTAATAATACTTTGAATGAGTATATATAGGTTACAAAATATGCAAGCATACTGGACACTACAAAAATAAACATATAGACATGGATAAAATTCAGGACTCATAAAATAATTTAGTTGGTTTAGCTTTAGGTTAATTCAACGTCATAACAATGTCAAATCTTACATATTTATTATTAAGCACAATTTACATTCATCACAATGATATTTCAAGAATATCAAACTTGTGCAGCCGTTTCAGCAGTTTAAAACTTATATATTTGTTTAGAATGAATGCAGGTTGTTTGTGGATTGATTAAGATTGTCGAATGTTAAGTTTTTGATTTGATACTATGACATACGATAATTTAATTGTAACGAAATTATACATATCATTATAGTTTTAAGGTAAACATGACATGTATTTTAAATGTAAAGTGTAATTTTTTAAATAACCTAAAATTCTGTCCTCTTCTTCTAATGAAAGAATAGTTAGTTCAATAAATTTTATTGAATTTTATTTCTTACTAGCAGTTCTCACGCGGCTTCGTTGGCGTGTACATAATAATATGTATATATTTTGCGTGGAACCCTAAATCTTTTTTCAAAAAAAGAGGAGCCTAAGTTGCTCCTTATAACACCAGCTATCTGCCAATGAAAGTCCCGTGGAAATCGGTTCACCCTTTCCGGAGATTAGCCGAAACAAACAGACAGACAGACAAAACATTTTAAAAACTGATTTTTAGGCATAAGTAGTGTGCTGATTACGCTATATTTCATTTGTATTAACAGCCGGCTACCAATTATATAGATATTTAAATAATTCAAATATATCGTAAATGGATTTTATTCTTTAATAATTACATTGTTAAAACAATATTAACATAATCTGCTCACAAAAACCGAATATGAAAATGCATTTGGAAACCGATTTATGTATCATTTAAATAGCAATGGGTATTAAACTTGCTCGCTATTCAATATTGAATGAGGCTATATACAGGTTGCACAAAGGTGTGGTCATATTTTGGTCATATTTTAGGGTCGTATAGTAGACATCGTGAATAACGTAAAGTGCTAATAATTTTATAAAAATTCGGGATTTTCAATACAGAAATCTTATTTTGAAACTGAAAAATTTACTGATAAAGCTAATATTTCGAATGTGAAAGGGCTGACATGAATGAAACTATAGGTATTTAATACCAAGGATGTTAATTCGATGTCCAGATTTTTCTGAAAATGTCTGCATAAAAAATAAAAAAAACAAAATCATTGAAATTGACATGAAAATTCATAATGCCTTGTTTATAAACGTGCATCTACAATGGAAAAAATATTTTCCGAAGAAAAATAAATTCCAAAAAAGAAAATTAATTTCAAAATCCATTTTTTTTGCAAAATAAAAATAAATTACCACACCATTCTGTAACACCCTGTTTAGAGAAAATGATTGTAAATAAATATATAAGTGATAATTCACTCGTACGCAGACGAGTCTTAAAGTAGGGATCACGAATCAGTACACGTACGGTAGGGTAGAATAAATACAACAACAACCTAAATATTATAGCTTGGAGGATTACAGAGATGACGTTCTCGTGCAGAAGGACAGGGTGAATCTGAAATCAGCTCGCTTCTTCTACGATTTATGAGATCACAATAAATAATAACTACCTTTAAAAAAGTATAACCGAGTTTATTAAAGACTATACGGTTTTACTCACGTTTGTATTTCGGGGATGTCCGACTACAAACGTGTAAACACGAATACCACTCACGAAAGTTTTTATTGTAAAGTATAACCGACTTCAATGCGCTTAAATTTTGGTAAACTCATTGATTCATTGATATTGACACAAATTAAAAAGACATAAAGACTTGATTTTCTTTTAGATCCAGTTATTTTATACTTGTAACGTTCAGGGTGGCCTCGTGGTTACACGAGGCCCTCGAAGGTAAATTTAAGTGAGGAGAGAATTTAGACACTTTTAACCATTTTCATAGTTTATAATTAAGCTTGTAGAAAAGTTATTAGGTCGTGAAGGTCTTGCAAAGGCTTTGGATGTCGCTTCGGCGCAGGTAGGTAAAGGACACTTAGCTTCGTCGTAGTCTGGAGAGCCGTACCTTGTCGTCCTGTGTTCGGGGTTTCGAAATAGTGGAGGCGCGAGGTCCCGGAGTGGGAAGATGTAGAATGACGTGTGACATACTTATTTTAGATCTAGAAAAACATAAATAGTTTTTTCGTAGGTTCATTGGGAAACTTTAACAAATACTGACATTTGTGAAATAACAAAGAAAATTCTAATTGTATAGATAATTGAATTTGTTTGAATTTACAGTCTCAAATGAGTACTGGTATTGTGGGCAAATTGTTCAGAAACGTTTTATTCCATTCTGTTAACGTCTATTTGTTTTTAATATTGTGTTTTACATAGTATGTATTTAAGGTCTCGTGAGACAAAGGAAGAAAGCCTATATCATACATTTTATAGAACAAAATGGAGTTGGGGGAATGATTTTAGATTTCATGTTGTAAGGCGATTGTTTCTGGCACATTTATACATTTGACCAAAACCCGCTTTTAAATCATTTTCAAAAATAATCTTGAAAAAGTTCTAGAAAAGTCTAAAATTTTCTTTCACTTACATTTTTATGAGGGCAAATATTACAGTAATTGGTAAAAAAAACCATAGTAAAGGAACGTTGTATTGGGTTACGTTGTTATATTTCTTAAGACAGCTCATCTTTTAAAAGTTTGCTAGATAAAATTTAAAAATACTAGTTATAAGATACTGTAATACAAAATTTTCAGCTATTGGTAATGGCCTGTGGATGTACCTACACGGTAAAAATAATTGCTAATAAGAAAATGAATATAATGATCTGCTATAAAATATTATGAGAACCATTATTGGTTGACCAAATCTTCTCTTGCTGATAATCTTGTTCGATGAAACATACTTTCTATTATCTGCTTTGTAATCGCCACTTAGTCGGAGTGGAGTCAAAGAACGTTACGTATTTATAATAGTAATTGACAACAGTGTGTAACGGTGGAAAAGACTATTATAATGGTATAACATCTATTTCTATCGTGGGAGAGCCATGCTTCGACACGTATGGGCTGGCTCGACCGGAGTGATACCACGGCCTCACAGAAAACTGGCAGTGAAGCAATGTTTGCATTGCTTTTCGCCGAGTGAGTGAGGTTACCAGAGGCCTTAACCCTTTCCTACCCCCCTCTCTCCCTTTTCCCCCGCTCCCACCATAAAGGCCGGCAACGCACTTTGACTCTTGAGTTGCAGGTGCCCATGGGCATGGTAGTAATTTACCATCAGGTGACCCGTCTGCTCGTTTGCCCAATATACAATAAAAAAACATAATAATACCATCTATTACAGGCTCATCTCAACGAATAGAGTAAATACTCTAATGATTATCACGACAAATTCTAATGAAATTCAAAATCACACAATCTCAAACAACAGTATATCATTACCAAGACTGGGTCTGACGTCAAGGACCAAAGTAGTTAACCAGACTCCTAACTCTTAAATTAAATTGTCGCTTGCAATTTGTAGTGTTCTCATAAACTTTGTTGAGTTTACTCAAGATATTTGATTTGCAAATATTGATAAATTGAATTGTGGAACGCTGTTAATTTTTAACTACACGACATTCGGCTATTGTCCGAATTAATTGGACTGTACGAGTGATACAGTGTAAACTGGTGTATTATTAACTTATCGAACTGTTTTCAATAGTATCGCGTTTTTTTTAAATTATATTGATTTGGCTTTAATGTGATTAATAATAGTTGGAGCAGCTTTAAACCATTACTTTTTACTGGTTTTGTACTGGTAACAATCGATTTTTGTATGTCCGTACTTTGTATTAAGTCGGGAAGGGTTTACAAAGTAGAAACTAAAGAGTTCTATTGTATACATCTTCCAGCTATGAAGTACTAGCAGCGCCCCGCGGTTTCACCCGCGTAAGTCCCGATCCCGTGGGAATATCGGGATAAAACGTAGCCTATATGTTAATCCAGATCTCCAGCTATCTACATACCAAGTTTCATCTCAATCTGTTCAGTAGTTTTGGCATGAAAGAGTAACAAACATCCATACATCCATACATTCTCACAAACTTTCACGTTTATAATAGTAGTAGGATTTTAATGGCAAAAGATCATAGCCAGTATTTGTAAAGCATGGAATTTGGTAAAATAAAATAACTGAAACCCGAGGGATGCCCTTGTAGCTAGTGAAGAGTACCTACCCTTTTTATGCGATGGGGGGCAAACGAGCAGATGGGTCACTTGTTGGTAAGTGACTACCGCCGTCTATGGACACCTGCAACTCAATAGTCACAAGTGCGTTACCTGCATTTGAGGTGGTAGTAGGGGAAGTGGGGGAGGGGGTTAAGGCCTCCGGATACTTTAATCACTCGGCGAAAAACAACCTATTTAAATTAATGTGGTTCAAAATTTAAAAAAATATATCACGTTTCGAATTCATTATATCTGTTAAACCCCGATTTTCAGCTTAAATTAATGTCAGCCTTCAAATCGCACAAACTTCGCTAAATAGAGGATTTATTACATTTTTATTCCCACACCAGATGGGAACAAAAATGTGTAAATATGTTCTCCTCTACTTTAGCAATGATGCCCCTGGGATAGATTTATCAATTGCAACTTCGAGCTAGTCGCTTAAGCTGTAGTGGAATAACGAATGACTTAGTTTAAAAAGCTTAGAGATAGTATATATATTATTATCCATTATTTATGTATAACATATACTATCTCCAAACTTTTTTATAAACTTCCATAAAATAAAAAGCAGCTGAAACACATATCTATATATATTTAAGTAAGTAACATGAACTAAAGAATGTTCCCAGAAGTATAATAAAAACTTTTTAAATATAAGATCTTTTGTTGCTTTATGTACATTTTTTTTTTATTTTCTATATTTTTTTTTATGATATAGAGGGCAAACGAGCAGACGGGTCACCTGATGGTAAATGACTACCGCCGCCCATGGGCACCTGCAACTCGAGAGTCACAAGTGCGTTGCCGCCCTTTAAGGTGGGAGTGGGAGAAGAGGGGAAGGGGGAAGAGTGGGAAGAGGGGGGAGAGGGGGAGGGGGCAGGGAAGGGTTAGGGCCTCACGGCCGGTTTTCTGTGAGGCCGTGGTAACGAGCGGAATCGAGCCGGCCCCTACGTGCCGAAGCATGGCTCTCCCACACAAATTACATTTTAAGGAACAAAGATGAAATTTAATTTTCGAATATTACTTGTCTTAATGTTTTATACAAAATGTTTTTGACTATTGTAACAATTTTCATTTCATTAGCTATTTTCAAAAGAATTTTTTTTTCTGGTATAGGGGCAAACGAGCAGACGGGACACCTCATGGTAAATGACTGCCGCCTCCCATAGGCACCTGCAACTCAAGAGTCACAAGTGCGTTACCGGCCTTTAAGGTGGGAGTAGGGGAAGGGTGGAAGAGGGGGAGGGGGCAGGGAAGGGTTAGGGCCTCCAGTAACTTACTGCCGGTTTTCTGTGAGGCCGAGATATCACTCCGATCGAGCCGGCTCATACGTGTCGAAGCATGGCTCTCCCACGATATGAAATTTTGAATAAAAAATACAATAGAATTTAAATTTAAATAAACCTATTTGATAATTTTTTACTTACTTACTTAAGTTACTTTGGAGTACTCTAAAACAAAAATGATACTGTTATTGTTGAAGAAAAACGTATTTATTTTGCCCTCGTACAAAGTCGTAAGAAGTTCAAGAACATTACTTATTTAATATTAAATTATAGAAAAGCACTCACATCTGCATGCGTCAAAAAAATTGGCCAGTATACGAATCTGTATCATTTTGATTTATGCCCAATATGAGTAGTCAATATAATAAAAATGATTGCAAATGGCAAATTAACCGGGCTGTATGAATAATGTACCCAATTTATTGGTCAGAGTAATGAAATTATGTGTTTTATTCAATAGGGAATATGCACGTGACTCCAAAGTAGCTTAAATATTATTAATTGTAGGTTTTTAAAAATTTTGGTATAGAAATAAAATTTTCGTATTTTATTTATGAAATTTAATCATTATAAAGTTGATACTTTAAACCTCCCTCGCTTTTTAAAACACAACGTAAGGAATGAAATTTGACGCACCTTGCACCACTTTTTGCTAAAATTCCCATCTGCGTGCAGTTCTTTGATCATATTCAGAAAAATTAAATTAGCTTTCCTATCCTTTTCAAAAATAAAAAGTAGGTTTCTTTTACTTTTACAAAACTTAAACTTTTATATTCATAATGATGATGAGATGTTACAGAAAAATGACGCCGAAAAGCCGATGTTTAAATTACACGAATCTGACTGTACCTTTAATTTCCTACCTTTTGTAGTATTTGTAATTTTTTTAATTAATTACATCCTAACTAATATTATAAATGCGAAAGTGAGTTTGTTTTGCCTAAACCACTACACCGATTTTAAAAATTCTTTCACCAATAGAAAGGCTGTATTTTTCCCTACGAAAATTACTATAATGTAACCCAAGGTATCAAAACTTTACCTATAAAAGTCATTATTTGACGTGCGCTGCCATTTTGTAATTTATTAGAAAATTTAGGTTATTATGCAGATCCCTTTGACACTTAATATTCAACTATGTAGGTATAAGTGTAAAAAATGAAGGCGAAACGAAGTTCCAATTTTACTTATTGGAACTTCGTTTCGCCTATATCGGCGGTCAGCTCACTGTTCAATTAAGTATAGCATATCAACTATCACTGTTGTGAAGAAGGTACAGCAGAAAAGGGCTTACAAAGAATTTTTCGAATCCAACTGGTAGTTCCAGAGATTTGCGCGTTGAAACAAACGTACAATCAAACAAAAGATCTCTTCAGGTTTATTATATTAGTAAGTGTCCAATGCCGAAATCTTCACATCTTTGCACCTGAGGGAAGAACATATAATATAGTAGTATACAGTAGCATCCTAGAATAGTATTCTGTTTTGAGCTCTTTTAAAGAGGAATTATTTATTAAACGTAGATTCTTTCAACTTTTTAAAATATTGATGGTTTAAGTTATTGAATTTTTGTTGTTAATTATTACAAGAAAGTATGTTTTCAGTTTTTTAAACTAAGCTCAATTTAAAAAAATATATATCTTACCAGCAGCGCCCCGCGGTTTCACCCGCGTAAGTCCTGATCCCGTGGAAATATCGGGATAAAAAGTAGCCTATGTGTTAATCTAATTCTCCAGCTATCTACATACCAAGTTTCATCGCAATCGGTTCAGTAGTTTTGGCGTGAAAGAGTAACAAACATCTATCCATCCATACTTTCAAACTTTCGCGTTTATAATATTAGTAGGATTATTTTATTTACTTTCTAATGATAATGATTATGACATTGACAGTTATTATTTTATAAAGACATCAACGCGAGCGAAGCCTCGGGTAAAAGCTAGTATATTATAAATTCTATCAAAAAAACAAAAAATACATGCGTATTGCCTTACTATTGTAAAGATATCATACTTTGTGATTTTAAAATCAATAGAGTAGTTGATAAAGAATACTATTTATGTTAAAAATCATGAAAAACAAGATTTATTTTTTAACTTTAGTCAGACTTCTGTTTAACAAGAAAAACTTGAAAACTTGTGATGGATCATTGTATTGTGTGTGTGTGTTTTTTTAGTTTTCACACGTCGTTGTCACTTTGATGGCATTTTGGGTTGCACGTATTGCAAGAACTATATCTGTCAGACATACATTCTGTCAAAAAAGTATCGGGAATCGATAATTTGATTCTAATTCCAAATTCAATTCAAATAAAATTCTTTTTTGCGGTTAAGTTGGCACAAATGTTTTCTATATTGTTGCAAAGCTTGAGCGATATCTGTTATTTAGTTTGTTGTCAGTACTTGATTTTGTAAGCTCATTTCAAGAATATTTGGCGATTTTTATAATGGATGAAAACATTGAATAAAGAGTTTGTCTCAAATTTTGCATTGCAAATGGAATTTCATGTTCAAAGTCGCTGAAAATGTTACAGAAAGCATACGGTCTTAACGAAAGCAATCGACTTTACCAAAACCTCGTGCATATGAGTGATACAGTGCATTCAAAAGTGGTCGAGATTTGTTGGAAGATTTACTTCGGTCTGGTCGGCCATCAACCTCTTCAACTGAAGTTAACATCGCTAAAGGCTTAAAAAAATTGTCGTAATTAATAAATAATAAAAAAAGTGAAGAAAATTGTGACTGAAAATCTTTATTCAAGTTTGAGAGAGATAGCCGCTAAACATTATATGTCTCACAAATCGATTCGTACCATTTTAAACGATCGCTTGAGCTTGAAACACGTTGCTGCTCGACTAGTCCCGAAAGATCTGAATTTTCTTCAAAAACTCAATTACGTAAAAGTCGCTGAAAACATGGAACGAATTAATTCCGACCCTACATTCGTAAAATGCATTGTTACTGGTGATGAGACATGGGTTTACCAGTTTGACATGCAAACTGGTCAACAAGCTTCAGAATGGTGACTTCCAACTGAACCGAAACCGAAAAACCCACGACCATTATTGTGAATGAATTTTTGACCAAAAACTCGATAAATACCATCGAACAACCACCGTATTTACCAGATGTGGCCCCGGCCGACTTTTTTCTCTATCCAAAACTCAAATTACCACTTCGAGATATCCGTTTTCAGTCGATAGAAGATATCAAAGAGAATTCGTGGCGAGAACTGAAGTTGATTTCGGAAAATGTATTTAAAAATGTTTTGAGAACTGGATTATTCGTTGGCGTAAGTGCATTATTTCTGAAGGGGGCCTACTTTGAAGGTGATACAATAAATTTAGAAAAATAGTTAACTTTCTGTGTTTTATCAACCTTTTCTCGGTACTTTCTAGACACAGTAGTACATCACATTAACTACCACATCAAATATATTCTAAGCCTCTTTCTCTTGACACCATTTTAACACATTTTCATTCAAATATATATCATGTTTTAAAAGTAATTATAATACACTTTACCGAAGTGTCATGTTAGTTTTCAATTCGAGGTTTATTCAATATATCTCGCCCGCCTTCATTAGCTTATAATTCTACTCTTGAACTAAATTGGAAACAACTGCACTCTGTAGCAGCGCGTGTTTTGCTAATGACCATGGTCCGTCCAAGTATGTTCTTAGTCCTAGCGCCCTGCCTAATGTAAGTACCTTAATTGGCTTAATTATTATTAACTTGCCCAACAGTTATATAGCAATATTCATAATATTCAGACAATGTGATAAATAACAAACTTTGATATTTCATTATTCTTATTGCCTTTATAAATAGTGCAATGTTTAATTACTTGGTCAATAACATGATACATAGTCTTGTAATGTAGATCTACGTTTTGGAACAGGCAACTAGCTTCACGACCTACTTATACTGACTGACTCCTCCTGATAATTCAAAAATACCTACAATGGGTTTACTTGAAATAAATAATTTTGATTTTGGTTTTAATAAATATTATCATCATATATCAGCCACTGAGGAGCTCCACTATTCACCTCCTGGTTTCATCGTCAAATCAGCCCTCAGATGCCAAATCGTAGTATTGTCATTAGAACTTCATACAAGTAATTCATACATAGTTTCATTTAGATACGACAATTAGAAGTAGATTAAAATTGTATGATAAGATTGGCTTACATTGTTAGTTATTTAGTTAGTATCTGGCTAGGCAAGGTTTCGTCCAGTAGAAGGAGTTGCTTACAGCTTCCAATACATGAGTTTCGAACTATAAATGTAAACCATTAAAATAACTATGCTAAGGTTACGGCACTCTGTTACTTACTCCGTTCGTCATCCATTAATCCTAACATCAAGTATCTCACCTTTGATTTTCTGTATCACTTCTCTAGAGCCCATTATTATGATTAGATTTATTGATACTAAGGTCCAGGAGATTTCGTCTTGCCGAAACTGGGATATCTTTTTAAATTAAAAATGAATCTTTTAGTTTCCCAACTTTAGTTTCAAGGACCCTATCCTGTCCTGCCCTGTCTTTATTTGCCAACCTACTACGGTTTTACACTGTCAAGACAAATCAATTCTTCTTTATTAAATATCAAAATGATATGTTGTGTAGAAACACGTATGAAATAAGGGGCCATGACGTAATACGTTATTGTTATCAAATAACTCACTTAATGTTTCGGTTTTACAATTAAAAACTAATAACAAATTTGTGAATAATAATTAATAATTTTTTAACAGTAGCCTCCAATCCTAGTATCGTTCACAATACAATAATGTTGTATACGCTAAAACAGTATTTCTTAACTATTTAATTTAAGTAGAAATTGTTTTACCGTTACCAAATATAAACCGTTCTAATCAATAATATTTCAATTTGCAATGTCGCAATTTGAGAATGGTATCGAATAAAGCTCTTCGAAATGTTCAACTCTTGGTATTATACCTACTATAATAAAAGCATAAAGTATAATATGTATAAGGTATGTTACTATAAAATATCCCTTAAAACAATGGATAAAAATTTGTTCCATTGATATCGAGACAATACACCCATTGTGTAAAACAGTAAGTTTATTGCACGTAGCTTGAGCCACTCTCTTAATTGAATTGGTAATAACTGTGTTTTCATGTACATGCTCTGAATTGATAGTTTATCCTCGTATGTTGTCTGTGTTGAGAATTCTTTTAACGTCAAATTCAATTGCCATTTGCAAGTGTTGTCGGTAAGAGCACTCTGAAAAATTGTCGGTATTTACTCAAGACATCATAGTCTTGAGTAAATACCGACAATTTTTACCGACAATATCGTTCACATTGATAAATGGTTAAATTAGTGGTGCTCAAACTCTCTATTTTCATACATTATGGTTATTATGATCAAAACACAACAAATCCCAAAGATTATCTATATGCTTGTATGTATGTATATGGTTCTCGTTGTTTACGTTACATATATATTTGTCAGCCTGAAGTGTTTTTTTGTATGGTATAGGGGGCAAACGAGTAGACGGGTCATCTGATGGTAAATGACTACCACCGCCCATGGGCACTTGACTTGCTTTTATAATTTAGAAAGGATATATTAATAATTAAACAAACTACAGTAATATGGATGAATAAACACATATTCTATCTTTTCCCAGTCTTAGTACCATACCGTAGTATTATTTTATTTTGCTGTCGATTAATATTTTGTATTACTGTTTGTTCAAGAATAAACTGTACTTACTCGTCTGTACTTTAATTTTAAATAAGTATTATTTTATTTAAAGAACCAATATCTCGCAGAAAGTATATCACGACCGAGCACATCTGTTTCAAGTAATTACGTGACTGGCTAGTTGTAATAAGATATCTGTATCAGTTTCCTACTCTAGGTAGGACATACGATGATCATATTCTTTCTACTGCGGTTAATGCAACTTAACTATTGTAGTTTTTTTTTATGTAGTCAAACTTGATTGCTAGGCAATACTATGCAGTACACTACCATGGCGGGAGTATTATGTTGTTTAGTACAACTAAGATAAAAAGCCTCGTTTAACTAAGTTTAAATGTCTAACAGAGCATGTGCTTCTAAATAGTAGAATCGCAATTAGAAAATCATATAATTTAGTGTTAATTATTTTTAACGGACCTTTCCGCTTATCAGTGTCACTTCCGAAAGTTCTAGAATAAGAACATCAACAGTACCTACCTACATTTTAGTTTCAGGTTTGAAACTTAGCCATTAGACTCTTCTCGAAGAAGAATTTTTGTTGCTCATCGAAAATAGAAGTAAAGTTACAGGTTCCATCAAAAGGGCATCTTACCTATTGTACAATAAGCAAGGTCGACTTTCGTTGCTCTTCGAGTATAAACTCTGGGACAAACGAAAACTTTGAGGTTCTACGCTTTGCCCATTACAGCGATGAACTAAACGAGAAATTATACGTTCAAAACTTTTCCATTAAAGTGTTCTCAAAGAACAACGTCAATTAATAGTTTCTTCCAAAATTAGTCCTTTCAGAAAACTGTAACATAGTTTAAGAAGGTTAGCTTTTATCAATATATAAAACCAGACCAGGAAAATAGGAAACCGCTCCATGTTGCGCAAAACAAATGGAACTAACTTACTTTAATGCCAAGAGTAACTTCAAAACGTCATTAACGTGTCATAATATGTACAAGAAAATTGACTATTGGCCTCAATATCACTGTAACTTAAATCCAATTAAAATATTTTGGAGTAAAGTAAAGAAAAAATTGCTTTATAGAATATTAGTCTCAATAATATTACCTTCTTAAAACATGTACAAGATCGTTTTGAGACAAATATTTGAAATTATTGAATGTTAATCTTATTTAGTAGGATTTTTTACAGGAACATGAAACAACTACTGCGAACACAAAATAACAGAAGCAGAGGGCCTATGGCTGAAACGAATATTATTAAATTTGGTGGTAGTGAATCATTCAAATGATTCATCAAGTAATGATAGTGACAATAAGTTTGATGTCTTTCGAATCCAACCATTGCTGCATTGTAAAAATGAAGAAGATGAAAATTTCAAATAAATTTCAAAATTAAATTCTGAATTTGATAATTCATATTAAACATCATATTAGCTTTGATGGTTCGATTTTATTGATTTGATTGCATAATTTGACTTGGATAAAATGCTATTTATTATTCTGACACATTATTTACTTGTACATAATATGTAAGTTTTAGGAAAATAAAGCTTCGTTCAATAAGTCCAAAATCAAAAATGTTCATTATAATTATATGTGCCCACGGCCAATGCAACCTGGTCAATACGTCATGATATACAGAGGTATGTAATTCCTTTTTCGTGATCGCGTTAATTACCGTATATATATACACAATTATATCACGGAACGCAAAAGTTTAAAATTTAGTAGAAAAATGTTCATTCATTAATATTCATTCAAAAGGTTATGTCTCTTCATCCATGCTAATTTTTAACTGCTGTGCTATAAGTTAAGCGTGTGTATCTGTGTTGGTGTATGCCATAGTGTTGTAATAAAACAGCAATTGAGGCGCCCCTAGACTAGGTTTTTTTATTTTCCTGGTCAGGCTATACATCAATCGATTATATTTGCTGCGTAGTTGTGTTGTATTCCTGTAAATATTATATTATTACAATAATATGGTTTTGTATATGAAAATAAACATACATTTTTGAAATGTACATAAAACCATAAAAAACTCATAAGCAAAAAAAAAACAAATAATACAAATATTTTATGGAGAAAAGTTGCCAACAAGTCAATCTCTCGAGACTACTGAAAGTCGAGAAACAGTCGTACAAAAAAGGTTCATAGCCTCGAACCTTTTAAAATCATAATTCCAGTTTTTGTATTTGTGTTACCTAAGTACGGTTTATCAAAGAAATACAAATAAAACTTCATATGACTGTTAACATTTTTTCGTGACAAGGACAACAATGAGTCCTTTTCTACCAGTATACTTTATGGTTTTCATCCAATACTCACTACTTGAAGGTACAACAGCCTTTAATATAAAGGTTAATGAACTTCAAAACCTGTTAAACTCACATGGAAATCGGTCCTAGAAATAAGAGCATAGCGAGGATACGAAATAATTATGTACCCGTTCGCACACAAACTGTAATGTAATTACTATAATTTTATTAAAACATGATATTATATTGTAGATAAATGCGAAGAAAAATATGATATTGTTCATATTTCCGTAATTATATTATGGCACATATGCCAATTACGAAATTAACTTAGGTCCTGGATAATGTAAAACATCGTGGGGAGGTTGTTTCATATATTTTACTAGATTATTAGACAAGAGGTTTAGAGATGTATGCGCGGAACACATCGCGCCACCGTCTTTTTGACTTTTCAAAGTTGTGTAGTGCAGATAATTTAGCGTTCAAAATATAGGTTACTACGCAAAATAGCTTTAAATAATAGCTACATTTTGTCAATAGGTATAAACTAATCTTTTAAATAATTTCAAATTTTAGTTGTTGAAAGATTTGTAATTATCCCGCTTGTTCTGATTAAATTAATTCTGAGAATTTTATGTCCTTTGGCGTTGAACTAACATTCATTATAAAATTTGTAATAAATTGTTTGTAATAAATAAATTTTACTTTTGCATTATTGTAGTAACTAAATATTGGTACTTCATAATGACAACAATTTCTCTAATAATTAAGTTTACGTGGGACACATGGAATAAAGGTAAAACTACACTTTGTTAAAGAGTGATACTATTACTAAGACAGTTTGGATTGTTAGCGATACAACATAGCTACGTGGGTCACACTGAAAGTTTTTGGAATAGGCCACTAAGAAAAGCAGCCGATGAAACATTTATTGAAACTTTGAATTAGGAACTCTTTGGGAATCTGTAGATTTTTTTGATATATAAAATATATTAGAATCTTTTCAATGATTTCATATGTCATTTGTTTTTACAAATTAGCGGCAATTTAAAAAATGTCTGTCGTACATCGAAATGGATTTGAAAATCTTACATGAACATATTTCAGGCGTCAGAAAACTTTGTACTAGATGGATCCCTCATAATTGGACGGGAGATCAAAATCGCCGTCGTTTGGATTGGTGACGCTCAATGCTTGAAAATTATGAAGGAGGTAACTCGAATGCTGTATATAACATCGTCACAGGTGATGAAAGCTGGATATATTGTTACAACCCGAAAACAAAAGACAATCTGCGCAATGGATGTTTCCATTCGAAGACACAAAAGTAAAGAAGGACACACAAATCAAGTCAAAAAGATGATTGCCTCATTCTGTGGACGGACGGGTCATTTTGCAACAATCGTTCTAGAAGATAAAAGGACTGTTACAGAGACTGGTATATCAGTAATTGTCTACCAGTTGTCTTGAAAAATATTAGACCGCGACGTCCAAGAAGCAGGATCCTCCTCCACCGCGACAACGCTCCAGCTCACTCCGGCAGACGGACTATCGAACATTTGTCTATCGAAGGTATGGAGCTAGTGAGTCATCCTCCTTACAGCCCCGATCTGGCACCTTGTGACTTTTATTTATATTCAAAAATAAAAGATAAACTTAAAGGAATTCGTTTTATGAAGAAGATGCCGTGGCTGCGTTTAAAAAAGGCGTGGAAGAGATCCCTAAAGAAGAGTGGGATCACTGCTTCAGTCAATGGTTCCATCGCATGCGACGGTACTTAGAAAGGAACAGAGGCAACTTCGAAAAGCAATAAAATATTAACAGGCTTCTATATCATTCCATTTTTTATTTTCTAAAAACTTTCAGTGTGACCCCTTTATTTTCATTTAACAAGAATACTGATACAATGAAAGAATCTATGACAAGAACACTTACCACTTTTTGTAATTGTAATTGCTATTACTGTCAAAACAAATCAGCAACTCTTTATTGACCGTCAAAACATTACGTTCTTTAGATTCTTGTATGAATGTCAGACGTTCCTATCGTGAAATCATTTTTGTTTTTGCCCCGCAGTCTTGTAATATGGTGTGGGTTTTTGCAATCTACTCGCTAAACTGCTTCACTGATACCTTCTCAAAAAACTTGGATACAATAAAACTACGAATAAATATAAACTTTGATGTTTGGAAAAAAATAGTAACAAACTTGAAATTAATATTGAATAACAGTTAATTTCATGAAGACTGTTAAATACATTTTTTAAACCTAAGAAACTACTTCATTCAAAATGGCGCTTGATTAAATTGAAGATCTTCAAATTAATTTCTACAACTGCCAAATTATTATCTGTAACTTAGTACTAAGTTTTTTTGAAATAAATAAATAGATAAAAAAATAACTATGTACTGCATTACTGCTACTATTGTGTACTTCTTAATGACTATAACTAATAGCCGTTTACTTAAATTAGACTTAATGAGACTGTCCACTGTTTACTCAATGTGTTTATACCGAACTATTGTACGGGGTTACATGTATATTTATTTATGACTAAATAAGTACCATTTAGTCTACTATAATAATGAAAAATTACTTACACTAAGTTTATTGGTACCTCGTAGAAGCTTAAGTACATACGTTTATTGTAACAGGCGGTTGTGTGAAAATGTCCACAAAGATTTTTGTGTGCACTAATATCTTAGAAAATTGTCTTTTAAGTTGGGACCATAAAATAATGTTTATTTTTAATTGTGTAGTAAATAGTTTTACAGTGAGTGTTAAAAAAAGGGTATAAAGGATTTAGATTCTTTCAATCCTGCTTATTGCTGATTGTGTACTAATGCATTTTTAGAAAAATAAAAAGGCATTGCTTTATCTATTTCCCAGCGTTGCCGGCTGAAACAATTTGCTACTCTCAAAAACGTGGCAAAAGCCTAATAGTTTTTTTTTTAAACCCACGTGATAGAACACAGTAGAAGGTTCATTGTGACGCACTCAAATAAGGATATCTTTTTACCACGACGGACTCTTAATTAAGGACAATGGCAGAGACCACGAAGATTTTTCATAATGACGTTAGTACAAAAATGTCATGAAAATACTTTTACATGGTCAGCAACGCATGCGTGATAACGTGAAAAACTTAGGCCACTGTGACTTACATCTTAGTCAATCAATCATTTATTTGCTGATCAAGGGTATAAAGTGGTGTTAACATTACATTCGATATCGTTCTCCTTAATCTACCTTTACTGGCACGCAAATTTTATAATAACAATTTTTATTTAATATTCGAAAATAAATTGTGGTAGTTTTAAATAACTAGGTACTTGCATCAACACAAAATTGGTAAGTATAAATTAACATTAATTATAAAAATATATGGTAAAAATTAAAATAAATTAAAATAAATAGTTACAATGATAAAATTCTAGTAATAAAAAGGAATAGTACAATTTCATAATACAAAAACCATCAGATAAACAAGTATTTTAGAATATAAGTAAAATAATTAAATTCATTTCATTAAGGCCATGTCAATAGAGAAATAAAAATGTCAATATGTCAATATGTGTAATTAATAATAAAAACTGTTAATCTTAAATAAAATAATAATAAAGTAATTTATTATTATTATAATAAACTTAATTAAATCTTGTGTATAATATATATTGAAATATGCTCCGATGGCAAGTGCTATTTTTACGTGTACATTGGCGTGTATTTTACGATTCTGAATTGTTTTTCTTTCATATTTTTATTTATTTTATTCATTCGATAAATTTATTCGATAAGTTTTATTGACAATGTCTTGAATAAATTACTACCAATATTACGCTCCGGCTCTGGAATGAGGCGAGGTTTTCCCGATTGACTAAAATTACGGGATTTACGGTATTACGGTAACCGCTTATCATCAGGCAGGCTGAATGCTTGTTTGTCAATGACGTGGTATAAAAAAAGATAAATTATGATGTAACAAAACTCAATTTAAAAACTGTGTTAAAGTTATTTCAAATCGATAAAAATTGAAATTTTTGTAGAGTTTAATATAAAACGTAGAAGTTCAAAATCATTTATATCGTTAATGCAATATAAAAAATATTGTTTAGTCACTTAGACAACAAAATGTAATATTAATATTGAAAGAAGTTTAATAGCGTTTACAGAAACTTTTATCAAATATATACTTAATGATATTTGATGCTATCTAACATAGTTATAGTTTGTTACAGATTTAAGCTGAAGAAAATAAGTTTGCCAGACGCATTCAATTATTTTGCAGACTACAAATAAATACATTAATAGATTTTATCGTGATAATACCTTTTATATCGTGGTAAGAAAAATTAAAAATATATATAAATTTATGCAGAAAGGTGTGGCCTATTTGCAGGTAAGAATGAGATTAAGATTTATTTAATGTACTAACTCAGATGAAAGGTTATATTTAAGACTTGTATATGTCACTTTCATCTATTCATCATCATTCTCATTTCATCATTTATATATAAAATTTGTTTGTAAAAACAGTATGTAAAATAGATTACCTGATATGTGACTATTTTCTTTAACTGATACAAACCAAAAAGTTATAAGTTTAATATTACCAATGTGCAATAGTTCTAATGTTAGAATATTGGCATAAGTTTTGGTAATCATACAATAAAATTTGCATTGAAATATCTAAGAACCATTCAATCTAAAAAGCACATCTCACGCACCACTGGATTTTTCAGAGTTCTTATTATATTTAAAACTTTAGATTTAGATTATCTTGTACACTTCTATGAATTAAAAACTAAAGATTGATTTAAGGAGTAAAATAATTAATTTTGACTGTTGGGACGGGATGTCGTTAGGTCGCTAGTCATTTGTTTACTTACTTATATAAGTTATACTAACAGGAGTTGATATTACAAAGTTTTAACAGCTATTAGAGATACATGTGACAGAACCTTGGGTGAGACGGGTCAATGCCTGTCAGGGGGTGGTGCTGGTACGGAAAAATGCAACGCCGATTCTCGCTCGTAGGCAAGATGACGAACACCGGGATGGTTTTTAGTCGTTAAGAGTCCAACAGACCCTTTCACTACCTCCAAGGGCGAAGGACATCCATGAGGATCTTCTACCCCAAACAAAAAAAAAGAAACTAGAAGAGATACATAGGTACAAAAGCAATTGTTAATTTAGTATGAGCTATAGTATACCACCTTAAAATTATGCTTACACATTAACAATCTTATAACATAAACACACCTTTCTGTGTGTTTATATTATAAGATTGTTATGAGTATTATATAGTTAAATGTTTATTGTATTTTTTTTTGTTCCGTTAATACCATAGTTAAACAATGTGTTATCTATCAACATCCTTTAACAGTAAGTATTGAAATTAATTAGAACTCACGAAATATTAGATTCATTTTTTATTTAGGTATTTTCAATATTTTATATCCTTATTTTCAAAGTTAGATTTCTAGAATAAAATCATGAACTCCACCAAAAAATGTTTACGCTTTACATCATTCACCGTGTCTACTATACAGTATAAATATATATATAAATGTATATATATATATAACAACAATGTATTATATTGTGTATGGACTATGGTCTGATAATAAAATTTATTATTATTCTCTTTATTCATCTTTTATCATATAAATTACATTTTTAAATATGTACATAAAAATATATATATTTAAAAATATAAAAAATAGTACACTTCCGACATCGGGCACAGGGACCAAGATACCGGTGGTTAGGGCTCCAAAGACAGGAACCTCCTCACTATACGGCCGTGTCGAGAAGAACTGCCTTCTGCATCAGTCCCTTGATCCAATCGTCTAACGCGAGCCTCTTGAGGTGTTGATCGAGGCTCTTGGCTATTATTATTATTATACAACCCTTATATATGACCAAACCTTTCTACTGCTTATAATACTTAAAACTTAAATTAAATCGAAAGTGTCCGTATACAGTTTGAGACTACTGAAACAACTGGCGTTCTCAAAACCAAAGAATAAATTAATTAGTGTCGCACCGTATCGGACTTAATGAGACTGTTCACTGTTTACTAAATGAGTTTAAATAGTTGTTTTACTCCGAGGTAGTTTTATATTTGTTTGTTATTAAATTGTAGCTTTATAACAATAACAGCGAGTTAGGGCGTATTTATTTTGACAAGTACAGTAGAGCTGTAATGGTATTGTCAAATTTAGCGTTTATAGGAAGGCTAGAAAGTGGCGTGTACCATAGTGTGTGTCATACCTCCTACGTCAGTTTAGCTGTTTCTACTACTTAATTGTCATAAACGGTGATTAATATCAATACTGTGATATGAATATTGAGACGATTGACACAGACATATACACCAATCGGTGAGTTTGAAGAAAAAATCCAACAAATTCCTCCATTTTGTTTTATTTTAAGTTGGTATTTGGGTTGCCAAGACCAGCTAACGATACCAAGTAATTATCTAAGTCCATCCAGTCGTTTAAATGATACGAGGTAATAAAGAATTCCTTTCCTGATTATTTCCCAAATAAATTCAAAATCTAACATAAATGGTCCTTGCATGATAGGATTATAAGAAGGAATGTGAGTGTGACCTTACATCAAACTTTCTCATTTTGCATACCTCTTTTGGAAAAGAAGCGTATCAACATATATGTATATACGTAAGTATAAGCTTAATGGTTTTATAACACGAATTTAAGATATGAATTTGAAGACTGATCGAGTCTAATTTCTTAATAATAATATACGAGTATTAATATCACCCTTGTACCTTTTTATCTTAATTTGTTTATCATTACAAATATTATACAGAGAAGTAATGCTTAGGAAACTAAGCCAGACCATTTGATGTTATCTTGGAATCGTCTAGACCACAGTCTAGACAACTGATTTGCCTTACGTGAAGCAGTCTAGTCACAACTAGACTGCTTCACGTAAGGCAAATCAGTGATCCAATGATACAAACTATTAGTAGTGTAATAAAACAAAATCTTTATACATAATTTAACAGTATATGACAAAAATATCTAATCTTTATACAAAGTAACGAATGACTAGTAAAGTTGTCAATCTCTGTTGTTACCTACACCTCTTACGTTACCTATAGTCGAAATTAGTTCTATGTTTAACTAATTCTATCAAAAGAACAGTGTAATACAATATTGTCTCTCAATCTGGTTAAATTCAACTTATAAACCCCTGCTCTAAATATGGTAAAAATTTTTTTTACCTGTTGCGGGATAGGTAAGGTAAATCTGTAGGATAATGGAAGTGCTAGTTGATATTTTTCCTTCCACAAATGTTAGGTTTACAAAAATAGATATATTAATTTGATATAAATTCGAAATATTGTATTCGTTTGTTCATGTTTGGGGAGTGGAAACGAATGTTACGGGCAACACCGAATGTTTACCCCTGGAGAACAGTAAATTTAGGCGGCCTATTTGCTCGTGGCCAGCATCGAGTTCGGACGTGTGATTAAAAGTGTATTGAAATAGAAGAATATATATCTACCCTACAGTATTCACGTGAGTTTTATTGTACTGTCATTTTTACCTTCATTTGAGATATCTTACACAAACTTTGGGAAAGAATTACTTAACTGAATGCGATTAAACGTCGGGTGTTGTAAATTGTTTTACATGTTTGATAGTTCACTTTTTGTCAACTATAGCCGTTCCCAGCAGTTTTATCTACGTTTATGGTCACTGCTACGCTCCTACAGGTCGTAGCGTGATGTTGCATAGCATATAGCCTTCCTCAATGAATAATATATTCATTACTAAAAGAATTTTAACTGTGGGAGAGCCATGCTTCAGCACATATGGACCAGCTCGACCGGAGTGATACCACGGCCTCACAGAAAACCTGCAATTAAGCAATGCTTGCATTGTTTTTCTCCTCCTCTTGACCTTTTCTCCCCCTCACTGCACTCTCCCTCTTCCCCCTTTCCTACACTCCCACCTTAAAGGCTGGCAACGCACTTGTGACTCTTGAGTTGCAAGTGCCCATGGGCGGCTGTAGTCACTGAACAAGTGGCCTATCTGCTCGTTTGCTCCCTATCACATAAATAAAGGAAAGTTTATCTGACTGCTGGATAAAACATGCAATCTTCAGCTTTATTAAATAAGTATATATTAAATTAACTAATTAAATACCTTTATTCGTTTCAGTGCGTTGCCCTTTAACATGAAAATTTGTATTATAAAGGAATTGTAATACAAACAGAGGGTGACAAAGAGCACGTCCCGAATAGCTTCTCATACTACCATCTTCAGAAAACATAATACAATCGAAACGATACTGAGAAGATTAGCTTCTTTGTACCATCCAACGCTTCAGGATTTTTCATTTTATTTGCGTTCTAGATTTGTCTGACTGACCTAATTCGCCTGTCATCTGGACCGAACTTCACGCGTTTATGTTTGTTTGTAATTGATCCCCAATACGTTAGAGGGCGCGGATTACCCGACAACTAACTATTATCTTATCTGTGACCCGACTAACTAGTTCCAGTTACAGGTTTGTGACCCTGACTTCTCGAGCTTAATTATATACGGATGGATTGGGCAGCAAGTAAGCAAGCAAGCAGTTCATTGCCTTCCCGTCTTGCCCACATTTTCCTTTCAATATACTCCCAATTTTCCACCTTTAATTGTTTAAAGTGCCCGGTTGGCGGCAATAGGACCAAAATTATTGTGGGAGAGCCATGCTTTATCGTGGGAGAGCCATGCTTCGGTACGTATGGGCCGGCTCGACCGGAGTGATACCACGGCCTCACAGAAAACCAGCAGTGAAGTAATGGCTTATATTGTTTTTCGAAGAGTGAGTGAGGTTACAGGAGGCCCTAACCCTTCCCTCCCCGCTCTACTGCCCCCATTCCCCTACTCCCACTTTAAAGGCCAGCAACGCACGACTCTTGAGTTGCAGGTGTCCATAGTCGGCGGTAGTCATTTACCATCAGGTGACCCGTCTGCTCGTTTGCCCCCTATATCATAAAAAAAGAAAAAATGATAAGTGTTGAATAGGTCTCGGACAATTTTTGTACTCCTTTGCGAGTACAAGCGTGAGAAATGTATGTACAGTCCCCAAATGTCAGAGCTTACGTAATCAGAATTACTGTTTTTCGAGCCTTAACTACTCAAATGGGCATAATGAAATTCTACATACACGTTATCAGCTATACAGAAAAGTACAGGGTACCTTCCTCAGGGAAAAAACTGAAATAAACTTTAACGAATGTTAAGCCGCGAGCAAAATCTTGTCTTCAAGTAAAAACAAAGATAATGATTTTCTTTTCCACTACGACGGCTACAAAGTTTCAAAAGCTACAAAGTTTTATATTCAATTGCGACCCCTTGCAGTAAAATCTTTATTTATCACCGGACTACTCTGACAACTGAGCATAAATTATATGCAACATTTATATTGACACTATGACTAAGGCAGGCTACACACAAAAAGTAAGCAATTAATTCAAGTTATAAAATAACAAGTAGTAATTTTTAGTTTGACGGCCTCAATTTTTAGGATAAGCCTTGAAATTTGCCAGTCCCATGCTGTCTCACTCCGTACCAAAATCTCAAGCTAAAGACTTTCTGGAAGTATACCACGATGTGTACTAGCTTAAGCACAACAGCGCTGCGATCAGCGCAGTTGTGCTAAACTAGTCATTCGTGTCACTTCTAAATTATTTTACAAAAATCACATGTTACAGCATCCGTTTATTTGGTGAAAACAGTCAGCTATAAAAATAACTTGGCTCCAGATACGAATAAACTTCTTACAGACATATTTCAAATAAGACTAAATCATCTATCAAAAGAGAGTTGATGCAGCGAGGATCCGCTGGAATTCTTTTAATACTTCATTAGGGAAGTAAGTTTACGGAGCGTCAAGACTGCAACCCTCGTACATTCCATTTTCTTCATAATTTAAACATAATTTAAGTTTGTTGGAAATGTTTGCTTCGCTTGCAGCAAGAAACATTCGTACTTGTTTCTTAACACGCTTTTTACAATGTATTTTATGCTGTGACGTGTTTAAAATATTAGTTTAAAACTCCGGTTGGACTGATTGAAACCAAGTCGAGTGACATTGTTTAAAGTAATTGAGTTTAAGATTAAAAATGAAAATACTATAAATAAATATTGGTATCGAAAAATGCCTCTCCATGGAACTAAACGCTATAATCATATTTTAGTAAACAATACTCCTAGAGGGGAGGAATCCATCGAGGTGACCACAAAGCAGTTACCTACAGTTTTCATAATCTTTACACCTCAGAATGTAGATCCGTAGGCCTCAATAATATAGATTTTTAAGATAGGTGAGTCTTCTGCCTAGTTCAGTATATTTTCTTATTTTAACATCTTATTTTAACTTTACAGCATTAAAAGTTACCGAGCTAATAAAATTTTAAGGAGCAAATGGAACCCTAAACCATTTAGATAAATTTATGATCATATATTAATTTACACGACCTTGTAGAACTTAGATTATCTTTGTCTCATGTTTGCTACAGCATAATTATTATATTATGTATCAAACAAGCTTATGATAAATTAAACTTGTAGTAGAGCACAGTTGATTATTTATTTTTGTATTACTTTCAGTAAAGCAGGGTTTAGTGAGATTAAACTTTTACAATAAAAACTTTCGTGTGTGGTATTCATGTTTATTAAAAATAATAAACTAAATAAAAATTATATAAAAAGGGCCCCCGTCGGGTCCGAAACTAGTCGGGCATTCCCGAAATACAAACGTGAGTAAAATCGTATAGTATTTAATAAATATTAAACTTTTATTTATACATTTCTGAAAGCCGGGTTAATATCAAAACCCCAGGCTTTCGCTGTACACAATATATTTGGTTTACGACAGCGTATTGGGACACCACACACTGATGGATAAATGCTCATCAGTTCCAAGAACTGTTCAAAGGCAGGTCTTGCATATTAAAAATATAAAGAAAGAGAAAAAATTATTCCCATACACTTAAGAAGACACAATAATTACAATACTAAAAAACTTACATCTGAAATATAAAATCTGGTTCAGTATTTGCTAGATATGTGACTAGCGCTGGTCTAGTGGTTAGTGACCCTGACCGCTATGCTTATAGGTCGTGGGTTCAATTCCCACCTGAGTCTGGGTGTTATTTGTGTCCGTTGTTTCTATGTTTGTAAAGTCCCCCGCGACATAGGAGTTATTCCTAATAGGGGAGTTGTCTTTTTATTTAAAATTACAATATTTTTATCCGTGGGATATCCCACGGATAACAATCAGCATAAAAGTACGAAATAAAAGATTAAAATACAAATTATAATATAATTATAAAAGAACTTTAAAATACAAAATTTCCTATTTACTATATTACATACTTAATATTATACACTTATTTTACAAAATGTCAAAAAAAAATCTTCTTGTTGACGTGTCGGCCGATAGTAATAGATCGTAGGATTGTTAAATGCTAATTGAAGTTGTGAAAACCCACTTTACACCCTCAGTTTGTAAACTCCAATAATGATAACTGATAAGTATCAATATTTGCTATAAACAGGGAGGGCAAACAGAACATATTTAACAAAGATCTGCTTGGGTGCGGCAGGTATTTTCAAAACAGTAAATCACAATTTTCCGGTGGCATGAAGTTCCACAAGTGTTTTGCTTCGATTAAAGGAAGCACCACGAACTATTCGGCAACAAATAAGAGATGATTTGCTATCTCTGCTAATTATTCAATTCCAATAAAATTCAATTCACTCTCTTCCCACCATCAGAGAATGAATCGTGTGAACTGTTTTGATTTTAAGGAAATAAATTAAGCAACCTGCAAGAAAGTTAATTTGTTTGTTTATTCGACATTTTCTAATTCTTCTAAAACGCAAATTTGGAGGTTATCTATAGTTAGGTATAGTTCTTGTTAACACCTTAAATTTATACTAAATACATACCATACACCCGTGGGACAATCATGCTTCGGCACCAATGAGACGGCTCGACCAGAGTGACATCACAGCACAGAAAACCGGCGTGAAGCAATTCTATGTTGTATTTCGCCGACTGAGTGAAGTTACCCCAGGCCCTAAATCCCCTTCACCTACTCCCACTCTTCCCCTAATCCTATCTTGAACTACTGACTCTTGAGTTGTAGGTGTCTATGGGCGATGGTAGTCACTAACCACGAGGTGACCCGTCTGCTCGTTTGCCAGCTGTTATATAAAAAAAATAAGTTAGGTCTACTTCGAACCCTAGCTTCCACGTTCAAGTCTGTAGTGAACTGGGTGGGATTCAAATAGCAAGTCCAACGTCTTAGCTATTCTACAGCCGCTTACAACTACACTGTACATAGTTAAAATTTGAATATTTAAATCTGTTAATGGTACAGGTTACGAAGTTACAGGTATCACATATAGGATGTTACAGGCTTATTCAGTAACTTGAACACTGACAAATCAATACAAATAAATGAAATTGAAGTCTGTTGGTAATGTGAAAATAATAGTTTTATTTAACTTCATACAGTTATTTGCACGATACCTATGACTAAAAATCAGTTTTTAAATTTTTTGTCAGTCTGTCTGTCTGTCTGTCAGTTTGTTCCGGCTAATCTCCGGAACGGGTGCACCGATTGCCACGAGACTTTCACTAGCAGCAGTGTTATAGTAACTTAGGCTACTTTTATTTTGGAAAAAGAATTAGGGTTCCGTGCAAAATATATAAGTGTGTACACGCGCGGGAACTGCTAGTTATAAAATATAACAGACTAGACATTCAAAGCGGATTCACACAGGTTTTTGGTCACTGCTCTTCTCCTAAGAGTCGTAGCGTGATGCTACGTAGCCTACAGCCTTCTTCAAAGAATACTTAAGCAATACAAAAATAATTTTTCGAATTTGACTGTTATTGCCAAAGATTGGAGTTTTATTGTAGCATATTACCCCTAATTTAAAATGTTTTCGGTTTCAAGAAAAACAGTTTGAAACCGCTCAAGTGTCTGTGCTATGTTGGTGTCTAATAGGATTTGGATGTCGTCCAACGTTCTAGGAACAGACGGTGAATAGCAGATGGCTCGAAGCAACCGATATTATATTACATCAGTTGCAGGCACAACTTGCCAACAGATTTTCTTTAAAATTAGTTTACGAAGTACGAAACTTAAAGGTTTTGGTTATTCTATAAATATCTTAAGACTATTGTTACCTGAATATTATTATTCGTTATATATGTTAACGAACGAAAAAGATGCAACGGCAACCAAGGATGACCAAACAGCTTAAAAACGAAGTAATGATACTACAACATTTCATTCGATTTTTTTAGTTAAGTATAAACTAAAAAAATCAAATGAAATGTAGTAGTGGCAGGGATACAATTTTTTTTTCAAAGTTATATTTATTTTTAAAAAGGATTAGTCGTAGGACTGCATGTTAGAAGTGAAAACGTAACTTACATACATATATGTGTGTGTACACACACACACACATGCACACGCACATACACACTCATACACACATCTGTATATATGTATGTATCTGAGTTCAGTGTTTTTTCCTCATACTGTATATAGTAAGTGGGCAACGTGCCTAAAAAAGTTTTCACTTAAAAAAATAACGATGATCATAAAGGGGAAAAGAAAGCAAATATTCAATCAAATATTTTCATCAAAAACATGCCTTTACAAAAACATTATATGTTTGAAGTTAAAAACAAAAATTCGAAATATAATATGAGACCATACATGTTTATCTTCGCTGTTACACAAATATTGTTGGAACAAGGGAACACTAAACTAACTTATATCAGTGTCTGAAACAATATTTATTGTAGTTGAAGACGGTAGATTTATTAGCCATGTGTTTTATTATTTATCAGAGAAAACAAAAATCTTGTTGTGGTTGGTCCTTCAATAATAGCCTAAACAAAAATGATCTATGTTATAAATAATGTGTGATTAAGTAACCAACATCTGGTATCACACAAACAAAGGCACTCTATAGATCGTTTGATTACATTGACAATATAAGCTAAAAATTAATGAAAATTGTATATTTAGTGATTTTAATTCTGATCAGATTTTAAATTAAAATATGACAACCTAACGACTCCGTTCGCTTTTGAATCGTGATTTGTAATTTGTAATTGTGAGTCTATCCCTACTACTTTTTATCCCAGAAAAATGTACAGTTTCCTAGAGATCGATTTCACCAAAATTTCCAAGCGAACGAAGTCGCTGGCAACAGCTAGTGAGTTTGTTTGTTTATTTGTTACGCTTTCACGCCTTAACTACTTACCCCATCACCATGAAATTTTGAAAGGTACTTTTCATCATTAAATCTATATTTACGCAAGCGAAGCCGCGAAGAAAAACTGGCACAAAACAATTATACTGGCCGTATAACAACTTCAGCATATTGTGATAGGATTAAAGCACATTATAACAAGCGCAAATTACGTACGTATAATTTAGATACAAGTCCCAAAGTGAACACCTGATAACACGCACTAAAGTTAATAGCATACGAAATCACGTATCCGGATTTAATGAGATAAGTTTTATTGTTATTATTTGAGTATATACAGAGCTACAGAAAGGTGTGGGAATATTTTATTTTCGTATTTATTGTAGACCCTGAAAATAATAGAAAGCGCAAAAAGAAATAGGGTGCTGCAGTTTCCTGTTCAAATTGAACTTCTCCTAATAAGTGGGGTCACCAATGCGCCACACATGTGAGTCAGTGCCGTAACAATAGGGTGGCAGAGCGGGCAAAATACCACGGGCCCCAGCAGCCTCGAGCACAAGACGCCATGAGCACAAGAGGAACTGAACATTTATTACAAATTACATTTATTAAAAACATGCAGGAGTTATTAAAATGCTTTTTTCTTTAATTTTTTCTTTCTATGTAGGTAATATCTACACTCTATAAATTAAAATTTAATAGGTAATACTTATAAAAATAGGGATAATACTCGATAATAATGCTCACGAAAACTGTAATATTGTTCGTTAGTATAAATTAGGTATGTATTTAGTGATTTATACAAATGAAAGTACAAAATCAACCTATTTTACCTTAGGGAGGGTCCTATTCGATAAATTTGCCAATGTAGCTCACTCTGCTCACCAGAGGAAATACAGAAGAGTGTTTAGGTTGGCCACCTGTCTGTCTTTCGATTGTATACAGTCATTAGAAAGAAAGAAGAAAGAATAAAATATGATTTATTTCAAAAACCTCAGGGTACATTTTCAGTGTAGGTACATACCTAGTGAACGCTTGTATTCTGTAGTGACAGTCAAAATACTTATGTTACCTAAGTCTATAATTAAAATAAAATAATAGTAATACATAAATATATAAGTATCTAAGTCTAATTACTCTCTAAAAACAACATTTTCAAATTAAATGATACATTTGATAATAAATTTAATAATCACCTAATTCACAAACATCATGGTTTTAATCTATGACTTTAGCTACAACATATCATGTAGAATGTAGGTGACGTGTCATTTTTTTTATTTATTAAGAATGCTAGCAACGTGGGTCACACGTTACTAATATTCTTGTTAACCCCTGCAGCTAAGCTAAATACTTGTGTCAGGAGTGGGTTCACGTCGGTAGTGCACTGGGTGAGGTTCGAACCCGCAACCACTTGATCGCAAGTCCAACGTAGTCTTGTCGTGGTAACATGTGGTTGTTTTATTTTTTTATTCAAGAATTATTTTAAACAAAATAATTATCGCGCATAGTACGCTGCAGTTTTGCAATTTCGGTTGACAGTCGGCATACACTGAGATGTTATAAAACAACAGATTTTCAGTTCCATTCACACGTCGCGCGCGTCACCTGACGTCGGCAGGCAATATCGTTTTATTACTACTCTAAATATGTACTAATAAATGAAACGGGAGTATACCGTATATAAGCAGGGTAAGTAAACATTTTCCAGTGGTACATAATTTCACATAGTTATTATACAACATATTAACATAAAGTAATATTTTAGTATAATCAAGCGAACCGTATGCTTATTTGCCACTGTAATGATGAAAAAACACATGATTATACCTAAGCAATCTAATTTAAAAAGCAGTCATCCCAAGATAACCATTAATCCGACCCACATTCCAACTTAAAAGGATAATTAATTCTTTTAACTAAAGCAGATTGCGGGCTGCGTAGATTTCTGAAACAGATTTGATACGATGTGGGAAAGTAATTGGTTAGATAAATATCAACTTACGGTCCCGCGGAAAGGGTTTAGAACTTTAATATGTAAATTAAAACAAATATGGCGTAGGCGGGAATTTACTCGGATGGTTATAATATATCAAAATTGTTGACTTAGACTGAAAATAATTATGTCTGTACTGGTTGTGCTATATTTATATTGCTAAGCTATTTATCAAACTGCTATTTAATGGATTTCTACATTTGAAATGCCATTAGATTTGCCGTTGCGGGAGTCATATAGGGTACATCATTTATTTATTACTTGGTATATTAACGTAGTTCGGTTCTGTCGATTCTTCCTTCCATATATTATATTAGCAACAATCGCATTACTCACTCACTCACTACACAATCACTTTACTCACTATTGCTGCTACTAACAGTAACTGCTATGTTGTTCGAACCTCCATCAGCACTCAAGTGATTGTTATCAACTTATAATTCATGCCTAGTCTTTTATCACCCTATCGTTGTCAACCAACCAATAGCGTAGCACTACTGGTATAACTAGCCATGATAATGTCTATTAAATCATTTTTATGGAATAGCGGGCATCTATTAAATGAAATATTTGGATTTGGCCCACGAAGTCGTCGACATGTGGGATATGACTATCGGCACAATGATTAAAGAATCCACATCCCACATGTAGATGACCTTGATTGATTGGGTCATACCAGTATGACCCAATCATTACACCTTATTACCACCTGACAAAAGACTTTTTAATACTTTTTTTTTATTATTGGTATTACCTCCGGGAAGATAATTTTATTAGCATTTATGTCTTAATTTCTTCTTTCTTGCGGAAAGAGATAAACCAGAATTCATTTACAGTTCAAATATTTGTTTCATCTGTTTATTTACACAAATGAATGATCTACCTTTCGAGATTTATAAGGCTGAAATGTTTTAAGAGTTTCTATTTATTTTAGCTAAAACATTTTATAGAGGTCAAAGTTATGATAAAGTTTTATTTTGTATATAACTGGCCTACTCTCCGACAAATACTTTTAAATATAAATATTAAAAAAACATTTATTTAAAATCATTTAACGTAGAACTTACTTTATCAATATTATTTATACCTGCTTTACATTTGCCTTTTAGGACAATAGCTATGAAATAAAGGATTGAAGTTTTTAGTTATTACTTTGGATAAATAGCCTGTAAATTAACTTTTTTACTTCTGTAAATAGTTACAACTATGGCTTAAAACATATAAAAGTAAGATAAAACATTTAAAAAGATAGAAAACGTATTTTTATACTTTTCGATTGAAGTGTAACGCCCATTATTTTTAATTAAACTTAGTTACTTTTTAAAAATTATTTAGTTAAAATATGTTCCGTCAATTTCTATTCCATTCCACATTCATACGCCAAGAGAAGAAAAATAAAATAATAATAACGTCTTAGTCTTAGAAACGAATTTAAACTTTCGATGTTTGATATCCAGGTCTTTTTGCAAAGAATCGCTTAGTACTTAAGCCTTTTTACTTTTAGCTAACATTAAATCTACTAGACTTAAAACAACAAAGCAGTAAAAGAGTCAAATTACTCCAACATATTGAACGTTCTAGAAACATTTCTAGATTTTGCGAGCAACTTAGAGTACCAAATAAACACGTACACTTTTCATAGTACTACGACAGGTACAATATTATATATTTGTGACGTAAAGTAAGTGACATACTTTTCTGTCATTCTCTGAGGCCCAAATAGCGGAATGCACTTACAAAAGCAATTTGCGCGGAAACTTCACAAAAATAATGACAAGCTTAGGTTAGAAGTTGTCTACGTGCATACTTTAAAACAATTAAATTTTAATTAAAACATCAAAGATATCTTGTGAAGCTATCTTATTTTGTAGATGTAGATGATATATATAGTAGACCAATCTACTGTTCAATATCTTGACCTTAATTTACCTGTGTACAACTTTGTTTGCGGCTACTTACTTAACAGGAGATCTAATCCTCTGATAATAAAACACGCCCCACTATCATGCTAGGTAAAGTTCCAATAACTATATTGGCGAACAAACTCACAAGATCATAAATTAAAGTGAAACTATATATCTCTTGAAATTGCAATTCTGTTTTTAAGGTAGTACATAAATAATACTACACACTTAATTTTTGTATATAAGTCCTAAAACGATTTTTATTTGTATGCTTAATTTGTAAATTGTTTTTCGGGGATTTCCGTATGAATGTATGTAATTTTTTTATTACGATTATAAATTGTTATGTTCATTAATAATTTGTAAATGAATTAAATAAAAAAGTGGAATGTATAATTATAAATTCAATGAATTGCAGAAACTACTGGGTTAAACTCATTATATAGTTATTTTTAGATTTCGTGTGTCGATAAACCCGAACTATGTTAAATGGTTGGAGGCAAAATGGTGGTGGTCTGGATTGCTGACAGAGGTTTTAAGTCACTCTTTAATTTGCATACAGCCTAGTTTAGTGGTGAGATAAGCACGGTACGGTGAATGACCTTATAGATTTTTTTTCAGTAAAATGTTCTGTTTACTTATTGTGATATAACTTTTAACCAAAAAATGTTTTCCGGCAGAAAATTCCAATGATTTTCGACTCAGAATGATGATCTGAATACTTTATTTTAGTATTCGGTGTTTTTTCTTAATTTCTTGCTCTTTCTTTTAAATCGATGGTTTAGCCCGGCGGCAAAAGCTCATAATGAACGATACCCTTCCAATCCCATCCTACACATAGCATCACTTTATTGCGTGTTAATCCGGGTTTTGCTACAGTCTATGGAACTTGACTACTCTTTTACCATGATCTTTCTTACACGTTCATTCTTCATCACCAGTGATCAATCTTTTCAAAAATGGTTCGGTTTCATTACGTTTCAATAGAGAATCACAAATGAGTACACGATTCATTAGGGTTCTTTCAGTGAGCTCGTGTGACATGCAAATATCGAGCTTTTTTTGAATAGCCAGACTTTTTTAAATGAGTCAAAACTAATTTGATGTTATTCCTCAGTTCTTCGGCTATGTCGTAACTAGTAGTATGCCAATCTTGCTCCACTTTTTCAAAAATGGCATCGACTTCGTTCGTATGAGGGCGACTAGAGCTGCATCTTGGACATCAAAATTCCCGAACTGAAAACGCTTGAACCAACTTTGTGCTACTTTTACTGACACTGCATTAACAGAAACGTCACAATTTGTTTTTGCGGATTGAGTCACATTTTTCCCTTTTTTTGTAATGAAACTTCAGAATGTATCGAATTTTTTCGTTAGATTCACTCATTTTGACACAGAAAAACAATTGAAAAATGGCGGGAAAGTGTTCTTACTTTTTTTTTCTTAATATCCTACATTTATTGATATTAAAACCAGCCAGATACAAACAGTACAACCAAAAGGATTTTTCTTCAATTTAATACATACAAAATACGAAAAGACTTACTTAAATATAAATAGTCTCATAGAATTTTTTACCAAAGTTCTTTTCTTTTCTTGAAATTGAGAGATTCTCAGCAACTTTATCAACCTATTATAGGTTGACAAAGTTGCCGAGAATCTCTCAAGAATTTTAAATGCACAATAATAAAGTTTGCGTACTCAAAATAAGTGTTCAATATATTGACGATAATGAGGTTTAGTTAAAGATTAGCCTCGTTTTAGTACAAACTGTTATTGTATACTAAGGTACCGAGAATCCCAACGTGATTCATTAGCGTTAAGACTTATTTCGTGCGAGAACTTCTTGAGAAGTTGTTACAAGTATGTACTAAAGTAATTCCTAAGAATTTGTTCCAAAAGTAGTACTGTAATTTACTTGGTTCATACTTAGTACGAAATTAATTTGTAAAACTTTTCTTTATATCACTTGTATGTAAGCTCAAACTCAACCAAACTCTTAAAAGACCAGGTGACGGGTGACAATTCAATAATTTAACCATTTTTTGTTGAGTAAAGATCATCACTGACAAATTTGTCACAGTTTAAAATCTACAAATACGAGATATCGACTTTTCGTGACAATTTGACATATTTCTGTTTAATAAACAATTTCTCTTGACAAGCGACAGGTGACAATTTGTCCGGAACAACTTGTCAAATTTGTTTTATTAAACACTAAATCGTTCTGATAGGTGTACAAATTTGTCAATTTTTCAGAGATTTTTGCCTGGCAATCTCACCGAAGTCAAGGCTATTCCGCAGTTATATTAGTATCTACAAATAATATTAAATAAACCGGACAAGTGCGAGTCTGACTCGCGCACCGAGGAAGGTTATGCTGTGTATATGGTGGGATTGGAAGGGCATCGTTCATTATGAGCTTTACCGCATGGTAAAACCATTGATTGGGATGGGATGGAAAATGGCCGCTATTGATTAACAGAAAAAAAGTGGTCTTACATCATGATAAAACGCCAGATCACACACATCTTTGGCCATTCAACAAAAATTGAGAGACCTTGGTTGGGAAGTGTTAATGCATGCACCATATACTTCGTTCTGACCTTTCACCCTCAGATTTTCACCTGTATCGGTTTCTTTAGAATTCGTTGGGTAGTCTTAGATTTGTTAAAATACTTCATGTTTCAAGAGAGGATTGTCAAAACTACTTGTCGCAGTTTTTAGATCCAAAATCCCAAGATTTCTACAACAACGGGATTATGTCACTACCTACAAGATGGCAACAAGTTATCGAACAAAATGAGACATATATATTATAATTAAATGTAATTAAACTTTGAAATAAACATATCTTGAATTTGTACATAAAATACGAAGAAACTTTTTCCTATTTAATAGCATATAAAATATTTTATCGCTTTCAACCGTAATGATTTTGAATTAATCGGATAGAAAACATTTTGTTTTAATATACATACGACCAGCAAAAATAATCTAAATGTTCAAATAATTATGTATTATTTGAAAAATCTGTAATTGCGTAATACGTCGAATTCTCCTAAAAACTGACATGATCAGGCACAGTTTCTTTTAATAACATGTACTTACTGAAAATAAACTATTAGCCAGTTCTAAAAAATCTTTAAGATTTGTATGACTTGTTTACGGTACACTAAGGGATTTTTCACTTTATTTGTAGACAAACTTCGTGACCAAAGCACTCAATGGTTCTCTTCTTAACTTGTTATAAATAATGATTTCAGTAACTTACATAGCAAAAGTTTAAACTTTATGCTTTTCTGTGAAACGTACGCCTTTTATTAAGATTTAAAGTGGCCTGAATAGCGGAGCATCTAAATTATCTTTTATAACGAGTTAACGTACGAATCGTCACACCCAATATATTTGCATTGTAAATCATATAACGTTTTCTGCAAATCTGGGTGATTAAAATTTACCTAAAACCAGATTTATTAACAAAACCACATTCATAAACCATGGCATTCACAACAAATCGAATGCTAGCTGAGACTGTTTTGTGTTAACTATGTTTCTGCTCAAAGCAAATAGATTGTTGAAACAACGAAGAAGAATTGAAATGAAGTGATTTAAGTTCTTTTGTCTTTTTACCTTCAACATTATTAAAAAATTTAAACGTTATTCTCTATTCTCGTAAATCACTAAAAAATCTTTAAAGATACTTCACATCGCAAGGAAAGCCTACAGGTTTAGTTTATCTCCAATCCATCAAAGCACACATAAGCTCAAAACCTTATTCCCTTTAAAGTATATAAATAGAACAATCAAATTTTTTAATTCTCATCAAATGAATCCAAATTCATTTATTTGAAGACTAACATCTAAATATTTTAAGTAATCACACACAAGTAATCACACACACACACACACACCAATTACCAAATTTATATCTCTTTATTTTGTCACGATGAATGTAATGTCACCTGCGAAGAATTAATCAAGAAGATAAAAACTCCATATGAAGAGAGCTTAAAACAACATCAAGAATGTATTGTTAGTAGAATTGTAAAAACAATTCTAATAATTTACTTTAATTTAGGATTGTCTAGATAGAGTTTGCAACTAATTTGCATTGACAGCGTGAATTGCGGCGAAGCAACTGTAGTTTGTAGTTTGCTCTTCTCAGATAGTTTCGAACTGCTAGCTGTTCAGAAATGCAGATGTATTGATTATTGCGACTTCTGCAAAACGATGTGATAGGAACGATAAAATTGTAATATTATTAATTGCTAATTCAGAATGGCAATTCATAGACATGTAATACCTTTTCGTGATCGCGTTAATTCCCCTTAACACGTAAATTATATTATATCATTGAACGCGAAAGTTTAAAAGTTAGTATAACGATAAAATTACTAAATATTATTATAACTAAATAATAATAACTTCTAAACTTACAAAAATACATGTGTTCTAAAATGTTTTTATAGGGGTAGATGCGTTGCCCGCGTTCTATATTGGAAATGTATTAAAACTTTTAACCGACGAAAAATAACTAAAAAGCAAAAAATAAATAAACCTTTTAAGTCTTAAGTATGAGCTTACTTACATAAACTATAAAATTTTATATTAACTAATTTTGAGAAGGCGCCAAACAATAAACGTATTAATTATCTAAATTTTATATGAACGTAGAAATAGAGACGGCTCTACGTAGGTAATTAATTATTTATTTTATTTCATAATTGATTATGTATTTTATTTGTTATTAGATGCACCCGGCATGCGTTGCAATGCCTTTTTTTATAATTTTACATGAAAATTTATCGTACCTACAATTATCGTATTCGATTGCCATCTTGCAACCCTGTTGTGGATCTGTGGATGGAACAGAATAATATAAAAATCGCGATTAAAAAATAAGGGTTGATCATAGAGGGTTGAAAATTCAGGGTTGTATGAATTTGATATTGTCGAAAGTTTACGCGAATGTTACACATTGAAATAAAACTATTTTTGACGGATACTATCGCGATTTATTTGGTTTTATTTTACTATTATTATATATTACTATATATTATATTACTATATATGCCATAAATAGTAAAATGACACCAAATAAATCGCGATAGTATCCGTTAAAAATAGTTTTATTTCAAGTTGTATGTATTTTCTAATGCTGTATCATAAAAAATAAAAAATAATCAAAAAATTAAAAAAAAATTAGTAGTGGATTACCCTTAACATTTAGGGGGATGAAAAATAGATGTTATCCGATTCTCAGACCTACCCAATATGCACACAAAATTTCATGAGAATCGGTAGAGCCGTTTCGGAGGAGTTTAACTACAAACACCGCAACACGAGAATTTTATATATTAGATTTACTTTTTTCCTAATGTAGCTTAACAAAATAAAATTGAGTGTGTAATTTGCCCCACATATCTCTGGTTGTTTAAGTCACAATGTCTCTGACCAATAAGTATACATTACCGAATGCTACAACTAAAGTTCTATGTTTATCTCTATCTAACAACAGGAAAGCTGTATGACTTTCTCACGTGCTGTAAGAGCGGCATAATCACGTTGCTTTATAGTTATAATTCAGTTTTGCCGGCGTGTAATTTTTTCTTTTTTTTAAGTAAAAGATTACTAGTAACGTGGGTCATATAATAATGTTTGCAAATGGCCCGTTCATATATGTATAATATGTCAATTCATTATACTTATATAATTATCTTAATCATCGCCCTAATGGCGATGATTTGTGCTGAAGTGGCTGAGTAGGATTTTATGTTCTTCTCCCGTATAGCCCGTCACAAAGAGGTATTGTCCGTGTGCGTCTGGACATCTCCGCGTTAGTAGACGGAGCGGGACCTTCAAACGTAAAAAAAGGCCATAACAGGGACAACCGTAACAGTTAACATAATTTCACTCTTATGGTTGTCATGAGTTCTGACTGTATGATGGTCGAAAAATAACCTAATTGTCAACATTATCAACTTTTTCATTATCATCACTTCTTCATTAATTGAATTCATCACTTTATACTTCTTCATTAATTGAATTGAACTAGCGGAGGCAAGATCTCCCGCACTCTACGGTGGGGTTGTCTGTTGTTTAACATGCGGCGAAGTCTACCGCAGGTCACAGAGATTTCTTTTCGAGGTCGCTCTTGAGGTACCAAACGAAACACCTTATAGGTTTAGTCGGTTCAAGTTCGACATACTACCTCACCAGAAGCCCGGTGTCTCCAAGTAAAAAAAGTATGATATTGAATTATTTATACGTTTCGAATTTCTTAATATTTCAAAAGTTCTTTATATTATTTCAACGACACATCCAAGTCCATAAATAGACAAAGGCACATTCGCAAAGGTCTGACGATTACACTGAAACTGCTAATATAATAGAAGTTCCTCATTTGCATGGGACCAAACTAAGCCAATTGCATTCCAGGAACAATTCAACTAAGGTCGCAGGTTCAAATTAACGAGCTAACTTTGTCAAGCATTGTCTGACAAGTGTAATGAGAGTACTGGTCCGTCAATTTAACGGTATATAATAGGGCTGTCACTTACTTCCGTTGTTGGGAAATAAATAGGTGAGGATATGTTTTTGATAATAAAAAATAAACGTCTGTGATATTATGCACTAATTTATATGATTCATTTTTTATAAAAAATATATTTTCTTAAATTACAGCGGAGACAAAAAGATCACAGCATGATTAAAATCGTCTGTAAACAACTATAAATACTATTAGTGTCAAAAGGTATCACGCATTGCTTCTGTGGCAGGGACCGCCATTGAGGATATTTGCCTAGGTTTGAGTTGTTGTTGCTTTAACTGGTGCTTACTATTTTCTTCATACAAACTTTGTATAATGATCATTCAACTGTTTTAGGTTATTCCAGAATTATGCACGAAATAATTTTTTATAGCTTTTGTAAATATATTTTCAGAATACCCGAATAGCATAATAAAAAGTCGATGATAGATTTGAAGCTTTCGGCACTAATTGAATTTCGTTGTTAATAACTTATTAAAGTTTTCAAGTGAAAACTTAAAAATAAAATCTAAGCATAGAATTGCATATTTATTATTCGTGGGAGAGCCATGCTTCGGCACGTATGGGCTGCCTGGACCGGAGTGATACCACGGCCTCACAGAAAACCGGCAGCGAATCAATGCTTCATTGCTTTTCACCGAGTGAGGTTACCGGAGGCCCTAACCCTTCCTCCCCCCCGCCCCTATCCGCCCCCTCTCCCCCCCTTCCCCTACTCCCACCTTAAAGGCCGGCAACGCACTTGCGACTCTTGAGTTGCAGGTGTCCATGGGCGGCGGTAGTCTTTACCATCAAGTGACCCATCTGCTCGTTTGCCCCCTATATCATAAAAAAAAAATATTCAACGGTTTTTTTATGAGAAAAATCGTCCTAACAACATGCAGTTTAGTGATTCCTCTTACAGTGCATTTTTTAGAATCAATTGAATAATAAAATCAATCAATTAACAAAAAAGAAAAAAAAACATTTCGTGTATTAATATTGTAATCGTTTTGTTATTACCAAAAGCAAAAAAAAACAGTCAAACATTTTGTGAGTGATTTAACCCTACAATGAGCTCATAAAACGGTAATGCTCTTCACCCCTATAAATGTGACGTCATCACGATTTCAACACTATCCAATTTATTTTAAGCTAGCTAGAATTTATGTCAGCAGTTCAGACTGAATGAACATTGAGACAATTCCGTTTAAAACCAGTTAAACAATTCACTGGGAGATGTGATTTTGTCTGACACTTTAAAGTTTTTAACAGATATATTAGAAAAACGTTTTTAAACAAAAAGTTTATAGAGAGAGAGAGAACTAACATAGACCTTTTAATGTTCCAAGTTGATTAGCAAATCAAATGTCGAATACCGCTATAAACACTATTAAACATACACACAAAAATAAAAGGAGTAATATTAAAAGAACCCTGACACGGTGTGACGTCTGACGCCGACGCGGCAGATTGCTTCACTCGTTGAAACAGGGCTCCAAATTAGTCAGGCATAAGCATAATACGCACATGAGTACAACCCTTTATCTATACGAAAAAGTGAGCCGTCGCGGGACGCGTGGCAGATATAGAACATCGAAATTATTTTGTACAGATAATATGCATAAAAGGAGAGTTCATGAAATATTCATTTTTTTATAAGAAAAAGATGATTATTTATTAAATAAACATGTATATTAATTTTATACAAAAAATGGCGATGCGGCGCCTCACTGCATTACATGTTAGGCGTTACACGGTAGGTTTTGCTGTTAGTTTTGCCACAATCAAAACGGTTATTGACGAATAACCTATCGTCTAATGCAATGATTGACGGTTGCATGCTGAGATTTTAATGTCGATATTATTATTTAAATTTATGACTTTTGGTAATGATTGACGTTTGCATGAGCGTCTAATGGACGCCTTACATACATATAAACTATTACATACCCTGGCAACGCGTCGCCACGCCAACAGCCGGTCTGACCTTCCGCAATAGATGTTTTACATCAATAAATACAATTGGAGTGTCTGTTTTTTAACCGACTTCAAAAAAGGGGGAGGTTCTCAATTCGACTGTGTTTTTTTTTTATGTCTGTTACCTCAGAACTTTCGACTGGGTGAACCGATTTTAATGATTCTTTTTTTATTTGAAAGCTGGTTATATATAAGCCTTTTATGGAATAGTTTTTTTTTGTTGTCGGTTTTTTTAAAAGAATTATTACTAAATGCGTCTAAATGTTTACAAGGTACTAAATTTAAGATCCATTGTTATTTTTATATGGTGTACAATGAAGAATATTCTATTCTATTTTATATCCGTTTGCCTCTCTGGTTGTTCCGGCTAATCTCTGGAAAGGATGGACTGATTTTTACGGAACTTTCACTGGCAGACAGAAGATCGCGATGAGGTTATAAGGAGTATTATTAGGCTATCATTATTTTGGTAAAAGAATTAGGGTTCCGCGCGAGCGAAGCCCTGGCGGGCACAGATAGTCTTCGATAAATATGAATAGGTACCATTCTCGGAAGTCGGTGACAATAAAATTTAGATTGAGCACTTATACATACAGTAGATTTCAATCACACAGTGAAGTATAATTTTATTGTACTTTACTAGTTCAATACTTAATAGTTTGTATTTTGTTTCATAAATCACATCTAAATACAACGACTGTTTTATTACATGAGTGTGATATTTAAAAACAATCAAACTGCTCTTTTTTTTTTCTTCTACTAAGTGGGCAAGCAAGCACACCTCCCACCTGATGGTATGCGGTTACCAGTGTCTGTAAACACTTGCAACACCGTTATTTTTCACAACAGACTCTAATTCGAGGGGAAATCTGATTCGAGTAGAATATGACAGTTGACTGTCATATCAGTTACTCTTTATTAAATGTCAATACGGTACCTTCTTTAGAAATTTGTATGAAATAACAAAACACATGGGTTGGGGCTTCGGTACACATTTAAAAATAATAACAAACTATATTACTGTTGATCTAGTGGTTAGTGAACCTGACTGCTAAGCCAGAGGTCGTGGGTTCGATTCCCACCCAGGACAAATAATTGTGTGATGAGCACGATAATTTGTTCTGTGTCTGGGTGTAATTTATCTATAGTATGTATGTATTTAGAAATATTTAAGTATGTTTATCAGCAGTCTGGTTACCATAGTACAGGCTCTGCCTAGTTTGGGATCAGACGGCCGTGTGTGAGATGTGTGGAGTTATTACTATTACTATTACTATATAAAATAATCATATCAATATAAATAAAATCAATTTAAAATTTAAAATACCCCCGACTCGAAAATCCCTTAAAATGCCCCAAAATGCCCAAAATTGGAAAAGAGCAGATACTCTTACACTGCTGGACCGATATTAACCAAACATAGCTAAGAACCACCGCAAGGAAACTGGCTTTCAAAGGAAAAAAAACCGCATCGAAATCGGTTCATCCGTTTGAGAGCTACGATGCCACAGACAGACACACACACGCAGATACATCGACGTCAAACTTATGACACCCCTCTTTTTGCGTCGGGGGTTAAAAACTAGCTGAGCCCCTCAGTTTCACCTACACTTATGGTCACTGCTCCGCTCCTATTGGTTGTAGCGTGATGTTATATAGTCTATAGCCTTCCTCGATAAATGGGCTATCCAACAGTAAAAGAATTTTTCAATTCGAACCAGTAGTTCTTGAGATTAGCGCGTTCAACCAAAGAAACAAACTCTTCAGCTTTATAATAAAGCTAACCAATAAACTTGATATTTATTTGTGTTTCAAGGTACATTTATAAAATTTAATACGTAGTAAGTTCTCATGCAATCGTTAAAGAGTCTTTTAAAAGAACACTTTTAAAGATATTATGATCATTCAGGAACTAAAACATTTATCTTTTGGACAGAACCCACTGCAGTAAAAGCCATTTCATAGCTTTCGTAATAAATATCAAAATTTCGCATCCGCTTTCCTATGAATGAATGATGAAACTAAATATTTAAACTTTCATATTCCAAAATGTTTATGCGGTAAAATGGCTTTAGGAAAATATGTTCTATTAACAAATAACTACATTATCATATGCACACTAGCTGTTGCCTATGATAATACAGTGTTTTTAATTTTTAGTTTTAAGTACCAACCGGCCCCAGCTTCACACGGGTAGCAGAGACATCTTCAAGAATCATCATCATATTTCAACCAATTTACACAAAACCACAACATAACATTTAACTAATTATAAACCTAAACCTTCCTCATAAATCGCTCTATGTATTGGTGAAAACCGCATGAAAATCCGTTCAGTAGTTTTTAAATTTATCGCGCACAAACAGACAGTAGTACCTCTTTGTAAACGACGCACGTTTGCGGTGTTAAAAGTTTGACGTGTCGATGTGTCTGTGTATCTGTGTGTCTGTCTGTGGTATTGTACCTCCTAAACGAATGGACCGATTTAGGTGCTTTTTTTTGTTGGAAAGGTGACTTGATCGAGAGTGTTTTTAGATATAATTCAAGAAAATCTGTTCAGCTGTCGAAGATCATCACCTCTTTTCTAATCGTTGAAGCGACTTTCAAGACGGGGGTGTTTTATATTGTAGATTTATAGTTATTGGGCTACAACTAGAAAGCTACTCACAGAGCTCACTGTGGAGCACACTAGCCATCTATCGAGCGTAGATGTAAACTTATTATCTAAAGATACGTGTACCTATACAAATAAACAAATAAATAAAATTAAAGTGTATGTTTGTATTATTAAAATAACCGCTTTTTACTAAGTGCATTTGGATGTATACACGGTACATATACCAAAACAATTTTTTTTTTAATTTTTGTTTCAGCTAATCTCCGGAACGGGTGCATCGATTTCCACGGGACTTTCACTGGCAGATAGCTGGTGTTATAAAGAGTAACTGTGGCTACTTTTATTTTGGAAAAAGAATTAGGGTTCCGCGCAAAATATATAAATATGTATACGCGAGCGAAGCCGCGAGGGAACTGCTAGTTTTATAATATTTTCCTAAACATAAGAAGCTTTAATATTGAATTTCATGCTTGTAGCTGCAAAAGTAACGAAATTCGTATGGAAACTTACAACCCCTTATTAACCCTCACAGTGGTAAAATTTAAAAAAAGGCCGACTTTTTCCTTCAAAACTGATGAACTTCTCATACAAAAGACATAGACATAGTAGACATATTAATTTTCGTGTTAAAGTTATATTTAATATCCTTCGGGAACAGTAGGTATTTCTTTTTAGTATAAAAGGTACCCTATGTCTTTTTCTGTATCGCATCTGTAAGGTGCGAAAGCGTGACAAACAAACAAATAAATAAACATTCACTTTCGCATTTATAATATTAGTTAGAATTTTACAAAGGTACTTAGGTTAATCCTGTCTGTGCCAATCACTGCAATGCTGTGCGGAACAGACAGGTCACGTGATAATAGCCTCAGGATAGTCTTTAGTTTGGTGGTACTTTTGGAATACTAAGAAGAGTAGACTACCTTAGATTATGATAAAATTACAAAAAATACACGAATATACACGTAACTGTATATAATTATTAGTCCATGTCGTGTATTACATTAAAAACATAGGTACCAAAAACATTAAAAGGCTTTTAAGGTAAAAAAATACACTTCTTTTCAGTCAAGAGGCCCGTGATCCACCACAGTAGTGATCTTATTAACGCCATTATTTGTAGTTAATATCATCAGTTGGTGTTAATGACTTCCATGTGACCCTGGGATCAGGCAAATCTTTAAAAATTATACTAGTTTATAGATGCTAGAAAATAGTAAAATTACTACAAAACACATCCGACTAATATTATAAATGTGAAAGTTTGGATGGATGGATATTTGTTACTTTTTCACGATCAAATGCGTGATATTTGGCTTTTCTTCTACAATTTATTGTTTATATAGAACCGTAAAAGTTAAGAATTGAGAGACAATTGTTGTCTAAAGTGATATTTGTCTCGTCAAAACGTTTTTTACCGTGAAACAATGATAGACGAAAGCCGACAGTCGAAATCCTCCAAGAGCCGATATTTCATGTTATTTTCATATTATTTGATATTTCCTTCCATATATTTGAAGTATTCGCACATTGAGATACTACACACGATCACAAATACTTTTAAATTGTAATCGAATAAAATAGAATCTAATAATCGTAGTTCTCTGGCTAATAAGCCAGAGAACTACGATTGTTTTGATTACAAACAAATGACGTAACGCATACCTAAGACATAACAAAATTTCATATAGCTAAGTAAATAAAATAGTATTTTATAATAATTGATAAATTTAAAATTTAAAACACCCGACTCGATCATTTTAGAAAAGAGCTGATACTCTTACACTGCTGGACCGATATTAACCAAACATAGCTAAGAACTACCGCAAGGAAACTGGCTTTCAAATGAAAAAAACCGCATCGAAATCGGTCCATCCGTTTTACAGACGTCGATCTCAAACTTATAACACCCCTCTTTTTGCGTCGGCGGTTAAAAATAAGCTAAATGATGAATTTTAAACACTTTTTAAAAAGATTTCCGACCCTCTGTTACGCAAGTAGCCCAAAACACTATATCAAGGCTTAGAATTGGCATCAAATTTGCAACACGTTTGCAGCTACCAAGTGTGTAGGGTAGGATCCTATACTCTTGTGGATATTTCTTTCCTTTTTTTTCTTTTTAAAAAAATTATACTAGCAACGTAGGTCACACATTACTAGTACTCTTGGTAACCCCTCCAGCTAAGCTGAATGCTTGTGTTAGGAGTAGGTTCACCTCGGTAGTGCACAGGGTGGGGTTCGAACCCGCAACCACTTGATCACAAGTTTGACGCCTTATAGTCTAAGAGCCAGACAACGGCAGACCACACATAAATTAGGACAGCCTAAAATATCCTCAGTGAGTCTGTTATACCTACCAACTATGAGGTGGGGGCTAGCTAAGCGCGGTCGCGGTGGCCCCAGCTACACTCAGGTCATTTAAAAAACAAAAACAGAACAGGCAGACAAGCTGAAAATTTAAAAAAAACAAAATTTTTAAATGTATTTTAAGAAACTTGAAATTAATATATATTATTCTTTAAAGTTTCAAAAGCTTATACTTCTGAAGGCAGACCTTTACGTCTGTTCCTTTGACCTGGCAGACAGTAAAATCTTTCTCCCCCACGAGTATACCTGGGTGTAGTAGTTACGTTGTATATAGAATAAAAGGATTTTCGTTCTATATCCCAACATCAAAATTGAGATAAAATATATGTGGCACTAATTTATTCGTGATGTGATTGGTTGAATGTATCATAAGCATGAAAATATATATAATATAACATTCAGGCGCGCGCTTGCGCACGCTTATTAAATTCTAGTTTCTAATATTTGATATACTACTGTCGTATTCTTTCTCACTCAAGGTTTTTTTTCAGCCCTCCAATGGACATCATTGAAACTAGTTAAGTAACTAGTTAACTAGTAGTTAAGGTATATGCCTGAGTACAGTTGTTGCTCTTAACAATAGCGCATCGGCATAACAACCTGTTGTTATTAACAACCTGTTGTTGTAGTGTGTATTGTATTGTTGTTGTATTGTAGTTTATTCAATCAATCAAATCAAATCAAAATCAATTATTTCAATTAAACCATTATAGGTATTTTTAAATTGTCAGGAGTATTAGTCAGTCAGACTAAGTCAGTTCTATTCGTGTAGTAGTAGTATTCTAATTGTGTAGTAAACACATGAACATAAAAAAAAAAACGTTCGCAAGTTTTACTTTATGTTATTTATTTAACTTCAATTTTGTTCATAGTTAGAACATTATGTCAAATGAAATAAAGTGTGTGTTATGTGCCACTCAAAAAACGGACAAAGTGTTTTTATTCACTGCTGAGAAAAAAATGTCAGAATATTCTGCGTTTTCGAAAGTATCAAAAATTTAAATACAACGACATCATTTTACCCAGTGAACTTTAACTTTAATTTTTAGGACAATTAAACCGAATGACTGCCATAGGGTTGTAATAGAACTGAATTAAGATTTGACCCAAATATTAGCGTTAAGCAATCAATTAATAGGTTGGTGTTAAGCTGTTTGCTACAAAACACAAATAAGTTTGTAATTTTAAACCCGACGCTCACGGAGAGTTGATCAAGTGAATAAATCGTGAATTTATTTAATATTTTTATAACTTGAAGAATATTTTTCAACAAAGTCTACCGAGTAACAAATTTTTCCGAAGTGAAAATCTTCATTTACCACTATGGCTAAGAGTTGAAACTGATCAAATTTATCCAAAGAACTAAGAATGCAAGTAATTGAATGGGGAGTTCTAATATTCACATACCTATAGAGATATTGGCCTGCGTTTATTGGAGCGCATAGATTGATTCATAGGTACAACACGTTCTGAATGCCTGTTATTTCTGCGCTCGCTTTTGTTAATCTATACGGGTCAAAAGTCACGTTACTCGTTTTCTCAGTGATCATATCGGTTTAGTACATAATAAGAATACACCATAAGGAAGGAAGATATCATATACACCGTTTTAAGAAACTAGTATCGTAAAAAAAACGAAAAAGACAAAACTGCTAATTGCTAAAACTTCCGTAATTGCTTGAAATATTTCTAAAAGTATAAACAATTTATTTAGCTAAAAACAGAAATATATATTTTGCTTTAATTTGAGGGTAGCGTAATCTCTTTTTTAATATTTTATTATATTCATCGTCAATGATGTTAACAAACAAAATACCTCTTGATCAAGATTTTACACATGTCAATATACAATATAATTCGAAGTTTATGCAATATGACACTTTAAGATTTACACAACACAACCTTAAATGATCATCCAGTTTTATTTTTCTTATCAATTTGTACGATTTATGTTTTCCGCCATTTCCTTTCGTGCAAACCTAAAATGTATACATAAAAAGAGGTTAAACTAAACACAAATACAATGTTGTACATATATTATTACTTTACCTAACATAACTAAGAGTTTTATGATGTATTTAAAAAGTATTGTATAAAATATTATTGGGTGCACAATGTTCTGATTCTATCATTACGTGTAGGTGACTAATAATCTCATGTGTAAATAAAATCGCTCAGTAAAGTTATCAGTAGTTTCTTGTTGATATACAATTGGTAATATGTATATAAGCTTTTAAATTACACATTTACAGAAATGTACGGACGGCGTCTACAGGGAAATCAACAAAACTTTTTTCGGAAAGTTTTCAGTCTTTGTTTTCAGGCTTCAGTTCTGTTTTTAATTTGTTTTTGGTTGGAGAAAAATACGAGAATACTAGTTTCAATCGCTCTGCTTATTCTGTTTTTAATTTTTTTTTAATTCTAAGTTGGCAGATAAACACATTTACGTGTTGCAACCACTGAAAAAAAATAACCTTTGTAGAAGATATATAAAATACTATGATAATGAACCGTTTCTTCATTAAATGATTCAAATAAGTTTTCGTAACAGAGTAAAGGTCATACAGGGAAGGGAAGGATACAATTATAATTAATCCTTAAGTGTGGGGAGTTTTTCCTCCAGAGAGTTTCAGCACATCTATTGTTACTGTCCAGAGCTCTCCATGTTGCGTACGTATAAACATTCCTTTGAACTACCAAATACAACGTCTACCGCCCTAAGGTTGAAAATCATTTGACATCATAAAACCACATAGTTGATTTTCTTGTGCAATAATATTCTGACAGTTCATTGTTAGATATGTTCAACCTTATCGCTATTGTGATTGCACAGAAACTTTTGTCAAAACTGGTAGACCATTTTCTTTGCAAATAAACATATTTCATTTCATAACTTCAAGGTTTTGTCTTGAGATCCACGAAACAGTTTAGAAAGCCCCGCAGTGCTTTGTATCTATACTTTGCCTTAGTGAGGAGCATATTGGAATATGTTAGTCCAGTATGGTCACCTAATTACAGAGTTCATGTAGATGAAATTGAGCGTGTACAGAAATAAATCCTTATGATTCTTAGTTATCGTCAAAACCCTGGTCGTTAAGATTTAAATGACCAAAATAGACTCTGCAAATTTAAAGTACAACCGTTGGAATCCCGACGATTTAGTTTATTTCTACAAAATCATACATTATATTATTAATTCACCAGAGTTACTTTTTCAAATCAGTTTTAATATTAAATTCAGTGCCCGTAGGGCTAATGATACAAACCTATTTGCTCTTCAAATTTACAAAAATAATATCTCCTATTACAATCCACTGATAAGGATGGCCCGCCAATATAACGACATGGCGAGAGCCAATAAATTATTAGACATTTGTGATCGCAACTTTAACAGTTTCATTAATATTGTGAAAAACATTCTTCATAGTGGTCTCGGTTTGGATGCTTGGAGTGCCTGAGGCATTCAAACCTGACCCGATGATTAGGTATTGAATATGAATGTATTAGAGATTGTTATGTATAGTGTTTGAAAATAGATCGATTTTCCTGTGTTGCGCATACTCTGTACGTTACGATCTAGATCAAATCAATGTATTTAATATTAATGTTTTTATGATTGTAATGTGTTTTGTGCAATAAATAAATAAAAAAAAAAATGTACATGCAAGGAAAATCACTATGCGATCGAAGATTTTAGTTATCTTTGCTATTTTTTTATAGTAATTTGCAAGCAAGTCTTTCATCTGAAACTCTATGGATATGTTCAGCTCATTAGAAAGCTGCATCCAAACAATACTACTTCCAGTTTCCAGTTAAGTTCCGAGTATTAACGGTAGTCATAGCTCTCCGGAGGAATGTTGTGGACAATGTACCTATATTACTCATTTTATACTAGACACGTAGAAGCAGGTATATAATTATTTAAGGGAATAGAAGTTTTTTGAGTTTAGAACTGATTTAGTTAGTGGGAGAACCATACTTCGGCACATATGGGCCTGCTCGACCGGAGTGATACCACGGCCTCAGAGAAAACCGGCAGTGAAACAATGCTTGCATTGCTTTTCGCCGTGTGAGTGAGGTTACCGCAGGCTCTAACCGTTCCCTCTCCCCACGTGTGACTCTTGAGTTGCAGGTGTATGGACACCTGCCATAGGGGCGGCGGTAGTCATTTACCGTCAGGTGACCCGTCTGCTCGTTTGGGCCCAATACCATAAAAAAAAATATTGAAAAAAATACTAGCAAATAGGTGGTCATACTCTACAATTAGATACCTTTTTCAATATTTTACTTTGCCTAAATTACTTTTACTACAAAAAAAAATTGAATTTCATTTCATACGACCCATTTAGCCGCGAGTTAATTATGTTTGTAAAACGATTTTAATGAAGTCTCGATTTAACGTTAGCTTTGAACGTTTTATTATTTGATATGTACGAACCACATTTACAAACGAATTCGTTCATTTTAAATTCTCTTGTTAGTTCGCTTCTCTGAAGTAAATTTTTATATCATTAAGCCACATATAATTTTTGTTTAATCTGTTTAATATAAATTAGGTACTCAAGATTTTCTTTATAGTAATATTTTTTGAACATTAATAGCTTGCTAATTTTCATGTGTGACAAATTCGTTCATTTCATTCTAAAATGTCGTGGGAGAGCCATGCTACGCCACGTATGGGTCGGCTCGACCGGAGTGATAACACGGCCTCACAGAAAATCGGCAGTGAAGCATTGCATTGGCATTGCTTTTTGCCCCATGAGTGAGGTTACCGGAGGCCCTAACCCTTCCCTCTCCCCCTCTTCCCCCATTCTCTCCGCACTTATGACTCTTGAGTTACAGGTGCCCATGGGCGGCGATAGTCATTTACCATCAGGTGACCCGTCTGCTCGTTCCTACCATAAAAAAGACGCTATTTTAAGGCATTGTTTGTTTTCAAATATGTTTTTTCATATTTGATTAGCATGACATGTACTCATATCGTCTCAAGACTTTTGACGAAATAAAACCAAAGATGATAAAGTATTCGGCGCCGAATATTTTATCATCTTTGGTTTAAATCGGTGAAGTTGAATACCTACTAATGGAACAAACTGTTTGTGATGAAATTAATTTTGATATCTGCATCAGAAAGAAGAAAGAAATGAATTTATTTTGTACTCCTGTTTAACATGAGTAAACATAGTGAATGTTAAAACAGTAAATTGAACACACTAAAATTACATTATAAAACTATTCTTAGATTATCTATAACATAGTGACTTAAGACTAACAGGGTACAAAAATGGTTCTTAGCTCAGCATTGGGCCACTTCTTAGTTAAGAGGTTACGCTGGTATTTTGCTAAGACCGGATGTAGTGAGTGACGCTCACAGACAACAGATAGCGTTAATACATAAAATACATCTGTCTGAAAATTTTTAGAATTGTAAATAAACAAATAAAAGAAAAACCGAAAAAAAAAATCAGTTACTAGAACGTGCACATTTACTAAAAAATCTTAAAAGTGCGAGTCTGACTCGCGCACCGAGGGTTCCGTAAGCAAACAAACTTGTAATTATGTCGGTAATACTGATATCAAATCTCAAAGATTTTTGCCCGTCTTTTCGGAAAGACAAAAAAAAAGGGTCTTGATAAATAGACAGATGGACAACAAAGTGATCCTCTAAGGGTTGCTTTTTTTCTTTTGAACGGAACCCTAAAAATAATCTGTCAATCAGATTTCATAAGACTCGTTTATTTATAACGAATAAATTTGAAATTACGAACATTCGTGATGTTTATGTATCTCTAACAAAAGAGTTCAACAACACATAAAATAATAAACATGAGGGAACCCTACACTAGCTATTGCGAATAACATTATAATGTTCAACGTGAATCTGTTAACATAGTTCTGCGAACACCGGTATACGTGATATTTATACAACTTATACAGTAATTCGAGCCTAGATATTATTCTCGAACGATTTTTTATGCCTATTTCGTTTACACCCTCATGAGTCTCGTCTCGAGTAAGGACCACTGACCCTCGACTGAGAGATCGAAGTGAATGTAAATAAAGGAGTGTTTTGATTACCTATACTGTTACGCGGTAGTTTAATAATAATAATATAATAATAATAATATATGTTTTATTTATCTCCACAAATTACACAAGTCTTAATATCTAGGTTGACAAAAGGTTTACCTTAATTTGTAATTTGTGGGAGATCTGGAGTCTAAACTAAGCCTTGGCCTGTATTTTAGAACTCCAGGCCCCCCAATATTGATGTTACAGTAATGTTGTCAACGCTGTGTTTAAGCTTGGATATTTATGTGTGCATGCGTATGTGTGTGTGTGTGTGTGTGTGTGTGTGTGTGTGTGTGTGTGTGTGTGTGTGTGTGTGTGTGTCTGTGTGTGCGCGTGTTTGTGCGTGTGTGTGTAATATATATATATATATATATATATAATTATTATTTTTATTATCATAGATTACGCTACTACCTCTAGTAAATTTTCGGTTTTTAAATAGTTTAGATTGAGTAGTAACTTTTGTATTTTTGTTTTGCATTCTATCTTCGAACAGTTTACTATGGGCATTAATTTAGTTTGGTTATGCAAGTTTACTTTATGTGTCTAAATAGGCAGGATGAGTTTATGGGTCAGTTCCGCAAGTTATGGGTATGTAGTATGGATGTATAAATTCAAATTTTAAATCTTTACATATAATAAAAATAAAAAAATTAATTCCAAAAATATTGGGGATGTTAAATGATAACAAACATAACCCACTTCTATAATATTTTGGATTTGTGTCTCTTTGTCTGTTTGGATGTGCACGCATCGCGAAAAATTACAAAAGAATCAGAATCTGGCTGTTTCATGGACACGGCAGTGCGTTTTACCTGAATTCGTGTACGTAATGGATAATAATTTGTAATAAGGTGGGTAAAAGTCCGCTACCGCTAGAGTTTTTGTGAATTCAAAAATCAAAAATTTCCAAACGTGTGTAATAGTAGGAATAGGCTCGGCCGCCCCAGCTGCAGATGTACTGAAGCCGTCGTTAATCCTTCGTTCGGACGCCTTTATTCTTTTACGTTCCAGGTACCGGATTATTCTGTCACATGGTGATTTATGGGTCTACTCATGGTCACTATCACTTGCCTTTGAGACGAAAATAGATCTTAAAATTTGACCACACCTTTCCATAATAACTTTAATTAAAAATTTTAAAAGCCCCCAACACAAAATAATAAAAATAGTAAGAACGGCCATCTTGGATTTGAAATTTATTATAGTATATAGTATTCTACTAGTCAAGCCCTTTTATTTGATACCCATATTGAGGGAGTTGTGAAAAAATATGTAATCCGCCATTTTGTAGCGGCGGAAATCTTTGAGCGTTTTTCATCAAACATAGCTAAGAACACTCCCGACTAATTCATCTTTCAAACAAAAAAACAAAATCAAAATCGGTTCATCCGTTCGGGAGCTACAACGCCACAGACAGAAACACACACATACAAACACGTCAAACTTATAACACCCCGTCGTTTTTGCATCCCCGATTAAAAAGTATGAGAGAATGCATTGGGTACATATAGTGGATGAGCGCGTCTTCACGTTCAGCTTTGAGAGGATCGACACATTTTTACGTTTGCGCTCCAAGGTATTTTCAACATTTGCCATTTACACCACATTTCGAACGCATCGATCCTCTGTCTCTCGAGTTAGAATAGTTCACGTCTAGACACCATAGAGGAAAATAGATATTATTAATGCTCTAATAAAGAGCATTTTGGTGGTGATAGTAATTCCTCTTTCCCCCTTATGTTTTTAAGTCAAGCCTTAGCGTCTTTAGCTATAGCCAATCTCCTCTTAATCTCTGACGCAACTACTACACTAGTAGTAGTTATTATTAGATATTATTTTAGGCAACCTAGTGGTCGACCGTCTGGATACCTAGAATAATATCTCCAGTATCTGATAAGATCTCCGCGCGATCGCTGTCCGTGATCTACATTTTCGCCCTGTTGACTCGAGAGTCCTATGTTCTCGCTCTCTTTTTCAAGCCTCTGGAATTGATCCCGCTTGTCGTCCTTCGAAGTAACCATCAAGGCAATGTCATCGGCTCACCGGAAATTCAAAATACGATTTCCAAAACATCCGAACAGAAAATCCCTTGTTCTCGTCTCCTAGGGTTCGTCTCATTATTTGTTTCCCATAGATGTTGAAAAGATCTGGAGAGAAAATATAAGCTTGGCGTACTCATTCTATAATACTAATCCAAGATCAGGTATTTTATATTCAGGAAAAATCTTTGTAAACCTATCAAAGAAAAAAAAAATGGAACTGCCTGCACAAAGTCGAATCTCATTTTCATTTCAATTTAGATTTGCCGGTAAACAATTTGCATTTGGAGTAGTGAATGAAAATTTTGCATAAAGGCAGCGTTGAGTTTTAAATGCAAAACCAATAAAATTAAAATATTTTATACGGTGCACTATCAACAAGTCTTAGTGATCATACGTGGTCTTTTGGGATGCTTACGTTCAGTTAAAGCGCTGATTGTTGCTAGTAAAAAGTTTTCCGACATACCAATAAACAACCATATGATGCGTCTAATGGAAAACGTTAAGCGACAGTAGATTTTAGACGATCCTATTTGTTAAGTTGCTTCTAGATATTGTGGCACCTCTTCCCGCAGATTGTCACAATTTTAGTCTAACATGGCACTGTGATGTTACAAAATTCACCAAATTTCCACTACGCAATACGTTAGTAAATGTTTTTACAATTAATTCTAAATTTACCTTTAAATAATGCAAAGAGAAAACTCCAGTATGATAAATATAGAAATCTAGTATTTTTTTCAGGAAATCAGACTATTTTATTTACCTACTGTATCTATGTAAGTTTACATACTTGGTGTGTATGTGTGTGTGCATATATTTATTTGTTTATTCTACTGAAATACTCTTACACCAAAAGCTACCCATTATTGCTTTTATCTACTGTCGGCTTTGTCCATCCAAAGGTTGCCTGATCCGGGAATCCGTCAGATAATAGAGTGAATCCCATTTAAATGTACATCTTTTATGTGCACGAGAATAGCCCAAAATTATGTTTACCCGCAAATACTCTTGGTGGTTGGAAGAACTAACCGCTGATTAGTCCAATCTTTGCCTGATTTAAAGATATATAGGTTAATTGACCCAAGTAGTTGTCTAATATCACACATATCACAGAGATTTAAAATGATATTACTCTGGCGAACACAAACAGAAAGTAACCATGTTAATTAATTAAGAGCTCAAACCGTAATGTAATATTCACATACAGTGAAAATATATTTTAATGTCACGAAACACGCCGAAGAGATTGCCTTGTGCGATAAAGCCGCCAATTGTACAAACCTGACTACAGTTGTAAGTTTTTTTTTTTGTATTTAATACCTTGTGTATAATAAAGACTTTAATTATTACAAACTAACTACTGATCCTGCATCGCGCAATGAGAGTTCTCGTGCCCATTAGTACAAACACAATATACAACTTCCAGACATCGACCGTTGAACCGCCGTCCGCAAAGCACAAACCTCCCTTTGTGTTAGTGGGACATAATACCCGCCCTCAAAATATGTTTTGTGTTATAAGATATTTAAAAAGTACTGGGCAATGACAGGAATAATCCTACTAATATTATAAACGTGAAAGTTTGTGAGGATGTACGGATGGATGGATGTTTGTTACTCTTTTACGCCAAAACTACTGAACCGATTGCGATGAAACTTAGTATATAGATAGCTGGAGATCTGGATTAACATATAGGCTACTTTTTATCCCGATATTTCCACGGAATCAAGACTTACGCGGGTGAAATCGCGGGGCACTGCTAGTACGTAATAAAAGGAAGAAGGAACTTTTAAATTTTATTAACTTTTACTCGAACTTCAGGAACGAATTATGAAAATGAAGTCATCTGTATTAATTAAATAACAGTTTTTTCCAAGAAGGGAGTAATTGCATTTCGATATTTAATTAATTCTTGGATCAAACACGGTAATTAAAAGCCATTAATAGTTGGTAAAAAATAATTAATTACTCTATATTAATTGAAGTTACTAAATATTGCAATTAGTAACTTTGCCTCGAAATGGGGAGGTGAAATGGTAACGAATTTATTATGATAAACAAGTCTTTCATTAAATAATAGTCTAGGAGGCAGCGTTGCATTTTTGATGGTGATCGCAGATCGCTAAATTTTGTGTGTAGGCGATAGTCTAAAGATAGCTAGCAATCAGAACAAGCGTTGGCGTTGTCAGAGTCGTAGTGGACCTGATTGTGAGAAAATGTCAGTTATGTCGAAAAACAAAAAAAAATAAAACAGGTAGTTTAAAAATGTGCACAGCAAATGTTTAAATTATCACAATACTTAAAATGCAATGCTTCGGCACGTATGGGCCGGCTCGACCGGAGTGATACCACGGCCTCACAGAAAACCGGCAGTAAAGCAATGTATTTCGCCGAGTGAGTGAGGTTATCGGAAGCCCTAACCCTTCCCTCTTTCCCTCTTCTCCCCCTACCCTTACTCCTGCCTTAAAGACCGGCAACGCCCTTGTGATTCACACTGAACATAAAATTTTATTAAAATAATAAAGACAATCGTCAGCTATACTTTCAATAGGGATAAAACCGTCAGCCGAGAGTTTATTCGCACGCAACGCAACCCAATGTATGATCTAAGTGTTAGATATTTGTAAAAAAGCGAAAAGATTGTTTTCGCTTTTTTACAAATATCTAACGTACATTTTACTTACTAAAGTATTGAAATCATGTTACAATAAAAACTTTCGTGAGTGGTATTCATGTTTATTAGAAAATAAACAGTTACTCACGTTTGTATTTCGGGCATGCCCGACTAGTTTCGGACCCGACGGGGGGCCTTCTTCAAGGAGTGAAGCGTCCTGCTGCGACGGTGTCAGGCGTCACACTGGGATTACTATGCTGCCACCGGTTCCTTTGTCTTTCGGAACGTGCGGTTGTAGAACGTTGCGTTTTCGCTGCGTTGTGTGATGCGCTGTTGTTACCAACATTCACTGCGGTGCACACCATATTAACTGTGTCACTTTTTGTAAGGTCTGTCACCTGACAGTAATGCCTTATGAGTTATAATCTTTGTCCCTTTATGGCGTACATTTTTACGTAATATATCGTTTAAATAATCTATTCTAAAAAAAACTTCTATTAAATTTTTCACTTCAGTCTTTTGCTCTTAACAAGTTTGCTTGTGAAACGTTTAAGATGTTCAAAGAAATGAAACCGTTTTGTGTATTTTGTTTGAAGAAAAATTAAATATTAAAACCTTTTGGTGAAAGTATTTTAAAGAGCTGTAGTGATATTTTAGTAATTCGAATATAATACAACCGTTTTCACCTGTAAAGATACCGTTGAAGGAGTGACATTTCCGCCATGTAAGGTGAAGTTATACAAACAAATTTTGCGTACAGCAAATACACCTCACCTCCAGAGGTGAAGTGTCATGCTCATCGATCACTTCCGATGAATCGTCACCACTCGACTATGGATGGGAAGAAAAATTTAATAAATACGACTTTAAATTGTTCAATGATGATCAACTTCCACCAAGCGTTGGTATGTGACAGGTCTTGTCAACACCTCAGGTATTTATTAATTTCTGTAATTTTCAGTATACAAACTATTGAAATCCCCCATTATATTTTCCACATTTATTGTTTTTCCACAAAACTGACATTGTCTCACAATCAGGTTCCACCTCACAGCTGACATTTGTTTCAATTGCTAGCTATCTCTAGACTATCGATAACACACAAAATTTACCGACCTGAAATCACCATCAAAAATACAACGATGAGTCAGACAGTTTATTCTGACCATTGTGTGGTTTTTTGTCGCCTTCCTTCGTTCCTCCTTCAAAATCATTTTTCGATCAAACTAAAAATTGTTAATTAATCAGTATTTATTAAAGTTTGTAAATGTTGCAATTAATAATGTGATGGCAACGATAATTTTTGATACCAAACGCATTTGTTTCACTGACCGTAAAATAAACATATTTTTGAAATATACGTAATATATAGAGAAAGTTCTTATACTAGTTTATCAAGAGTGAAAGGAATTTTCTACACTTGCCTCAGAAAATATAGGCTCAAGATAATCCATACATAAATCGGTATCTTTTTCCAATACCAAGATATTCGCAAAACAAAATAAACAGGTAACATTATAATAATATTATATCTGCTCAAGGGTTTTGATAGGTACATCAAAGAACTGAAAAAGAACATTCTTAAAGGGATAAGAGTAATTTGTATCTCAAAATAATGCTATATCAAAATATAATATACTAGCTACACCTTGCGGTTTAACCCGCGTAAGTCCCGGTTCCGTGGGACTATCGGGATAAAAGTAGCCTATATGTTAACCCAGGTCTTCAGTTATCGACATACCAAGTTTCATCGCAATCGGTTCAGTCGCTTTTGCGTGAAAGAGTAACAAACATCCATCCATACATCCTCACAAACTTTCACGTTTATAATATTAGTAACGAGTAAAGTAATTTTTCCATCCCTCTGAATTTTTTTTTCTTGATTAAAGGTACCCTATGTCTTTTGGTGTTATCCCTAGCAACTTGTATGAATTTCGTGATGATCGGAGGATTGATGTTTAAGGTTTTAGTTCTCATACTACACTACACCATATATTACACGTATTATATCTTAGAATATATACTTATATTTGCCTTAGCTATAAATTTGTCTTGTTTATAATATTAATAACTACAAAAGGATAGTAAAGTTTCCGTAAATATATCCTTTAACAATAAGGTTATAAACACTTCTAAAGAAAAGATGAACCGACTACAAAAAACACTAACCAATGGCACTGAAAAGTAAAAAAAAAAACATTACAACATAAAGGGACTAGGTACCTACCGGTCTGTTTGAAATCGGTGCCAAGCCAAATAGGCCAAAGCCTTCAACTTCGAGTCTTTTCAATTAAGTTATTTATTATTAGTATTAGTTATTGTTTTTTGAAGTCGGTTTAACGTTTTTAAGATGTTTATTTCTGCATTTTTAGTGTAAGGTACGTACGTACTGAGAACATACGGTATTAAAACAGACAAACTTATTTTAATGTAAGTTAGCGAACAGCAGTACATTAGATAATATTAAGTTTAGTTTAATAAGCCCGATACTTTATTTAGATAAGGATGCTGCACTTGATTGCATAAGTTATAAAAAAGATAAATAGCCGAACCTAGAACCTCCTCCTTTTTGAAGTCGATTAATGACAATAACATTCATCGCTTTAAACGTGATTGTTGCTTAATTGCATGAAAAGTCAACAAACACTACATTAATTATTGTCCTTAATTTCTGAGGGGTTCCCTCATTTTCCCACAGATACCATCATCTGATCCGGACTTGGTGACAATGATACTGCCCTGGGAGCACACCACTTCAAACAAAAAAGTTGTTTTTTTTTTATTTGTACTCTATATATTGAACTACTAATATTAATACGTTTTTAAAAGTACTCCTCATTGTGTCTTGTCACTAATCTACTAGTTCCCAACTTTTCCTTAGAGGACTAGAAGAACCTTCTGAAATCATCATCGTCTGCCTACCCTTGTCCCAATTATATTTTGGGTCGGTGCAATATATTTTATTCTTCCATCTCTACTCCATCGTTCGTCATTTCACCGCTTACTCCCTTTCTAGCCATATCTTATTTCACACAGTCCATCCATCTTTTCTTTTGTCGTCCTCGTCTCTTGTACCCGTCAAGATCCATACATAAAACTCTTTTCACCACATTTTGCTCATCCCTCCGCAACACATGTCTATACCACGATAACCTTCTGCTCTTCAGCTTTTCGTCTACTGTTGCTACTTTCAGGCTCCCTCTAATATGTTCATTTCTCAACTTGTCCATCCTAGTCATACCACACATCCATCTCAACATTCTCATTTTAGCTACGTGCAGGCGTCTCTCATCCGTTCTCTTTGTGGGCCAACTTTCAGATCAGTACAGGACGGCAGGAATATTATTTAAGAACCTTCTTAAATATTAACCAAATTTCCTTGATCTTACAGTCATTTTGTTCAAATTGTGAACATAATAATAAAAAAGGTTAGTAGTTGCCCACAGTTAATATAACTTATTTAACAAACCTCATTAAATCAAGCGGGAAAGAAGACTTTGAGAAATAAATTCTGTGTACAGTGTTTTTATCATACACATTTCTACAGAACATACGTTTTGATGTTTAATAAAGAAAAACATATTTAAGTTGACAGTATCTAGCATATTTATTCGGTTTAAACATGATTTTCTGATGCACTTGCTTTTTAATCAAAAGTTAAGTTCATCGAAATGACTGCCAGAAGGCAGTGCTCTATGAACTTAAAATACATTTCTTTTAATAAACGACGACTCACCGACGGCATCTGGCAATTAAAATGCGAGCAGACGCTTGGTTTAATATCCTGCTACGAGAAATTACTTGCTCTTACTACGGGTAAACATGAAACTTAATATTTACTAGCATACACGGTTATGAATGTAATACTTATGAAAAATATAGTCTGTTAGATTTTTGTTACATTTTTTTTCTTAATCTTTCTTTCTTTTTTGTATTCAGTAATTAGAAAAAAAACGGGTATTTATTTTCAAAAATATTATCTTAATATTTTATTTAACTATTATTATAATAATCTTTTCTTAAATGTACACTTTATCTACGTATCTTTGTTAAGCCACTCAAAAAAAAAAAAAATAATTTAATTAAAACTAAAATTATTGAAAAAAATAAATTTAATTATGAAACAACATTTTTTGTGTGACCCTTGCTGTTCCAAGGGTGCACAAAAAATGTTTTCGGGTATATAAATTTAATATTTTTACTGAAGATGCGTAGAAAAATTAACAAACTTTGAATGATAAAATGAAATTTATATATTCATGAAATTTCACGAAGTTAGTGATACTCAATTTTCAAAGTATAATAAAAATAATGAAAGACAATACATATCAAAGTCAATGACACCAGGTTGAAAATAATAAAACCATACATTATAGTATGTTGTATCCAACCACATAATAGACACCTTCAATTTTGTCAAACTTAATTTTTCCTCGATTTTAAATAAACACATATTAGTATAGAACTCTATTAAAACATGTTGTAGAACCATCTATCACTGTGCATACATTCGCTTTAAAATACTTAATACCTAGTTGATGTGTCGCGAGAAACTTTACAAACAGTCAACTAACATACACAAGGTACACGCAGACTCAGAAGAATATTATCCGTAAGACGCAAATATTTTTCCCTGTGGAGATCAACTTACAACACTCACAGCCAAAGCGTAAATAGACTGTTGTACTCCTAGTTTATTATTTTCAATTTACCCTATTTTCAATAAAATAGAATAGAATAATCTTTATTCTACCCCAAGGACATATTTCTTAAAATAAATACACAAAGCGGATGTGTACCATGGGCGGCCTCATCGCTAAGAGCAATTTCTTACAGGCAACCTTTGGATAGCCAAAATCGATGATGGGTAATTTTGGTGTAAGATAGGAATAAAGATTTAGACTTATGTATATAAACTTGTCATATGATTGTGTGATATGAGTATAGCTACATTATTAATAATTAAAATCTTTTCGTTTCAGTTAATTCTCCTTTGTGATCGACTGCTAAAGTAATAAAGTTTACTACGTGCCCCAAGAGCCTATGAAACAAAGGCAATAGAGACAGGTCGTGACAAGGTTAACATGCGGTCACGTCTTACACGAAATAAGCTTCACTAGACAGTTTACTTTTCCAGTAATAAAACTAGAGCTAGAAAGCTCAGCTAATTAAAGCTAGTTGTCTACACTCGTTTTTAAATCTCTCACTTAATAAAACCGTAAATTTGCTGTGTTTCTTTTTCAGTTTACCTGAAATTTGTTGTTTTTTTTTTTTAGTATTTTCAATTGCCATGCATCTTGTCTTCAAAAATCAAAATAGTGAGATCGTTTCTTCGATTCTTATCAATTGCTTTTATGCTTATGCTCTCTTAAGAACTGCAACCTTAAAATTTGTTAGTCTTTTCGTCCACATGAAGTCCGAAGATGTGGTGTTGCCAGGCAGAAGTAATATACTGCCACTTTTTTTTTTATTTCATTTGTTTTTTTTTTGTTTGATTTTGTATATTTTATTTCTCCATTTTTCTTTTTATTGTTTTCGTGTGAAAATTTGAGTCTGTGTCACAAAATAAATCTTTTCTTTTCTTTCTTTTTCTTTTCTCACATGCTTAAAACCAGAGGATCACACATTCAATTTATTTCTTAACACAATTTTCTATAAACAGGAAAACGTTTCTGAAACATCACTAATCCTCTGTGGAGTCGTATATGTAAAGGTTTTGTGTCTTCAAAGTTAAATCTTGTAATTAAATGTTACAAAAGTAATATTTTCTGTTACTTCCGTATGAGAAAAGTAAGATATGGGATATAATAACACTGGAACAAAAAGCTTGTCAAATAACTTTCAAAATGTTACAAGCTTCGTCTTTACTTTGGACTTAATAGCCCAGTCAACCTAGCTGTTTTATGATCAAAAATGAATATTTCGATTATTTTTATTTAATTTTAAGAATTACTAATTAAGAATTTCGATACCCGCAGTCTGGACAAGTGGAGCGTCATTTTTTTTTACAATTTAATGAGAAAAAATACTTTTTTTTTACATTTCGTGTGATATCTCGTTTCTAGTACATTTTTCGTCATTTGTGCCTAAAGCATGTTGTTCTCCATTAAATTACCTACAAAATGAGACAAAATGCTTTGGACACCAATGCCGAAAAACGTACTGAAAACGAGATATCACACGAAATGTAAATAAAAGTATTTTTTTTTCTATTAAATTGTTAAAAAAAAATGACGCCCCACTTAGCATTTTTTTTCTATATATCCAAAAATAAAATGACGTGGTAATCCAAAATTTAGCTATTTTAGTTCCTTGATTGGGCTATAACCCTATGCTTTCAATGGACATATTGTTGCATACAATGTTGAATACGTTGTAAAACTCCTGCCATTCCCGAGATTTTTCTAAGTACTTAAACCGTTGGCCGTTGGTCATTAAGCATAGCAATTTATGATGTAAGTTTACGAATAGAGGAATATTTATTTTGCTGCATAAACTTTACAATGCATATAGCTAAAACCTTCTGGTTTTAATTTTGAATTGTCTTTCGAAGAATTACATTTCGATGTGTAGCGTGGGAACCCCGTGCAATGAGGCAGCTATGTCGGAGTGAAATAGCAGAATTCATGGTCTTTCCAACATTAAACTAAATCTTGTATGGAGAAGCCACAAACCTCAATAGATCTTGGGCTCAATTTCTAACAACCCTTATAAAGTCCCTAGAGGAGTGCAGAAACTTCTCTCCTCTAATTAATACGCTCTGGAATAAACGGTTGTCGGGGCCGGATGCAAAACAAATAGTCCTGTCGAATTTTTTACTGTACCCTTTGTAATGTTGATTCACTCGAACGACGGCAGTATATGAACTGAACCAATTACGACTTCCTGAAAGTAAAGAAAAAAAGAAGCGTTGCCGCTTCCACTGTCACCGTTGCATCGCGAAGAGATTTTCTAGTCAACTGTCCGTGAATTGCATTAACCACCATTGAAGGCTTTATTCAATATGCTTTATTGCAAGTTTATGCAATATTGTATAATATTTCATTTGATACGCTTTTAAGCTTTTGTTCTTAGTATTTAGAAGTTTTAAAGATATTTAATAGACATAAGGTTTTACTCGGGTATGTATATCGGGGGCGCAAGACTAGTTTTACAGTTAACAGTGAGTAACCACGCCGTAAAGTGCGGAAGGCTTTACCCCATTCACCTTAGACAGGCGTACGTGGAACAAGTTGTGAAATCATTTAAGGCCTGCTTCTGTTACGGTAGCAAGCCCCACTCGGCCGGAGAGGACTTGTACGAACTTCATGTTCGTACAACTCCTCTCCCAGTAACTATCGGAATCCCAAACTCTATGTAGCGATGTAAAAGTTCAATATGTAATGTAGTGTCCGCAGTGCTTCCATTTTGGGTCGTACGCAAATAGCATAGCATAAAGCTATAAAGTAACCGAATCTGTTTTCAAAAGACTTGGTAAAAGAATTGCCTGAAATATCATTGTCTGTTCGTCCTTCCTTCTTAGGATTCTGGAACGGCTCCAATAAGACTCTGAAGTTTTTTAAGGCTATTATTCTTTTACAGCTGGTTAATTTGAATATTTACTGATTATGATATGATGATTATATTGAAATTGTAATATTTTGAAGTCAAAAGAGCGTAAGTTCATACAGAAACAAGTTGATTCCATTGTGTTTGCGATTTAAGCGTGTTATTTCCTTTAGTATATTATAAAGCCTATCAAATCGAGACGCTTATAATACTATATTATTATTTCAGTTATTTTCTTCTGCATGAAAACCCAGAATACCTTAGAAAGCGGTACTGAAACAAACCTTGAAGGAAAATGACATTGATGGGCAATGTAAGCCATTGGTTAGCTACAAATGTTTAACATCGTCCTGTTTTCAAGGCCTTCACATAATTTATGAGTTTTATTTACTTCTACGCGAGATTTTAAATGAAATATTCTATTAGGTATTCTATGTTACGGTATATTATATATTATGCGTTACGTGTATGTATCGGTTTTATTTTGACACACCTTCGTATGTTGGAGCCCCATGTTGGGCACCACTACAAGATACGATTGGTTCTCGAACAAATTTCGTTATTACTGGGTAAACTGGTTTAAATGGGTAACTTTGTCTATTAGTACTATCATAACATTCATGATTTTACATAATTCTATAAAACAAAAAAAAAATATTTTCACACAGGCTCCGCCCTGACCTCTCTTTCTTTTAATTTGTTCGGCAGTATTTATTTATCTTAAAATTTTTAAGCTCTTAAATATAAAACTTGCCACTTTGTAATTTTTTAAAGTTACCAAAATACTAGAATATTTATATTATTCACATTTAAAATGTTAACATTTAAAAGTAAAATAAAGCAAATCACACTTACATTTCTCTGTCTCGGAAGCACTGTAATCTGTTTTCGATTCAATTTCAACTTCAAGACAATGTAGAAACAACACATTATTTTACGTAAGAGACAATAATGTCCCACGAAGTGACAAGCCGGGGCATAAAACTTACATTAATCTGTATAACACAAAGTTTCTGTGCAATCAAACTAGGGAAGGATGATAAGTACTTTTGCATGTTTCTAAATGTGAAGCAATGTATTATATACGCTACTATATGCACGAGGTCGTTACGCTCTCTATAATCATAACCTTTTGTATTGGATGGATGTTGGATTATTAATTGTTAATAAAGTCTGTGCGGAAAGAGAACCAACGTAGGATTTGAGGTCGCAGCAGTGTTAAATTACCTTTTTTGTTAGCAATACTGTACAATACAGTAAACAATAATGACGTAACAGTGTAAAAAGGTAATTTAGCACTGCTACGACCTTGAATCCTACGACGGTTCTCTTACCGCACAGACTACTAATTTATAGTTAATTTTACTTACCTATTATTACAATGGCAACAAAATCAAATAAATTTAAGACTATTTTGTTACATTTATTATTATAAAGACCCACTAAAGACGACTTTTCAAGATTAAACAACCAATGGTTTTTGATTTAGTAAAATAAAAATATATTTCCTTGCACTCTCAGAAATTAAATCCACGACGACGTTAGGCAACATTATCAAATCCACTTGAAACTCAATATAGAAGAATATACTTTAAAAGCATTTTCTTTTATTTTATTTTGTGTTGTAGAACACAAAATATTGGATTTTAAAATGATTACCTTTTATAACTCTTCATATAAAGAGTGCGTCAGAACGTGGACGGCAATTTCCTTCTGACAACGATTTATTTTCTACTTGCACTCTAAATGTATACATAGTTTTGATACCAAACTATTGCAGCTATACAACTTGTAAAGCTGCGGCAATCGTTTGAGATTCAATTTTATTTTAGAAGTTTGCATGCGCTATAGAAGTTGAGATTATGAGCGTAGCGGAGTACGATTTAGGTTTGTTGATGCAAGTTATTTTTATACAAAGCAAAATAATATGCATATGCAATGACACCATTCTTTTCTAGGCATACATTGAAGTTAAAAAAATAATAACTTTTTATTCTAATAATATTATAAAACTGAAGAGTTTGTTTGTTTGGTTGAACGCGTTAATCTAAGGAACTACTGGTTCAAATTGAAAAATTATTTTAGTGTTGGACAGTCCATTTATCGAGGAAGGCTATAGGCTATGTAATATCACGCTACAACCAATAAGAGCGGAGCAGTGACCATAAATGCAGGTGAAACTGGTTAGTGTGGTATATATTTACTATTGCGCTGAAATTTTTTGATATCCTCTTTTCCATTTCCTTAAAACCTCCAATATTAGAAAATTCCACATCCCTACATAAAAGCAGTTTAGGTCTAAATACAAAAGGTGCATTAATGCAGAATAGAATGTGTAGAGAATGAAAAAGTATATGTTCATTGCAATTAACGATAGAGACGAGAAACCTGGATATCAATCCAGGTTTCTCAAAAAAAATCTAAAGTTCAATAGTAGAAACTTCAACCTGATCTTTACTCCTTTTTTGTTTTTTTTTCGTATCACCTTTATCTTTATAGATTTGGTTTTTTTTTTTTTTTTATGATATAGGGGGCAAACGAGCAGACGGGTAAATGACAACCGCCGCCCATGGGCACCTGCAACTCAAGAGTCACAAGTGCGTTGCCGCCCTTTAAGGTGGGAGTAGGAGAAGAGGGTGAGGGGGGGAAGAGTGGGAAGAGGGGGGAAAGGGGAAGGACGGGAATAAGGGAGAGGGAAGGGTTAGGGCCTCCGGTAACCTCACTCACGCAGCGAAATGCAATGCAATCATTGCTTCACGGCCGGTTTTCTGTGAGGCCGTGGTAACGAGCGGAGTCGAGCCGGCCCATACGTGCCGAAGCATGGCTCTCCCACATATAATAAAATTGATTAATAGGTTTTGTTCATAGGTGTTTAATAGATGTTTAAGATCATATTATTCACCCATCGCGTGTTGTATATGTCGGCAAATGCTGTGTGTACCTGTAATATATATAGCAGATATTTTATTACTATTACTTTCTGTAAGCAATGTATGTATGCTGTTGGTATACCAAATAAAAAATAAATAGACATGCATTTGTTTCATTTTTGGAATATGTTACAGAATAGGATTCCGTTTTTACCCTTTGGGTACGGAACCCTAAAAAAAGAGAGCTCGCTACACCTTTACAATTCCGTGTTTATCCCAGGATTATCTTTCAACAATCCCGTAAACAAACCGGGATTAGTAAAACACGGCCGTTACGTACGTACGTATAGGTTAATTATCCCCACAAAAAATGATGATGATGTAATGTGGGTACCTCTCAGATATTCAAGAGTAAGTAAACAGAGATTTCTGTCTCAATCAAACCACAAATAATATAACTACATAAAATACATTTTTGCTGCAATGTTTTGTCAATATAACTAAAAATTTAAAATTTAAAACAACCCCGACTCAAAACTCCCTTCAACGATTACAAAATGCCTTACATCATTTTGGAAAAGAGCTGATACTCTTACACTGATGGGGCCGATATTACCAAAACATAGCTAAGAACCACCGCAAGGAAACTGGCTTTCAAAAGAAAAAAACACATCGAAATCGGTCCATTCGTTTGAGAGCTACGATGCCACAGACAGATACACACACAGACATCGACGTCAAACTTTTAACACCCCTCTTTTTGCGTCGGGGGTTAAAAAGACTCGATATGTCGTTCTATTTCCCATCCCTCGTTATTTGGGTCCCGTTCCATACTGAAGCAGACTGGAAGTTTTTACAGCCATAAATCATTTGCAGGCGGTTAGCTTGAAAATCCACTATTATAATAGACTTGAGAAATATTGAAATTGTAATATTGTAGAGCTCAAGGAAAGATTGTGACCTTGGATCATTGTTTAAATAGTCTAGTCTGTATTTATTAATTAATAAATCTTTTGGCGGCTATTACGTACTAAATTCCTGGCTATATTGTCAATATCTTATGGTTACTATCCTGACTATATTATATTATATATTAGATATATTAATACGCGAAAAGAATTCTTTGTAACCTTTTTTAAGAAAATTTTGCAAACGTAGTAACCTAAATTTTGGAATATTTACAGATTATACAGGGTGTAAGTGATACCGTACCGAATCCTGAAATAGTGTATTCGGACCATCATTCTGAGAGGAAAATCATTGGAAATTTCTGCCGGAAAATTCATTTATATTTTTTTTGACAATGAGTAAACAGAATATTTTAATTCAATCAGCTGCTTTGATGGCGCCGTGCGTTGAAGGTCATTCACCGTACCGTATAGTACGCGTGTTGCGTTACATCGCGTAGTTCAAAATCAAACTATTGACTGTAAATCCTTAATCTCGCATTTTCATGATGAACTGGCTTTTGCATTGTGATAAGTAGATATCCAAAGAAAGATGTTTTTGTAAGTTATTCGCGACGGTGATACTTACACGCTGTATATAGAAAAAAGTGCAGAAAGCTAAAATTTGCTACAAAGTAAAAAAAAAAATGCAAAAAACGGGTACATGAAGCTATAAGTGTCCAGTATGTATTTGAGCCTGTCGTGGTACAAAAGTCTATACAATGACAGGTCAAGTAATATTGGCCAAGAAATAAACCATGGTCGAAATTCGACAACCACGCTATCTCTAGTAAAATAAAATAATGCGAAAGTGAGTTTTTTTGTTTGTTACGCTTTCAATAAAACTTTGCATACACGTTAGGGTACTGTACTAAGGTATTGTGCCCGAGGCATAGAAAAAAAAACTTGTGAGGTGGCTTTTCCGACACCCTGTTGGAAAGAAGTTTATTTCGCTATATAAGTATAAATATATTTAATAGATTGAATAAATGCTATCAAAGTATGGTAAATATCGTAAAAACTCGAAATAAAATGGCGCCATCTGTGAAAGTTACCCGAACTAATATATGGATTACCAAGTTGCATCGTAATCGGTTCAGTAGTTTTTGCGTGAAAGCGCAACAAACATTCGTACATCCATACATCCTCACAAACTTTCACGTTTATAATATTAGTAAGATTAGTATACAACCAAAATCAAATAACATTAGTATCGCGCAGAATCCACAGATGACGTAAATAAGAAAATCATCCCGCGGTCAGCATTTTTCGTTGTGTTTACACTTTTATTCCGCCTAGCCCCCGTCAGCGCGAGTGTCTGAAGTGTAACGTGCGAACTTCGAGCAAAACCGCGATCAAAAACGAGTCTTTAATACACCTTTGTTTACTTGGCCTTAGTACATTTATAACTTAAAGGCTTTAAAAAGCTTCCAACAAAACTTGAGCAGCTATTAAGTACCTATTTATCTACGTCAATGTCGTCAACGTCGCTTCATAACTTCAGTTCTAAGTAACGATATAATTAACGTTGATTAACATTAATTGACATTTTGCTAAGTTATTTGTATTCAAAATTGAAAAGAGTCGTCAGATTTTAAGCGAAATGAACTTTTGGGTGTAAAGTAGCGGGTACTTAGATACTTACATATCTTAGGTCTTTTAATTGTTTAAAATTAAACATTTAAAATATCCTCAGTTTAACAGGAAGCTAATTTACAAAATCTCTCAAGGAACACAACACAATCTACACAAAATGTGAAGAAGTAACAAAGTGAAATTCAAGTATTTTAAAAGCAAAATGTCGCTTGGAAACCATGTTCAGTCGAACTATTGTGACTCATCGCTATGTAAGTAATGGGTAGCCATTGTTCTCGACCAGGTGAGCCAGCTCAGATGCATTGCTATCGAATGAAATGAATAATCTTCTATTACTACTATCTATACATGTATTTACTTAATGGCGGACTTAAGTGTCGGCAAGAAATGTATTGTACATAATACAACTGCCATTTACTGAATAAAATAACGACAAGTTACAATTTAAAAAGCAGTTGTTATCTAGTATATTCAATACATTTCTAAAATTCAATTTCTGAAGTAGTGTTAGACAATCGCAGTATTTTTCTTTATTCTACGGTCTTTCGATTCTTCTTATAACCAGAGGTGTTGTTTCTCTCTCTGTCGTTCTTGGAATATTGCCATTGCCATAGATATACCAATTTTAGGCGGTTGGTTTTATGCCATTAATGTAGAATAAAATATAAGTGTTTAGTATGTAACCTATTTACATAATTTTATTACTTCTAGCTGCGTGGATCATGGGTTGCTTAACCCGTATGATAATTGAAGTAACTCGTGGACATTGTAGGACAGTTTGAACAACAGTAGGACATATAGGGTTAATATTTTAATTATCTTTATTCAATAATGTAACAAATACTCACAATATTACATTTTTAATTGATTGAAAACGATATTACAAGATTTTGAAGATTTGAGTCGGGGGATATACCTTCTGTGCAGTACCTCTGAAATAATAAGGTTATGCTTAATAGAATATTTCGCATGAACTAACCTGGTATCTTGATTATATCTAAGTTAAAACTCACCATTATCACAATGAAATCAACTTTTTTTTTTATCGTGTGGAAACCCCCACGGGTCATCACCTCACCGAGGCTGGCGGTGAAGTGGTATGTCGGAATCGAACCAACTAAAACCACACGGTGTTCCGTGTGGGTCTATTGCAACGGACTCGGGTATACCCTAAGGAAGTCCCCGAGAACCCCGGCAGACATAAGCCGCCTGTCAAATAGTAGGCAGCCACACCAAAACGTACGGGGAGCGGGGAGCGCGAGGAACACATCGCGCCACCAGGCCTGCTTCTGCTACAATGAAAACAACTAGAAATGATGTACCTGAGGGATTCTCTGGAACGATGGTGCCATGCACAAAATTGCCATCCTTCAGTATATACTTCTGACAGTTATTCATCATTATAAATTCATAACAATTATGTGACTATTAAGACAAAACTTTGTTTTCTACAAAGAAATCACGAGGCGTTGCCCAAACGCAGATGGTATTAAAACTACATCGGACCATTTACAGTTAAAAAACCGTTTAGCTATTCAGATTTTGTTATTTTGTTATTCAGTGCTCTTTGCGTTTATAAAAGGTTTTAAGTCGGGTATCCCTAAAGTACACACGGCAATAAAACCATATATTTTTAATCAACGTTCAGATTGCACACACTATACTACGATGTTTTTATAACTATTTACGAAGGCAAACTTTATGAATAACATTGAATTTTATATGTCAGGGACAACATTTTGAAAGCACTGTTTATTATAAATTCAATATCAGTCGCGTTATACATTTAACGGCCTCATAGTAAAACATATTTCAAATATCATACGGGTTAAGCAACCCATGATCCACGCAGCTAGAAGTAATAAAATTATGTAAATAGGTTACATACTAAACACTTATATTTTATTCTACATTAATGGCATAAAACCAGCCGCCTTTTATTTTATTCAAATAGAAAACTTATACAAATTCTCGTGTCACAAGCAAAAGCAGCGGAACCACCGGCCACCAACCAGTGGAATGCCCGCCCCGCCGCGCATTTAAAATTATCCGCTTCTGGAAGAATGCTGCCTAACCATCTGTTACGATATTATTTAACGAGAGGAATCTTCGGTGGAGTAATGCCAAGGGTTTACTGTTTCTCCCTACGTCTTCTAACTTTAGGGAAAGTAAGAGAAAGAAGAAACAGAAAGTTTTTGGCAGTACAAATGTGAGAGGAGTTGTTATGTTGTGATGCCTCCCATGCATTTTGAAACTACTGTATATATTTATAACAATATTGATAACTGTGTAATATAGCCGATAATTACTTGACTCTAACTAAAGCCCATTTAACGAGTAGATTCATGTCTTTCATGTAAAATAGTTTCTCTAATAACTCTCTCAAATAACAAACGGGCCTTATCTTCGCAAATTTCCAAAAAACAAATTAGGCCGATACAAAACATAATGAACATCATTATTACTTGTCAGCCGAATTAAAAAAATGTTTCCTTTGAAAAAACTTCAAGGTTTAGTAGCAGTACCTAAAAATCGTTCGAAATAACCTACCTAACATTTTTGTGAGTAGATTTTGTTATAAAATCAGATTCAAGCTTCATTAAAATGTCATTGAATACTAACTTCTTATTATCTGAAGTCAGAAAATAATTAATAGTGCTAGATACAGAATTCACACACATTCATATATATTATAAAGGCAATTAAACTAATACCGATTCTCTCACAACGTAATGAGGTGGAAATTAGCTTTCGTTGTTAATCAGGAGCAATAATGTAGTTTCATATAGTAATTAAATGCAATCATAGCCTGGTACGTGTCAAATAACAATCCTGGGAAGTGTTTGCATTATTTAATAGTTTAGCTTAGATTGTTATTTTATGATCAACAAAAGCAGTCATAGTAGTTGAAGACCATGAGCGTGATCAATCCATTAGTCAGAAGATTACCAGGAATTTAATATCAATTCTTCTCTTTAGTTTGTAACGTTTCTATTGTTTATCTTTGAATATAAATACATAATAAATGTATATCTATAAACTGAGATATTCAAATAAAACCTACATGTGGAATGCGCGGTCACTAAAAGATTCTCGCGTCTATGCGCCTATACAATTCAATAGTAATAGTTCAACGCTGCGCCGCATCACTACGTTGTAGTGCATTTTAATTCTCATTTCAGGAGAGCGGTAAAAACTAATGGACGAGATGGCTGCGTCAACTGTTCCATCAAATTTATTTATTCTAGCAGCGTTTTACAATTTTTTAAACGTGCTTACGACTGTAAAAGTAATTTAAAAAAAAACTATATGAATCCCGGGTGAGTTCTTCAACTATTATTTATTTGTAGAATTAACTATTGTAAGGTTTTCTACCCCTCTTTTAAACCCCACTGTACGGTCTCGACAGCCTCGCTCACGCCCTCATATACCTGGGGTTCCAGCGTTCCAAGCTACTTATTCATTTCTACGGGACGACTATCGGCTGCATGTATTTATCCTTTACGAATCACTAGAGGCGGATTCCTAGAACAAGCTTACCCCAGACCCGATACTTAGAAGTACGGGCGAACAGAAAATGACCACACCATCTAATTAAGGCTAGTGGTACCCTTTATTTACCGTACTAGATGTGAGGTGGCCGCGAAAAGATTGGCTATTAAAGAAAAGGACTACATCTGTGTTTATTTTATTTAAACCTCTTTCCCCTACCCGTGGTGGGTTATTCGAGGGTACCCTGTAGCAGTGTATTGCTTGTCCTTTTTAGGGTTCCGTTCGTCAAAATGAAAAAAAGAACCCTTGTAGGATCATTTTGTTGTCTGTCTATCGAGACACTTTTCTCAAGAACCCGTGGACGCTTGAAATTGAAATTAATACCAAATACATAAGTTTGCAGTCCCTTGAAGCTGTAAAAAAATCAAGCTTCTAAGTCAACGAAGTCAAAAGATATGGCCACTTAAACCTTATAAATATATAGCCTCATATTCCATCACGATCACATGTTACTCCCTTTAGTAACAATGGTAATATGATGAACATGTCGTCTCGCAGAAACCTGCACTAGGCTACACTTCTCTCTGGTGTTGTTCTGACTGGGAGACCTGCATACCTGAATGAAAAACTTGCTTGGTCAAGTAATTATAATAAACCCAAGACGCAAGCCTCTTCGTATTTGTTACTTACGCCGAGGCATAGAACTTCTGCTTTCCGAGGAAGTTTCAAGCTAACTGCCACTCGCTGTTGGAATAACCTGCCACCTCCGTTACGTGAGCTAAATTCAATTGCCACTTAATAAGAGGTATAAAAAATATTTAATAAACGCATAGAAACAACAAGTTTAGATTACTGAAACATTTCTCTTTCTTCAAATTTATAATTGACCCAGCACGTAGTACTAGAATATCTATACTAATATTATAAAGCTGAAGAGTTTGTTTGCTTGAACGCGCTAATCTCAGGAACCAATGGTTCGAATTGAAAAATTCTTTTAGTGTTGGATAGCCCATTTATCGAGGACGGCTATAAGCTATATAACATCACGCTACGATCATTAGGAGCGAAGCAGTGTTCATAAACGCAGGTGAAACAGCGGGGATGGCTAGTGTAGTGCGCTTAAAGGACGCTCAAAGACATCAAACTTATGTCAAATACATAATTATGCGTCACGTTGGCAGATAAAGTATATAACCATTGAGATAAGTGTATTTTTTTCTTTCCTTTTTTTTCTAAGTGTTATTACGAACTCCCCTCTGCCTACTACCTCAAATACAAGCTTGATTGATGTTATTATTATTTTCTTGTTCTAAGTAACAGTTCACCAAGGAAGATTCACTTTCAATCTTTACATTTTTATCTACCATACCTTCAATATTACTTTTTACATATTTTTTTATTCACTAATCCATTTATCGTAGTTGCCTTCATAAAGGTAGCTTAGGAGACTAATTGTACATAACAACATATTTAGTTAGATTCCTATCACTATCATATAGACTAAGGGCCTGTTCGCCTAGTGGTTAGTGATCCTGACTGCTGAGCCAGAGGTTCGATTCCTACCAACAACAAATAATCGTGTGATGAGCATGATCATTTGTTCGGTGTCTGGGTGTAATTTATGTATAATTTGTATGTATTTAGAATATATAAGTATGTTTATCAGCAGTCTGGTTACCATACTACAGGTTCTGCCTAGTTTGGGATCAGACGGCCGTGTGTGAGATGTGTCAAGTTATTATTATCGTTTTTATTTAATAGTCTACCCTCGGTCTATTAAATTCTTTTTGCTTAACAAAAATGAGTTGATGTATGATGTACTAACAGCGCCCCGCGGTTTTACCCGCGTAAGTCCCGATTGCGTTGGAATATTGGGATAAAAAGTAGCCTATGCGTTAATCTAGGTCTCCAGCTATCTACATACCAAGTTTCATCGCAATCGGTTTAGTGGTTTTTGCGTGAAAGAGTAACAAACATCCATCCATCCATACATCCATCTATCCATCTATCCAAACTTTCACATTTATAATATTAGTGGGATTAGAATAAAAACTTTCGTAAGTGGTATATATATTTATAAAGGACTCACGTGTATATTTTGGGGTGCAGACTTGTGTGTTAGACTAGTTTCGGACTCGACGGGGGACCTTTACCGTGAAGGTGAAGCGAACTTCCGCGTCGGTGTCAGGCGCTGCACTCGATTGGCACCGTCTCCAGCTTCATCTTCATCCCTTGATAAAGAGCACCTTTATCAAGCCAGACTAGTATCGGGTCTGAAACTAGTCGAGTATTCCTGAAATACACACGTGAGTAAAGCTATCTGTGGTGGATTACCCCAAGTTACCTAGTCGCATTTTTTTTTAAAGTATTCTAGTGACGTGGTTCACGCCTATTATATGCTCGTGTTAGCAGTGGGTTCACGTCGGTAGTGCACTGGATTGGGTTCGAACCAGCAACCACTTGATCGCAAGTCCGATGACTTAGCCATTACTTTGCCATTAGCGCCGCTTAAGTTAGAATAAACTTAGTTAAACCTTATTTATAACAAAAATAATAATATATATTTTATTTATTGTACACTGGAGTAAGAATCGCTCATCGCACTGTGGCGATCTATTATATATTTCCAAGCTTTGGTACCAAATCCGTCGCACGTGGCACACTATTAGAATTTAATTTAGTAGGTCACAAATCTGGAATAAAATTTTCACGTGAATCAACCTGAATACTCTTTCAATGTCGCTCAAGCACACCTTTTGATACAACGTTGCTTCACTTTTCATTTTTATGTATTGTGCAAAATGAGAAAATACTTTGTTCCAGTACGAGTATATTCAATTCAATGTGGTTTAAAAAGCAAGTAGTTTGTTTTCGTTTACTTCATTTATCATTTATTTTATTCGTTTTTAATACGACTTCCGTTTCCCTTAGAATTGTACTTAATATTCGTGAACGTATTCTTTTAACATGATAACATGGTAAAATCTTTTAAATTGGGATAAATAACCGAATCCACATTCCTAAATATCGACAACCTTATAAGGACAATTTTTTTTTTGTATATTATAGGGGGCAAACGAGCAGACGGGTCACCTGATGGGAAGTGACTACTTTCGCCCATGGACACCTGCAACTCAAGAGTCACAAGTGCGTTACCGGTAACTTTTGTGCAATTCCAAGTTTTTTATGTTTCAGCTATCTCATCATTAGGAAGGGTGATATAAACAATCATTATTGATATCACCGTTGTACCGTTCCGAAGCTCGTGAGTATCGCGTGACATTATTATCGATCTATCAACACTACATCAGAATTATTACTGTTGCAAAGAATGAATACTGAATACTTAATTTTGGCAACAATTGTTCTGTGCGTGATAATAGATGGATCCTAATAAAATGTGGCCTCACCATACGGCATTGACCGAAAGGACCATGCAGCTCTTTGCTTAACTCTTTGCTACTAGTAACAGTACTGTTATGTATTCTGTGCTGCTATGTGATTCTAATTAACTAAGTATTAAGTATGGTTTAAAAAAACATTTTATATTCAAAATTTACCTCTAGCTAGCACCTACTTTAGTTTTGTTTAACATGTAAACTGTGCGATAATATTTTTGCATGATAAAAATGGTTTTCATAATTCTATTGGCTTTATATAGCTACTACGTATTAAGGATTTATTGCTTGGTGCGGTGTCATTATATGGCGAAAACTTACAAATAGCTTTTAACACCACTGTTAAATAGAAAAACCGAATCGAAAAGCCTCTGACTAATAAAAATTCAAGTTTCAAAAGCCGTCGGCTGCAACCAAAAAATGCACGTAACGCTGTCAGTACTCAAAGGGAAGTTTTAAAAGTCGCTCCGAACGAAATTGACGAAAATTAGATTTGAGCCCGCTCCGCCCGCTCGGCGGGAATCACATTCATTTACCGCCTAACCGTTAGATTCGATTTGACAATGCTTTTACATTTATACAACTTTATGCATTGTCTATAAATTGATTTGGTTCGGTTTCAATTATGGTTCATTAGATAATTATTTGTACTTTTACGTCTTGTACGAGAGGCATAATAAATTTCTCCTTATTTCTTAACGGTGAAATATATTATTATGAAACCAAAAAAAAAGTCAAGCAAAGATATACACTCAAATAATTGATTCGTGATTATTTGAATCATGTCCGGATAAAATTCTAGTGACAATATTTATTATGAATTAAATATTTTAAAATTACAACGTTTATTCCGCGCAAAGTAATAAAAAAGCCATTTACCAATTTGAAATGAGTTTATTTTTATTATCATAACAGGTACGGTGTGACACATTATAAATCAGGTGTTTCACAATTAAACTGCCGGTAAGCCGCAGTCTTAACAGAAACATAAGTACCTATATCTTGCTTTAGTTTACAAAATAAAAACTAACTGTAAACCAACTGTAAGGCACTAATTAAAGACAGTGGAATCAATTAAACTTTAAGTTACAAAGGATAGCCATATACTTAACATACATAGACGTCACGCATTATTCTCGGAAGCGGATAGCAGAGTTCTACGATACCCATATTTTGCCTGCTTATGTTAGATCCCACGTAATGGCTAGCCAGCTTACTGGCCAGTATTTGAGTACCATATCATAGCCACCCGCTGCGGTAACAGAGCCTAGGAGCTCAGCGCTACAGTACCCAATACATACTGTGTCATTGATATAGCCAAGAATAAATACGTGTTACTGATAAATTTGTGTAAGTAGCCAATAGTTACCAAGTACATTAAAGGTAACGTCAATTTTTACTTTCAGGGATCAGAAATCTCTTTTCCTTTGTGCAATATGTAGATATACATATGTACATCAATAATAATAATAATAGATAAAATAATGATTTATCTTCTCTTCCACAAAGGTAAGTTAAACCTATGGTTGTTAATACTAGTACATAGACAGCATAATATCGTGTGTGTGTGTGTGTGTGTGTGTCAGTGCGTGTGTGCGCGCGCGCGCGCGTGTTTGTGTGTATGTGAGCGTGTGTGAGTGTGTAGGTGTGTATGTGAGTGTGTTCTCAGTCTTTATTTTGGGATGATTAATACATTTTCAGTCGAGTCATAGTTATGGTCTAAAAGATATGAATTAAGAATTTGTTTACACTTAACCTTCATCAAATGATAGATATTAAGAATAGAATGAAATTTAATCAATTTAACCTTTAATTAAATCAAAAAAGTAGTATAACAGCTATTAATATTAAGGCGTAAATTTACCATCGGAGATGAAAAATATTGAACCTGAAAATATGCCACTGAAATTACAATACAATTCAAACGAGAAATTAAAAGTCTGTCGTAATAACTCTCAGGTAACAGATGGTCAAAATAATTAATGGACTAAGATAGGGTCCGAAATGACATTTCCAGTTATCACATAAATTGTCGTGGAGCACTCTTTATTTTAAATTAAATTCGAAAAAATTTGCCATAATTCTTTTTTTTATTAAGTATATTGATTTTTTTTTTATTGATAAACTGGAATAGGCGTTTATCTTCCATCTCACCTGATGGAAAGTCCTTGAAATTACTGCCATATATTTTAATTTTTTTTATGTTAAGTATATAACAACTACTCTAATTAATTAAATGTATTTAATTTAATATATGCAATCAATCTTTTGAAACTTGAAATTCTGAAAGTAATTAATTTTGTTGGACTACTCCAACAACGGTCTAGTGAGGTAAACAGGCGACGGAGATTTTCCGGTCGTGACTCCTGTAGTTTTTAAACCATCCGTGGGGTGGTGTATGGTCGAGCGTGGACGTGAAAAACGGTTATTAAAGCAATTTACTTTTGACTGAATGTTAGTTGTTTGACAGCGAGCTTGTCTGCAGGAAATAATTGTGTGCCAGCAGTGGGAAATCTATGAGTAGTCAACTTAGATTGATCGGCAAAATGCTCGAGAACTTTTAACATGTCAATTAAACATTAACGCCGCCAAATTATTCTACTTGCAAACTATTTTCAGCTCTATTTTAATTGGATAAGGTTAATATTTTATTCACATTTTAAAAGTGAGTTGACCCTAATAGTGTTTCGCGTGTTTCTAACCACCAGTAACGTAACGTAACTATTTACTATCAATCACGTCTGTTTATTTCCCGGTATGGTTGTTTACAAAAATTATCGGTATTAAACATCGTGTTGATATTTTTCTCTTTCACCGCCTCGTGATCCAAATGTAGGTTTATATATCTATATCGTAAGTAAATTTACAAACATATAATTAAGGAACTGAAGTCTGAATTGACTTTGAAGTCCAAAACAACATTACTTAGTGACCATATACTAACCACATAACAATGCCTGCTATTGAGTAAAACTCGTTTTCTGAAGACCTATCTAACAAAAACATGAACGATAACAGTTGATTCCACTCGACGTCATTTATATAATCGGCTTTCACGAATGGCCGTCTGACAAGGATCTCAAATGCTTATAAGCCCTGAAGGAAACGTGAACTCTCACTTATTTTTATCATAAGAAGTTTATTATAATACTTAATATGTTTACAAATTGCGTGCTTTACTAGACTTCGGGTACTTTAGATAAACATAATTCATTGTTATTTTTATATAATAATGTTTTCAAACAAGCAAACAAACCATGTAATGGTAAGTTACCAGGGTCTCTATAAACACTCGAAATGCCGATGTTGTGATACTTTTAAAGTGAAAACTTCTGTAGGCACGTTGGGCACTTTTGGTATGTGTTTGTGTTGTTTTCACTTCTGATGTGCAGTCCAATGAATGACAGTTTTTTCTTATTATTCTCATTTATTTAGAGGCTTTTACCTTACAAAGGCACGATACTCTAACTTATTAATTACATACTAGTTAAGTATATAAAATATATAATATAATAAATATAAAAGGAACGTTGTCAACTGTATAAAAGAATATTTGAACTTACCAGTAGATAAAAACAACTACTGCTTACCCGTGGTCTTCTTTAAGCTACGTTGCATTAAGTAAACAAAGTCTTCGCGTCACAGAAAATTATCTTTAGAATACTAAATTATTATTATTGTAAATGGGCGGGCAATTTTTCTTTTCTTAGTTTTGTTCTTTTCTTGGTTTTGTTCTTTTATCACACAGGAACGCAGTAACCGAGCGGCTGATCGACATGATTTACATCCATAACTTTATTGTAATTATTGATTTGATTTATGTATACTTTACTTAGTTTCTGTGTGATATCAGGCGAAAAAAAGCCTTTAGCGAAAGTTAGTAACGAACACGAAGGAAAGACGTTTGTTACTCTTTCACGCAAAAACTACTGAACCGATTACGGTGAAACTTGGTATGTAGGTAGGTGGAGACCTGGCTTAACACATATGCTACTTTTTATCCCGATATTCCTACGGGATCGGGACTTACGCGGGTGAAACCGCGTGGCGCTGCTAGTTTTTATATATATAAGCAAATTGTAGTTCACTTTAAAGTCACGACAATTTTACAAATTAATTTTATCCGATCATATCCCGATGTTCTCACGGGATCGGGGCTGAAAACGCGGGGCGCAGCTAGTATAATATATCTTAGAGTTGGGCTGCTTTTAATTTAATAGTTCGGAACTAAATTTTGCATTGATTTATCTACTATATTAATCCATTATTAGGTATGCAAATAAAATTTATTATTTAGTGTTATACAATAATACCGAACGACAGTATCTAGAAGGTGGGCTACCCCCCTCAGCTAACTTGTGTACCTACTGTCCTAGTATTTTGTTCCACACTTATTTATTCTAAAGTACATAATTAAGTTTTTAAACAAAACACTACGTATGAAACCACTATTAACCAGACCGATATTTAAAAACTGCTCAAAGCTCTAACATTAAACAAATTAATGTTGTGAATATTTAAATATTTTAGGAGTGATAGAAAAATAGAACGGCTATTAAATCAGTGCCCACACTTTGTCACTTGATTACGGAGTGGCCGTCCTTCGCTGATTCAATAAAATTTATACCAGCAGCACCCCGCGGTTTCACCCACGTAAGTCCCGATCCCGTGGGAACATCTGGATAAAAAGTAGCCTATATGTTAATCCAGGTCTCCGGCTATCTTCATACCAGGTTTCATCGCAATCGGTTCAGTAGTTTTGGGTTGAAAGAGTAACAAACATCCATATATACATACATCCATACATCCAGACATCCTCAGAAACTTTCACGTTTATAATATTAGTAGGATGATGTATCCCTCAAGTTTTGGTTTGGTAAACTTATTGTTGTCTTTACAAAGTAACCTAGATTATTGCGACATTTACCTTCCTATTTTTTCACTTTGAGCATAAAGATAAAGAAAGACAGTTTTGTTTTGTATTGTCTAACGATTTTTTTTTATTTTATAAATTCGATTAAATTGCAAAAGTTGCCCCGATTTATAAATCTGGGTCTAGAGAGGACCCAGGTAACTATAGACCTATTTCAGTTCTTCCCATAATGTCAAAGATATTTAAAAAACTACTTCATAATAGACTATCACAATATCTTAATTCCTTTGACTTTTTATTTGACCGGCAATATGGATTCAGGCAAAAATCTAATACACTTTCGGCTGCAATCGATCTCATTACTAAAATTAAGACCAACATGGACCAAAAACAAATAGCTCTTGGCCTGTTCATTGACCTAAAAAAAGCTTTTGATACCGTTAGCCACAATTTACTTTTGCATAAGCTGGAATCAATTGGCGTAACTGAGAATGCGTATACAATGTTCAAATCATATCTAGAGAATAGGTATCAGGTGGTCAGAATAGG